>NW_004624781.1:1648121-1683260 GCF_000247695.1 Heterocephalus glaber | reverse complement strand
AAGAACCAAGATGCATTATGTAAAGGTACAATTCCCAATGAGAAATGTAATTGTGTTGTATACCTACAATGTACCAATGAGAGAATTTAATACAAAAAAAAAAAAGCCTATGCTCTTTCCTTTCAATTTTCTTTTTATGCCTTTGGCAACAATCCTCAGGTGAGTCTTCAATGCCCAAACCACACTGATTCAGTTCAGATGGGTGTTCCGGTTGACCATTAGTTATTTTTGTTGTTGTTTGTTTGCTTGTTGAGATAGGGTCACTATGCAGTTCAGGTCGGCCTTAAATGCAATATGTAGTCCAGGCTGGTCTTGAACCTGCAGTGATTGTCCTGCCTCAGCCTCCAGAGTACTGAGATTACAGGCATGCGCCACCACACCCAGCCAGTCAAGATTTTAAGAGTATAAAGTTTTAGTTTTATAATAGATCGAGTGAAAGAGGAAGAAAAGGGGCAAAGGGGGAGGGGAAGTGGGAGGGGTAGGGAAAAGGAAAGAAAGGAATGGAATTAATATGAGAAAATGAAAAAATGGAAACAAAGTCTTTGTAAATAGGGAGGGCAGGGGAAGGGGAAAAAATAAGAACCAAGAGAGATTATGTAAAGGTACAAATTTCCAATGATGAATGTCATTATATTGTATACCTAAAATGTACCAATAAAATTAATTTTAAAAAAGATTTAGTTTTGCTTTTGCTTTATAATTAATGGCTCAGGAAGGTTTGGCTTGGAGCGTTCCCCCGACACTTCCTGTCCAATGTCATGGCCTATCCTGCACCTGTCAGTCTCTTGCTTGGGCTTCCCCAAGAAGCCCAGTGCAGCTTCTTCATCCCTTGCTATTTCTGTCCACACTACTCATTTCAGCCCTTTTCTTGGGTTTCCCTGGGCAAACAAGTATAGAAGGCTTTCCTCCTCACCCTTGGCTCAGGGAGGATGGTCATGTAGCCTATTCCAATCCCAAGGCCCACAGTCCTAGATATCCCACAATCCTCCATATCCCCAAATCTACAGAGGCTTCATATTTCTCCTTGGCTCAAGTTCCTGCTGCTTGTCTCGCTCTAACTCATCCTTCCTGACTCATCCCTTCAATCTGCCCTCTTTTCTTTCCTCTTGGCCTCCACACTCAAATGCAACTTTTTTCCCGGTACTGGGAATCGAACTCAGGACCTCACACTTGCCAGGCAGGCGCTGTGCCATTGAGCTACATCCCCGGCCTCTTAGTCTACATATTTTGTTACATCCTGCCCATCAAGCTATCACCTTAAAGCTTTCTTTATACTGAGTAATAATTAGCTCCTTTACTGAGTGTTTACTATATGCACTGTGGTAAGCACTTTATAAGTTGACAGCCCAGTCAGTAAATGCTATTACTTCTTCCACTGCAGATAAAATTCAGAAAGATAAGCAGCAAGATTACAGGACTAATGAGGTGGTGACTCAGAATGCAAAACCTGGACTCCAGACCCTCTCTTCTATTGCCTTCCATAAAAATCCAGGATTAAAGAAACCAGCCTCATACTTAGAAGAATGACCTAAGAGTCTCTGTCATTACTCTCCACCACACATTGGACCCAGGGCCTTAAATATGCTATGCAAGTTCTCTACCCCTGAGCTATATCTCAGCCCCAAGATAAGATTTTTTGTTGTTGTTGTTGTTCCAAGGATCAACTCCCGTCCTTGCGCTTACAGGGCAGAGCAGAACCACTGAGCTAAATCCCCAGCCCAAGATAAATATTTTAATTTTTGTACTTGTGGTTTTTTTCTTTGAGATGGGGTCCACTATATAGTCCAGGCTGGCCCTGAACTCACTATTGTAACCCAGGCTGGCCTCGAACTCTCCACAGTCCTGCTTCAACCTCCCAAGTGCTGAGATTACAGATATGCACCACCCTGCTTGGCTATTTATTTTTTAACAGTAATTGGTTAATAATATCACTATGGGCAAATCATAATTTTTCTGATTTTCTCATTCATAATATAAAGTTTGAAGGAGTGATAACTAGTATCTCATTTTAAAATAATCTGATTTTATTATATAAAAATGTATCTTTTAGGGCCAGGGATTTAACTCAGTGTTTTCGCCCCCTGCTGCGCAAGCACAAGGACCTGAGTTCGATCCCTGTACAAAAAAAAAAAAAAAAAGTAACTTTGGACTTTTTTCATTCACTGATACGGAAGAGTTTGGGTATTTTGTGTCCTCTTTTTCCATATTTTCAAACTTATTCTAGTGATATAGGGGGAATAGATGTAACTCCCAAACCTACTAGATATCTGAAACGCAAGTTCGTGTTCTTTAAAATTAAAGAATGAATTCTAGGAACAATAGAGGTTAAGAGTAGGAACAATTTACTGAGATAAAGATAGGTTCTGTCTATGAGAGACAGAGGGGGACCAGAAAGTGGACTACCCACCAACCTGGCTTCTCAAAGGTGTTTTATGGGGACAAAGCCACAAGGTGAAGCAGGTTCAAGGTGGGACAAAACTATAGTTAACTAGTAAGACTGCAAATACAATTGCTTAGGTAATACTGATCCAATGAGAAATCACAATGTGGACAAAAGTATGATCAACCAATAAGATTACCACAAGTATAGTTGCTTAGGTAATATTGATTAAATGGGGATCCATTGGGGAAGGAAGTAACATTGCAAGTGTACAAGGAATGAGCAAAGATTTTTGGTAAGGTGTGGGTCAGGGATCTTTCCAGAAAGATCTTAGTTCCCTACCCAGCTGATTGATACCTACTTAGAATATCAATCACTGTTATTCATCCTATTGGGTTTGGTAGTTTCTCTTTTACAATGCTGACCTTCAGTGAATCCATCTTGATTGTCCATGTTGGCTCCAGGCCAGCCCTGTCTAACTGCCTACAAGATACCTAATTAACTTACCTATCTACAATACTAGCACTAGCTTATATACTAATCAAGTACATATGTATTTTATACATGTTCTCTTTCTATTTCTATAAGTAAAATCTGCTTGAGTGGCATAAAACTTTTTTCAAAATTTCAAATCACACCCCTATTTTTCCACTATTTTCAGATCCGATCTGTCAATGATGGCAAAAGATGCTTAAAGTTGGAAAATTAGTGTATTTTTGCCCAATGCACCAAATTAGGTTTTTTTATTTTGCACATATGATACAGTTTTCATACCTGTAACAATTAGTACATGTTGATCATTGAAAAAGTAATCCAGTCCACTAATATTTTTTTCTTTTTCTGATTCTGTTTTCTGTCCCTACCTCTGTTTCTTTCTTCCTCCCGGTTCTTCCCTTCCTCCTCTTCCTCCTCCTCTTCTTGGGCCACCCCCTCACTCTGTAGTCCTGTCCTGTCTTAATTCCTTACGTAGTTGAGGCTGCCTCCAAATCACAATCCTCCTAAGTGAGGAATTATAGGCCTGTGCCACCATGCCTGGCTTTTTTTTTTTTTTTTTTTACCCGGGATTGAAGTCAGGACCTTGCGCTTGGAAGGCAGACAGCCGAACCACTGAGCTAAATCGCCTCTGGCTCTTCTTTTTTGTTTTTTGGTACCGGGACTCAAACTCGGGTCCTTCCGCTTGCGAGACAGGCGGTGGAACCACTGAGCTAAATCCCCAGCCCCTGGCTCTTGCTTTTTGAAATCCTATTTCCTGATGTTCAATCAAGCCTAGTTTCTTTTACTTTTAAGAATTAAAGGGGCCGGGGATTTAGCTCAGTGGTTCCGCCGCTTGCTGCACAAGCGCAAGGACCCGAGTTCAATCCCCGGTACCAAAAAAACCAAAAAACAAAAAACGTCAACATAATTCAGGCTGGGGCCGGGGATTTAGCTCAGTGATTCCGCCGCCTGCCTCGCAAGCTCAAAGACCCGAGTTCGATCCCTGGTACCAAAAAATAAATAAATAAATAAATAAATTCAGGCTGAAGTAGGAATTTTAATGGCTCTTATACTAAAATTCCTATTCCTTTAAACTACAATATGTTGCAAGGACCAGAAAGGTCAGAGAAAGAGAATACAAGTGGGAGTAGAAGAATAAAACCCTTTTGCGAATGCACACACTGAAAGCAGACCCTCAGTCTCTCTGCAAGTCTTTAATCTCTTCAAGAAAGCACATTTAAAAAAAAGAATTCGAAGGCTGGCGATTTAGCTCAGTGGCACCGTGCCTACCTCGCAAGGGAAAGCAAGGTCCAGAGTTTGATAACCAGTAACAAACAACAACAACAAAATTAGCACTTGCTAAGTGGTTTTTTCTACAATGGAGTACTACTCGGCCATAAAGGAGGATGAGCTTCAGACATTTATAGCTAAATGGATGGACCTTGAGACCAGACTCTTAAGTGAAATAAATCGGACACACATGTTTAAATGCTGCATGGTTTCTCTGGTGTGAGAAACTGAATGTGAACATAAGGACTGAGATGTATAATGGATGTTGGGAAATGGGAAGAAAGTGTTCAAATGGGAAGAAGGAGGAAGAAAGGGAGGAAGGAACAAGAAAAAAGTGAAAATAGAAGGAAAAAAATGGAAACAAAGCTTTTGTACATAAGGAGGGGGAGAGGGTTGGGGGGGAATGGGTTAAAATAAAATTTAAAAAAAAGAAAAAAAATTCTTAGGAAAATTCAGTGACAATATGGAGACAACAGAAAAGTAAAATTAGCCGGGGATTTAGCTCAGTGGTTCCAGCACCTGCCTCACAAGTGCAATGTCTTGAGTTCAGTCCCCAGTACAAAAAAAACAAACAAACAAAAAAAGAAAAGTAAAATTAGAGAAAACAGAAACCTCTGACAACTACAATAAAATAAATATTAAACTTTTGTTCCTTAAAAAAAGTAATACTTGCTAGCTGTGGTGGTGCACACCTGTAATCCCAGCACTCAGGAGGCTGAGGCAGAAGGAGGACTGCAAGTTTTAGCCCAGCATGGGTAACTTAGCAACTTAGTGAAATCATGACTCAAAAGGAAAAGAAGAAATGAAGGAAGGAGAAATGGGAAAACAGATTAAATCTTTATTTATGATATGCTTCCTTTTCCAGATCTTTTTTGTTAGTGCATATTGGTTATACAGATTAGTGGTTTCTTTTGGCAGATTCCTACTGGCACATAACAATTTGTCTCCTCCCCCCACCTTGTCCTGCCTTCTTCCCATTACACATCTTCTGAGCATGAAAAACTGTGTCACCCGTGTAGCTGATGGTAATAAACACAGCAGGATCGGTCTCTGTCCTTGTGGAACTTATCAACTCAGACCACAGCAATTACACAAGTGCAGTGTGACTAAAGCATGGAAGAGGGATGAAGGTCTAGGTAGAGTAAAGTAGGTAGGCTCTATCCAGTTGTTCTGGTACTTTTTTTTTTTTTTTTGGTACCCGGGATCAAACTCAGGTCCTTGGCTTGTGAGGCAGGCAGTGCAACCACTGAGCTAAATCCCCAGCCCTGTTCTGGTACTTACTGAGAGTGGGTCATTTCAAAGGAGATATTTTGGTTGGACTGAAGAAGTCAATTGAACAACAGCAGCAAAAAAAACCCCCAAAAAACTAGCAACAAACTATTCATTTAATGTTTTTTTTTTAACAACAGGGTGTCACTGTATACATAGTTCAGGTTGGTCTTGAAGTCACTGTGTAGTACAGGCTGGCCTTGAACTACGATGATCTCCTGCCTCAGCCTCACGTGTGCTGGCATTGTAGGTATGCACCACCACACCTGGAAGGGCATTTTCTTTTCTTTTTTTTGGTACCGGGGATCAAACTCGGGACCTTCCACTTTTGAGGCAGGCGGTAGAACCACTGAGCTAAATCCCCAGCCCATAGAAGGGTATTTTCAAAAGTCTTGGCTGGGGATTTAGCTCAGTGGTTTCGCCGCCTGCTGTGCAAGCGCAAGGACCCGAGCTCGATCCCTTGTACCAAAAAAAAAAGTCTTATATACCCTAAATTTCAGGCATGATGAACAAACAGTTTCACCAAACAGGCCAGTTTAAATATGCCATGTTCTTAGCTGGGCATGGTGGCCCACCCCTGTAATCCCAGCACTCAGGAGGCTGATGCAGGAGGATTGCCAGGAGTTTGAGGCCAACCTGGGCTACATAGTGAGTTCAAGGCCAGACTTCTCAAAAATAAATAAATACATAAATAATCGAGCCATATTCTTTCATAGCTGTATGCACATTCAAACTCCCCTTTTCCAGGATGGAGCATCATTTATTTTTCCTCCAGTACTCAGCATAGGCCACATGTCTCCTAGGAAGCCCTCTTTGACAGCTGTCTGCCCCACGCTGAGCAAGATGCCCATGTCCTTGTGCTCTACCATGCAGACCATCCTGTATGCTAGCATTTCTCAGAGTGATGTCATGAGGGGTTCAAGTGTCTGCTTCTTTCCCTCGCCTGAGCATCTTGAGAGCTGAAATGGTTTTATTTATCTCATCTCAACATTGAGCATCGTGCGTGGTATAATGTTGGGGAAGAACTGACTTAACTAATAAACATGCTGGCACACAAAAAAGCACAACAGCATTTTCAACAATTTAACAGATGAATATTCTGGGTACTATTCAAAGGGCCGCTGCTTTCACATTGACTGACTGGCCATCTTTATATCGATTCGGGCTGAAAACAAAGCCTTGTACATGTTCTGCATGCAATAATGATAGAGTGAGTCCTTTACAATAATTCACTTGTTAGAATCCAGTGAAGAAAATGATTGGGGGTTGGGGATTTAGCTCAGTAGTGCTGTGCCTGCCTGGCGAGAACAAGGCCCTGAGTTCAATTCCTGGTACAAAAAGAAAAGAAAAGAAAATCATTGGGTTATATTTTTATTTCTTTTTAATTTTTTAATTTTTGGTTTTTGAGACAGGGTCTCTCTATGTAGTTCAGGCTGATCTTTCTTTTTTCCATTACTGGAACTCAAACTCAGAACCTTGAGCTTGCAAGGCAGGTGTGGCACCACTGAGCTAAATCCCCGGCCTTTTTGCTTTGTTTTTGAGACAGGGTCCCACCATGTAGCCCAGGCTGGCTTCGAGCTCATGAAGATTCTCTCCTGCTTCAGCCTCCTTCGTGCTGAGATTATAGGCATGTACCACCATGCCGGGTTGGTTTTGTTTTTGGTGCCCGGGATCAAACTTGGGACCTTGCAAGGCAGGCAGTGGAACCACTGAGCTAAATCCCCAGCCTTTGTTTTTGTTTTTTTGAGAGGAGGCCTAGGGTCTCACTATGTAGTTCAGGGTGGGCTTGAACTCATGGCAATCCTCCTGCCTCAGCCTCGCGAGTGCTAGAATTATAGGCATGCAACACTATGCCTGGCTCTGTAGAAGTGTTTAATAGCTGGTTAATTATATGACTATATTTTTATTGAAATATAGTACTCATTGAAGCTCTTCAAAACAGAAGGTCTATGGGGGAGGGAAGAAAACATAAAGAGAATTAAAATGTGCTATGTCCATGACCAACTCTCCATGACGAATGTAATCATTCTGTATTGCAAATGTGTACTGATAAAAATTAAAATTTAAAAAATGGAAGGTGTATAAAAATTAAATTAAGACACAGTAAACTGACTAAACACTTGGCTTTTATATAATTAAAGTCATAATAACACTATTGATGTATAGTACTGTTATAGTACAACAGGTAGACCTGTGAGGCTACAACAGAAGTTATCTGTAGTTACACAGGAAACAAAGTTGAGAGACCACATTAACCCTACAGGATGAACAGGGTTTTAAGACTACTAGGATTTTTAGTTTGCTATTTATTTAGCTTTTGGTTTTTTGAGACAGGGTCTCCCTATGTAGTCCAGGCTGAACTGGAACTCACTATGCAGCCCAGGCTGGCCTGGAACTCACAGTGATCCTCCTGCCTCAGCCTCCCGAGTGCTGGGATTACAGGCGTGCACTACCACGCCCGGCTAGGCCTTTTAAAACATGGTATTGTCTCCAAGGAAACAAACCAAACCAACCAAAAAACCAAGAGAGAAATCACAAAAAGGAAAACATAAAAGGTTTCCCACTCTGCAAGCTTTGGGCTACATAGGCGCTGTGTGTACTGCTGTGCTTTGTTCTCTCTGCTCTTCAACCTTCCAGGCTTGTGCCGTCCTTCACTCACTCATCAGCAGGCTGTATGCATTGAGTGCATCCAACCCGGTCGGAGTCCACCATCAATCCTACTTTTCCATGGACTGTTAGACGAAGATATCACTGGGAGGGTGGTGGTCACTCATTTTAGAGGAGCCCTAGACAGGGAGTATGGTGAAGACACACACATTAGGTCACCTCCTCTTCCTTCTCCTCCTCCTCTCACACACAATCTTCAAGTTGCTGTGGAGATCTAGAAAAATTAACAAGTGAGAGCTGGATGTGGTGGTGCATGCTTGTCATCCCAACACTCAGGGAGGCTGAGGCGGGAGGATCACTGTGAGTTCTGTCGGCACTGTCTGAGTAGCTCACCAGCATCATAAACTCAGCACCAGGAACCAATTAAAGGTACCAAGTTTAGGAAGGAAGACTCTTTATGTGAAAAAAGGGAAAAGGGGAAGATAAAAAGCTGTCCTGTACTTGGGCAGGTGGCATCAGAAAGGCAAGTACCTACGAGTCTTTGTCCTCAGCTTCCTCTTATCAAGTGATAGAGCCTTCCTTCCCAGGTGGATACCTGGAACTTGTCACAACCTGATTGGCTTTCTGCACAGTCATAGACCGACCCCAGGCCATGGGACCCTAACATGGGTATCATCACCTACGGGCACATTCCTACCTGGGCTTTCTTTGACTTGCCCACATGTCTTTTTCAGGGCTTTGTTTCTGGGATTTATAGGTTGGTTTAGGAGGAGGCCTACATACAAAGCCTCATAGAGTTAGTGATGAAGTAAAAGGATCTGCATCTAGTGCAACAATATAGTGGCCCTAAAGTGGGAACATGAAGAAATAGATATAGATATATCAAATTCAATGGTTAGGTTTAATGTTGACCTTAAGGGGAAATTTGATTCAGTTCTCATCCAATTCAGTCTGTGGCCAGAATTGTGGAAAGAATTAAGTTCATGAACTGAGGCACCACTGTGTATGTATGTATGTATATCCATAGGTGTGTATACTAAGGTTTCTCTTAACTGGCTGCCCCTCCTCTCCTTTGCAGTGTACTGGAGATGGGTGGGGAGGGGTGGCTATTTTGGTTAGTGTGCCTGGCTGCCTGGAGGATAGCTTCCTCCAAGTCCTGCTTGTAAGCTCTCCTGCTCATTCTCTTCATTGCTCCTTCCAGCAAAATTTTAAGTCTTTCCAGTCAGGATTTGTCTCAAAGCCTGATGAGGTCCTTACTCTTTTTTTTTTTTTTTTTTTTTTCTGTTTACACACCCCTTCCACCTACAGTTCCAGGCTGGACTGGGCTACATAGTGAGTTTAAGGCCAGCGTGAATTATATAGAGAGACCCTGTCTGGAAAAAAAAAAAAAAAAAGGGAGAAAACAAACACAAAACAAAAAAAGATTTAGTGTGCTTTCATGTTAGAGGACATTAAATATCTACTGGTTTGGTTTCAGGTGTATATTATTATTTTGTTTGTTTGTTTTTGGTTTTCTGAGACAGGGTCTCACTATGTAGTCCAGGCTGGCCTCAAACTCACGGTGGTGATCCTCCTCCGTCAGCCTTCCCAGTGCTGGGATTACAGGTGTGCACCACCACACCTGTATATTATTACTTTATCCCAACACTATCAAAAACGTGGAAGTTTGTTGGGAAATATATGGATGATTCATGTTTTAGACATCAAGCCCCAGCTATAGAATGACTTGAAAAAACAGTAGTTTTCAAGCCTGTGGATATGGTGGGGAGGGGAAAAGAGCTGCGGGAAGAAGGCTGGCCCTAGGGAACAGCAGGTATGATTGTGGAGGCCTGAGAAGGACTAGCCTCAGAGGCTTTGTTAGAATCCCTCATCCAGTGACTCCTCTGAAGCCCTTTAGCACCCTTACCATTCATTCTTCCTTGCTGGTGACATCTCTTCATCTATACTGTTGTTTCTAATCAATCTTTTGTTTTTAAAAATAAATTATGATCTCTTAGATCTAAGATGCCAGGATTCTTCTTCCTTTTTTTTCTTTCTTTCTACAATACAAGGGATTGAATCCAGGACCTTCACACTGAGCTGCCTCCTCAGTCCTTTATTTATTTATATTTTCTCAGCCCTTTATTTGAGACAGGGTCTCATTATGTATTTCCAACTGGCTTTGAACTCACTGTACCCTAGGCTGGCCTCAAGCTCATGGTGATCCTCTTGCTTCAGCCTGCCAAGTGTTGGGATTACAGGCATGCACCACCATGCCCAGCAAGGGCACCACTGAGCTAAATCCCCGACCCAGCAACCTCTTTTTATTTTTCATTTTCTACATTTTTTTTTCTGGTACCAGGGATTGAACTCAGGACCCTGGGCTTACCAGGCAGGCATCCATGCTGCTGAGCTAAATCCCTGGCCTTTTATTTTTCATTGTGAGACAGGATGTAAGTCACTAAATTACCCATGCTGGCCTTGAATTTGTGATCCTCCTGTCTCAGCCTCCCAGAATGCTGGGACAACAGGTGTGCATCACCATGCCAGGTTTATCTTTTATTTTTCAGACAAGAGATCACCAAATTGCCCAGGTGGCACTTGAACTTGTGATTCTGCTCCTTTAGCCTCCTAGGTGGGAGGCTCAGAGGCTTAAGTCACTGTGCCAGGTTGCCTTACTATTTATAACTTAGAACTGGTGAGATAAAATCTGCCTCTCAACAGAGATGTAACAGTTAATTGGTGTTTGTTACAAAGTCTGAAATACAAGGGCTGGAGATTTAGCTCAATGGTTCTGGCACCTGCCCTACAAGCACAAGGACCCAAGTTCAATCCCCGGTATCAAAAATAAACCAAAAAACAAAAACACAAAGTCTGAAATACAGAGATGTTCTTTTTTTTGGTACCGGGGATTGAACTCAGGATCTTGCGCTTGTGAGGCAGGGGCTGGTGCCACTGAGCTAAATCCCCAGCCCAGAAATGTTCTTAAAGAAATTCAAACCACTCAGCTTATCAGTATCTCTGTGCTGTTACTAAAATGTACACACATGGATTGATTGATTGAGGCAGTAGGAATAGATATATCTCCAGCCTCCCCCTTTTTAATATTTTTGAGACAGGGTCTTCCTTAGTTGCTCAATGGCCCAAACTGGGTTTGAATTACTTATCCCTCTGCCTTACATCCCAGAATGCTGGGATTACAGGCATGTGCTACCACCTCTGGCAAAATGTACTTTTTTTTTGGTACTGGGAATTGAACTGGGGTCCTTGTGTTTACAAAGCAGGCGGCAGAACCACTGAGCTAAATCCCCGGCCCAAAATGTACTTTTAAATTAAATTAAAATTAAACTTTAATTTTTTTTACCTCCTTCCTGGCAAAATACAGCAATACCTAGATGTTAAAGACAAAAACAAAGGTAGCTGCATTGAAACAAGTTTTTTAAAACATAATGACAAAGAGTAATTTCTTTTCACTTGGTTTTAAAAACAATTATGTAAAGAACTGTTGGTGGGGGCCCTGTAGGATGACCAAGTGATCCCATTTTACTTAGAACTTGCCAGTTTTTGCCCTGAAAATTCCAAGCCCCAGGAAACCTTGGTCCTGAGCCAATCAATGTGGTTTAGCAAGCTAGTGCTTTGCCATTGCAAGGGCCTTTTCCAGAACTCAGAGTTCCATTATCTGCCTAAGAAAAAGTCCAGTGTTGCCAGGTGTGGTAATCTCAGCACTCAGGAGACTGAAGCAGGAGGATTGCTGTGAGTTCCAGGCCAGCTTGAACTACACAGCAGACCCTATCTCCAAAAGCAAAAAACAAAACCCCTCAAATTAAGAAAATAATACAACCACTTGCCTTGCAAGCTCAAGGTCCTGAGTTTGATCCTTGGTACCCAAAAAAAAAAAAGAAAAGAAAAAAGAAAATAATACAATCAAAACATACAAAAAAATTTCAGTGCTATTTCAATTTCAATTTATCTAAAAAGTGCCTGCATATTCTGTCAGTATTAGGTTCATAACCATCTGATGAGCACATACATATTTATGGAGTTTTGCTCCATGAATAAATATTCAATAAATACAAACACATACACACATTTTATTTATTTTTTGAGACAAGGTCTTGCTATATAGTGCAGGCTGGCTTTGAACTCACTATGTTGCCCAAGCTGGCCACAGACTTGTGCCTATCCTCCTGCTTTAGCCTCCTCAGTGCTAGGATTACAGGCGAATGCCACCATGCCTGATTTATGTGTGTGTGTGTGAGAGAGAGAGGGGCTATGCTGCCCAGGCTGGCTTCAAACTCCTGAGCTCAAGCAATCTTCCTGCTTTAGCCTCCTTCCTGAGTAGCTGTGAAGATCAGATGTATACCCTTTTTTTTCCAGCTAAACAACAACAAAATTTTTTTTTCATACTAGGGATTAAACTCAGGGGCACTATACCACCGAGTTATATCCACTACACCAGGGTTTTTGTTTGATTGTTTTTTGGTACCAGGGTTCGAACTCAGGACCTTGTGCTTGAAAGGCAGGCTTCGGCACCACTGAGCTAAATCCCCAGCCCTCTTTTGTTTATGAGACAGAATTTTGCTTAGTCTGGGGTAGAATTTTTTTTTTTAACCAGGGATCGAACTCAGGACCTTGCACTTATGAGGCAGCTGGTGGTGGGGTAGAATTTTTGATCCTCCTGCTTCAGCCTCCCAAGTAGCTTTTGGAAGGGTGTGTGTGTGTATGTGTGGCACTAGAGAATGAACCCAGGGTCTCTCACATGCTACGCAAGCATTCTGCCACTGAGTTGGATCCCTGGCCACTAACCTATATTTCCTGCCCTTCCTACAAGTGGACATGAGGTGCATGTGGAATCACCAGTACTTCCTTCTGCACTGAAGGAGGAAGGATGAGTGCACCTATTTTCTTTTCCAAGAACCTTGTTATTGTTTTTATAGACTACTGTCCTTCTCCTCTGTAATCACCATACCTGAGAAAGCAATAACACAACCAATGGCTGGAAGAGCAAGTCATTAAAATAACAACACCACCAACAATGTATATGGGTCATCCCTGGGCCAATCTAGGGATAGAGAGATGTTGTCCTACTGGTTTTCCTGAAACAGCACCATAACCTAACCTGAATCTAAGATCCCAATATATAAGGGGAAAGAATGCTGCTAAGAATCTGGTTATGAAGGTTTGGCCATGAATAGGAGACTCAAACATTCAGAAGCACTGTGATACTACTCACAGTATTGATCAAAAAAGAAGTCACGGGCCAGGGATTTAGCTAGGTGGTTCCAGCAAGCACAAGGTCCTGAGTTCAATCCCTGGTAACCCCCTGCCAAAAAAAAAAGTTTTGGGCCTGGGGATTTAGCTCAGTGGTTTTGCCATCTTTGACCTGAGTTCAATCCCCGGTAGCCCCCCCCCCCCAAAAGAAGTCATAAGGGGCTGGGGATTTAGCTCAGTGGCACTATGCCTGCCTCAAAAGTGCAAGGTCCTGAGTTCAATCCCATGTACCAGAAGAAAAAAAAAAAAAGTCATAAAGCTGGGCATGGTGGTGCATGTCTGTGATCCCAGCTGAGGAAGGAGGACCGCCTTGAGTTTGAGGCCAACCTGGTCTACATAGTGAGTTCAGGGCCAGCCTGAACTAAATGGCAAGACCCTGTCTCAAAAAACAAATAACAATAACAACAAAACAGAACAGCCAGGGGTGGTGTGCACTTCTGACCCTGTACTTCCAGCATTTGGTGGGCTCCAAGGCAGGAAGATCAGGAATTCCAGGCCAGCCTGAGCTTCATAGCAAGACTGTCTCAACAGAAAGAACAAAATCAGTGGGCCAGGGATTTAGCTCAGTGGCACTGGGCCTGCCTCAAAAGTGCAAGGTCCTGAGTTCGATCCCTGGTACTGAAAACAAGACAAAAACAAACAAAAAAGCCAACCCCTCCCCAACAAAACCACAGATCATATCATTGTATTCTTCTGCTTAATACCCTTCAATGGCCAGGAGAGGGGGTATATAACTGTAATCCCAACTACCCTGGAAGCTGAGGCAGGAGGATCTCAAATTCTAGCCCAGGCCTTGTATCAAAAAATAAGGCATGGGGCCGGGGATTTATCTCAGTGGTTCCACCGCCTGCCTGGCAAGTGGAAGGACCCAAGTTCGATCCCCGGTACCAAAAAAAAAAAATAAAAAGGCATGGTGGCACATGCCTGTAACCCAGCACTCAGGAGGCTGAGGCAGAAGAATCACTACAAGTTCCAGGCCAGCCTGGATTACATAGTAAATTCAAGGCCAGCCTGGAATACACAGTCTCTGTCTCAAGAGAACCAAAAGAAATTAAAAAATACAAATAAAAAGAGCTGGAGGTGTGGCTAATTGTGAAGGAACTGGGTTTATTAGTATGTATTTGTCATACATATTGATCATATTCATTTCAGGGAAGTTTGTACCTGTAAGGACCTGGGTTTAATCTTCAGTCCAGGCAAATTTACATTAATTTTTCACATTTTTCTTTTTTCTTTTTGGTACCGGGGATTGAACTCGGGTCCTTGTGCCTGCGCAGCAGGCAGTGAAACCACTGAGCTAAATCCCCGGCCCAACATTTTTCTTCTTTCTTGTGGCCCCAGGGATTTTACCCATGGCCTTGACACTGAGCTACAAACCCAGTTCTTTTTTTTTTTTAATCTTAAAACAGGCTGGTATGGTGGTGCATGCCTGTAATCCCAGCACTCAGAAGGCTGAGGCAGGAGGATTGCCATGAGTTCAAGGGGAGCCTGGACTACAGAGTAAATTCAAGATTAGCATGAATTACAGAGCAAGACCCCGTCTGAAAAAAAAAACACCAAAAACCCACAGAAACCAAACAAACAAAACTGAACAAAACAAAAAACAAAAACCAACCCTCAAAACAGCCCAGTCTGGGCTGGAACTTGTGCTCCTCCTGCCTCAGCCTCCCAGAGGACTGGGATTACGGAGATGGTAAATTTTTACTTTTCAAATTTTTTTCCAAAGGTAATTTGTGTGTTAGTTAGATTTATAAATTAATTAGACTCATTTGAACAGGTTGTACTCTGACCAGTCCTTCAAGGTTTGGCTCTTCTTCCCTTCAGAACACTTGTCTATGTCTCCTGTTCTATGTACAAAGATTAACATCTACTCTGAGAATGGCATTGCCCTTATTAAAGTGAACCCTGACTCATTTGCCTAATATCTTGCCAATTACCCTCTTTCACTTTAGGCTCCACATATTATTAATGACCTTACTTCTGTGGAACTCTAGCTGCTAGACCACCTTCTCTTTCTTTTCTGTTGAACCCCATACCACCCATCCACACCCAGCTCACACAGCACACTTCTAGGTAAGAGGCAAGCCCCATCTCTCTGCTTGGTTCTTCACTTTGTTTTTTTTTTGTTTTGGTACTGGGGATCAAACTCAGGACCTTGCCCTTGTGAGGCAGGTGCCGGAACGATTGAGCTAAATCCCTGGCCCTCTGCTTGGTTCTTGTAAATATTTGTCATTGCCTGAATTCTCTTGCGGTATAAAGCATCTTATACACCATGTGCATAATACATGCTATATTTCACAAATTTTTTTTTTTGAAAAGGGTCTCACTATGTAGCCCAGGCTGGCTTCAAAGTGTCAGTGATCCTCCTGCCTCAGGCTCCTGAGTGCTGGAATTACAGGCACACGCTACCACACCTGGCTCACAAGTATTTTTATTACTTATATTTTAGGGTATCCTTGTAGATATTTGCATTATTGCCTGTATTGTGTTGTAGTGTACTGCATTTTATATATTATCATAAAGCATTTTTATGATTGATGTTTTAGGGCATATTTGTATTATTTCCTGTTTTGTTATAGTATAGTGCATTTTATATACTCTGTCGTATATAACACATGCTATGTACCATGAAGCATTATGATGGATGTTTTAGGGCATCCTTGTAGTTATCTCTACTGCCTGTATTGCGTTGTTTTTTCATACATTTTTTTTTGGTACCGGGGATCGAACTCTGGTCCTTGAGCTTTTGAGACAGGCAGCGTAACCACTGAGCTAAATCCCTGGCCCCGTATTGCGTTGTTGTATCATGCATTTTATGCACCATGTGTATAAAATGTATCATGAAGCATTTTTATGATTGATGCTTTAGAGTATCTTTGTAATATTTGTATTACTGCCTGTTCTGTTGTGGTATAATGCATTTTATATACTCTGTAGTATATAACACATGCTATGCATCATGAAGCTTTTTTTCTTGAGACAGGGTCTCGCTACATAGTTCAGGCTGTCCTAAAACTCATGGCGATCCTCCTGCCTCAGCTTCCCAAGTGCTAGGATAACAGGCGTGCGCTACCATGCCTGGCACGAAGGGATTTTTTTTTTTTTTTTTTTTGGAACGGGGGATCGAACTCGGGACCTTGTGCTTGCGAGGCAGGCGGCGAAACCACTGAGCTAAATCCCCGGCCCTAGTAAGGGATTTTTATGATGGATGTTTTAGGACATCCTTGTACATATTTTTATTACCGCCTGTATTGTGTTGTTGTATCATACATTTTATACGCCATATACTATATACATAAAGATAACATATACATAAACATAGTATATGGTACGTAAAATGTATCACAAAGCATTTTTATGATCCATGTTTTAGAGCATCCAGTATCAAGTATGTGGCACTGGCCAACACCGCCCCCTTCACCCAATTTATGGTGCTGGGGACCACACGCTGGGTCTTTCGGTGCTGGACCAACGCTCTACTATTGAACTCCAGCCCAGCTCCTTTCTCTCCTCGAGCCGCAGGTGCTCAGGCGTAAAGTGCACGGGTACTAGAGTTGTGAGAGGTAGAACTAACCCTGAGCGGGGCGGGGGGCGGGTGAGGAGCGCTGAGCTCCGTCGAGCCACGCAATTCGCACGGTCCCGGCCCCCGGAGGCGCCGGTGCGGCCGAGCGCAGGGACCCTCTCGATGACGTTACTACAGAGCTGGGAACCGGCACACGTCCGTCCCGGCGGACAGCGTCGCGCCGACTACCCGACCTGGCTTCATCTGTCGCCCGGTTCAGAGGCTCCGCGTGCAGCTGACTTCCCTTCCCGAGTTCAGGCCAACAGGGATTTTAGCTCAACAGGGTCCCCGGGACGACTCTCGAGCCCGCGGGCGGGCGGTGCCTTCCCGGTAACATAGGAAGGTCTCCTTCCCCGCAGGAAGCCTGACCAGGCGGGGTCCCAGGGCCTGGGCGAACCCCCCACCTACGGGATTCGTCTCTCGGTGACCAGGCGGCCGCAGCCGCTTCCCGTGGAAAGCTCTACGGGTCGCCGCCCGGCCCGAAAACGCTGTGGACCGAAACCCGAAGGCGATCACCGTGCCGCCAAGATCCCAGGTCCCAGAGGGCCGAACCGTGGGGTCTCCCGCTCCGCACGCAGGGGCAGCGGGGCGGGGCGCCGTGACGCACGGAGGCGTGACGCGCGACGCTGCGCGACGTGGTGACGCACGCCCCTTTGTTGGCTCAGTAGCGGTAGCAGCGGCCGTGGAGGTGGCGTTGGGACTGTTTTCTCCCAGAGGCCGGAGCGGAGCCGCGTCTGACTGAGGCGGGCAGCAAGCGGCCCCCTCGCTCCCTCCGCCCTGCCCTGCGCCCTCTGGGCCACCGCCAGCCGCTCACCGCCTCGCCTAAGGAGGAGCCGCGGCCCCCAGGGCCGGAGCCAGGCCTGCGTCCGGACGTCCCCCCGAGCCGGAGCGAGAGCCGGGGCCTGGCGTCCCCGCCCTCTGCCCGCCTCGGCCAGCGTCCGCCGGGCCCTCGCGCGTCGCGCCATGGACTCGGACGAGGGCTACAACTACGAGTTCGACGAGGACGAGGAGTGCAGCGAGGAGGACAGCGGCGCCGAGGAGGAGGAGGACGAGGACGAGGACGAGCCGGACGATGATAACCTGGACCTGGGCGAGGTGGAGCTGGTGGAGCCCGGGCTGGGAGTTGGCGGGGAGCGGGACGGACTGCTGTGCGGGGAGACGGGCGGCGGCGGCAGCGCCCTGGGGCCCGGGGGCGGCGGCGGCGGCAGTGGCGGCGGCGGCCCGGGGCACGAGCAGGAGGAGGATTACCGCTACGAGGTGCTCACGGCCGAGCAGATTCTCCAGCACATGGTGGAATGCATCCGGGAGGTCAACGAGGTCATCCAGGTGAGGGGCGCCGCCGCGCCGGCTGCACTGGGCCGGAGAGCGGACTCGGTGGCCCGGGCGGCCCCGGGGGGTAAGCCTGGGCCTGGTACGCAGCCCGACCCGCTGCCTGCTGGCCCTGTCTTCTCCGGTGCCTCTGCTGCGGATAGAGCTGTCGGAGAAGACGTTCGCCGGGTAGCCGGGTGCAGGGAGGAGCGCTGGGGGCGGTGCTTCCCAGATCCTGCCATGGCGGAGGCCCATGGCCGCCTAAGCCTTCTCTTGCGGGCCGTTCCTGCAGGTCCCTGGACCCCGTGTTCTTTCTCTGGCCGGAGGATCGCCTACAGGGGTGCGAAGGGCCGTGGGTGGGAAGAGGAGCTAGAAAGAATTGGGCCCCCCACGAGGGTTCTCCTGGTCTCGGATCTCTCCGGAGCACTTCTGGAAGGGATTAAGTGTAGGCCTAAGAGGCTCTTGGTGTACGGTTGCCCCAAGTGGGCACCGGTTAATAAAGAAATGGATCTTAAAAAAAAAAAAAAAGAAAGAAATGGATCTCCTTGGCAGTCTTAAGTGCCTATTTAAAGGTGGGGGAAGGGAACTCTTTCTCATAAGAGGTGCTGATTGGACTTATTTTCTAATGGTAAGGTTTTTACTTAAGTTTCTTTTGTGTCTTTTCTGTTTGGGACGTAACTGCCGCTACTTCCAGTTCTAGCATGTAACTTGCTTGAAGCTGTTGAAATAGTTACTGCAGATTGCCAACCCGTCCCTGCGGCTCCAACAACAAAACTCAGTGTTGTCCAAAGGACAAAACTCTATTGTGAGTTAAAAAGCAGAGGCTTTTCTGCTTTTAAACTCCTTTCGCAGACAATTTCTGTTTCGTGTTCAGTAAGTTAGGCTTAATTTAACTTGCTAACCACACTTCACTGAACCTTTGAGCATTAGATTTTGGATTTTTGACTATAGAGAGCAAATTTCCATTTGGGGAAAAAAGTGTGAGGAATCGATTTGATTGAAAAATGAAGTCTTGATTCAGTGCAACTTTTAGAAAATAGTAGTTACATGGAAGGAAACTTATGTACATGAAATGAGCAGCAAGTTACTTTTGAATTTTTTGTAGCGTGCCACTTTTTCTTTAAAATTGGTGTGCTGCTCTGATTTAGCAGTTTGTCACTGCCTTCTTGTTGTCTTTCCATTATTAATAGATTTTTGTAGTATTGTCTAATAAAGCATCAGTTTAGAAAATGGAACCATCTACGTAGGCACAAGTTGAAGGCCATTTTTTGAATAATAGTAAGGAAAATCTCATACGAAGAGCTGTTACTAAAAGTGGAAATCTCAGATTTTAATGTAGATAACACAGTTTAAGAAGTAAATAGAAGGGTTGTAGAGGTAAGATAAGTTTTACTGCTTTTTTTCTTTGATCCTAAAAAAATGACAGTTGAGTTCTTAGGTGGTTTTTTTTTTTTTTTTTTGGTGCTGGGGATTGAACTCAGGACCTTGCGCTTGTGAGGCAGGCAGTGGAACCACTGAGTTCAATCCCTGGCTGAGTTCTTAGGTCTTTAATTGAGAGTTTTTTCTTTTTTTAAAGGAACTTTAGGAATTGTAGTAAAACTTTGAATTCTCTTTTGTTGTATCTGTATGTAAAACCTTATGCTTTTAACTCAATGGATACTACTTTTAATCTTATTTGTAAATTTTTCCCTTATAGTTAAGTGTCATGACATTTTCTCCACTCTTAGTTTTGTCTTAGTTACTGGCAACAAAAACAAGTTCTTGTTCATTTTTTTGTTTTTTGAGACAGATCGCACTATGTAGACCAGATTGGCCCTAAACATGCAGGCCACACAGACATGTGTCAAGGCCCCTCAAAAGTTCTTTGTATCATTCTGGAACAGAGATGTAGCTGATGCACATGGACATCCTGCTGTCTTAGTTTAGGTGAGAGAGAATAAATGGTAATGAAATGAACTACACAAACTAGGGATTTTTAAAAAAGATATCTTACTTTCACAATGTTAATGCCTGATTTTTGAAAAGTTTTTTCTAGTCTACTTCATTATGTGACCTTTGTTGAAAATTTATATTTAGAATTATCAGTAAAATCAAAGGATAGGATGTATCTTCGACCATCTTTCTCCAAATGGTATGTCTGTTAGATTTAAACTAGGCTTTAGTTACATTGTCGGTTATTTATGTTAATAGATTTTGTTTGTTTTATTTTGAGATAGGGTTTCACTCTGTAGTTCAGGCTGGACTTGGACTCAGTATGTAGTCCAGGCTGGCCCCCAACTCGCAGTGATCCTCTGGATAACTATGCATATTTTCTTCCTTTTCCTCCTCTTCCTCTTTTCTTTTTTTTGGCGGGAGGGGGCGGTTAATGGGGATTGAACCCAGGGATGTGCTCCCACTGAGCTGCATCTCCATCTCTTTATTTTTTATTTTGTGATTAGGGTTTGATAATTTTTCCAGGCTGCTTTTGAATTTGAATCCTTCTGCCTCAGCCATGGAGCAGCTGAGATTACAAACACGCCTGTACCACTACATTTGACACTATGCATATTTTATAAAACAATGGAATTACATTGTATGGTTCTGTTTATGTTTTCAGTGGGAAAAAAGGAGGGTGCAAAATCAGAAAAAAAATCTCTGAAAACTACCCTGTCAACAAGTATCTATTTTTCAGGAGTTTAGTGATTACAGGTTAAACCTTTTTAAACCTAATCAATCTGTTACTGGCCCTTTTAATTTTTAGTTTCTAGCTTTTATAAACATCATTGAAAATATTCTCAAAAATTAATCCTTTGAGTGTTTTCTTATTTTCTTGGGATAAGTAGAATTGGGCAAAGAATTTGCTCAATTACAGGGTTTTTATATATGTCACCACATTAATACATCTGGGAATGTAGTTTAGGCAAAGGCTCTGAGTTCAATCCGGATTAAACCAAGACCCCCCTCTCCCCCAGGTGTTGCTAAATTGCCTAGTCTGGGCTAGAATTTTTCATCCTCCATCCCCAGTTTCCTAGAGTACTGATATTACAGGCATTTATAGGCATGCACTACCATGTCAGGCTTTTTTTTTTTTTTTTTTTTCCTCCATCCCCAGTTTCCTAGAGTACTGATATTACAGGCATTTATAGGCATGCACTACCATGTCAGGCTTTTTTTTTTTTTTTTTTTGAGACAGGGTCTTGTTTCGTAGCTCAGGCTGACCTTGAACTGTGATCCTCCAGCCTGGGCCTCCAGTAATATGCCATCATGCCTGGCTTTGTATTTGTTTTTTTTTTTCTTTTCTTTTTTTTGTTCTGGGGATTGAACTCAGGACCTTGCGCTTGCCAGGCAGGCGCCTGTACCACTGAGCTAAATCCCCAGCCCTGTATTTGTTTTTTGATCTGGGAAGTGAAAGCAAGAGAGCTAAAATACTAGATTAATCTTTTGTACATTTTGGTTTATCATCCTTTTAAAAACTTATTAGTTGGAAGTGTTCATTGTTTACAAGAAGTTCAAGTGTGCATATCAAGAGTAACCTAATTTATTAACTGGGAGAGAAGGGCAGGGAGTGTTTTGAAGCTATCAGGGTGTTTGATATGGTTTAGATATAATCTCCTTGAATTTTTCTTTTCCTGGCTGATCTCCTTGAGCTGTAGGTCTTAAATTACATTCAGACTGAATTGTTTATGGTGGTAGTCCTGACTCAAACTCTGGGGCTGGAGGTTTACCTCTCCAATTAAACAAGCCTTCCAGGTGATAATGATGTAAACAAAAGTTTGAAACCATTGATCTAGTTGAAATTTAACTTCAGTGTTTCTCCGCATATTATGTCTAGTCCTGATTTACTACATAATTGGGTTAATGGTGGAAGTTAGGGTTTTTAAGAAAACTAATAAAAGGAAAATTTCCAGATTCCAGATAACGCTTACTGTAATCATAGGGTTAGGGTTCGCATAAGATGGTCTTTACTCAGTTCTTTCAAATGTGGAAACCAGACTTTCGCTATCTGACATTCTAGAAAGGGGCACTTAGTTTTCCTTTCCCTTCTCCCTTTCCTGTGGATTTTTTTTTTTTTTTTTGTACCAGGGATTGAACTTGGGTCCTTGCGCTTGCAGGGCAGGGGGCGAAACCAGTGAGCTAAATCCCCAGCCCCTCCTGTGGATTTTATTGTAGAGAGTTTAATTTCCTTATCAATACACTGGAAGAAATATAAGCTCTGGATACTGTAAGTGCTCATAAGACACTTAGTGTTGAAGCAGACTGTTCTCAAGGAGACTTAAACCACTCAAAGCTATTTGGTCAGTAAGTAGTTTAATCAAGTGCTAAGTGGATAGTAGTAGATATTCATGGAAGAGAAGAGGTAGATGTTGTTTCCTCCCTTCCGTCTGTCTCTCTTCCTTTATGGTAGGAACATGGAACCAGGGCTTCCTGCATGCTAGGAAAGTGCTCTGAGCTACACCCCTGGCCCATTTTCTTTCTTTTCCCAAAGGCATAGCATCATAGGCTATCAATTCCTAAATCCTTATACAGCCCATCCTTTGATCTTTTTTTTTTTTTGGTACGGGGAATTGAACTTGGGACTGTGCGCTTGTGAGGCAGGCTGGGGAACCACTGAGCTAAATCCCTGGCTCATCCTTTGATCTTGACACTGTATAATTTTATAAATAGCTTAATTCCTCCTGTTAAATAATGTGATAGAATAAGAATTTGTTTTTTCCTATATTTTTGCTCTTCCACTAGAAGTAATAGAAGCTAAAAACAATAGAATCTTTAGTGCTGAAAGAACTTTTAAAAAATATAGCTGAGGGCCGAGGATTTAGCTCAGTGGTTTCGCCACCTGCTGTGCAAGCACAAGGACCCAAGTTCGATTCCAGGTGCCCCAAAAAAAAAAAAAGGCGAGTGCTGGCCGTGGTGGCACACACATATAATCTCAGTATTTAGGAAGCTGAGGCTGGAGGACTCCAGAGCATTTGAGGCCAGCCTGGGCTATGGAGTGGTTCAAGGCTAGCCTGGACTTTGTAGTGTGACTGAGTCTCAATAAAAGAGAAAGAAAGAGGAATTCTCATACTGAGGTCTAAAGTTTTTGAAGATTTAAATGAGAAATACTAAGTATTTTTTTTGGAGTCCTATGCAATTATTTTTTTAGGTAAATATTCAGTGGCACCTTTTCTTTTTTTGCTATATTCCATTTAAAAGAAGTGTCAGAAATGACCTGAAACTTAATATATTTTGGCAAAAAGTACAGCAGATCATGAAGTATTATGTAATGTTTCCTTATTACTGAGCCATTTATTTAGACAATGCTAAGAATAGCTACAATCCCAGACACTTTTCCTCAGCTTACTTCCCTATCTTATGAAACTGTTGTGCTTTTGAGTCAGGTATTACTCCAGTTACTTGGTAATATGTCCTCTTAATCACAGTTGTACAAGTTTTTAGGAATTAAATATAAACTAGAAATAGAAGTGTTTTCTGACTCTTTACAAATATTTATAGCTAAAGGCCTCTAATGTGGCCTCTTATTTTGGAATTTGTGATACTTTGGACAGATATTTCTATTCTTTGTTGTGGGGGCACACTTGTCTTTAACTGTGGAATTTCAGTCATCCTTGATTCTTTGTTGGGGGGTGCAATGCTGGAGATTGAACTCAGGCCCCATGCATGCTGGGCAAATGCTCTATTACTGAGCTACATCCTCAACCCTCCCTTCCTTCCTACATGGTCTCTTTAGCCCAGGCTGGTCTCAAACTTGTGATTCTCCTGCCTCCATATGCTAGGATTATAGGTGTGTACCTTGGCTTGGCTTTCATCCTTGATTCTTTTCCTGAATTTTCCACATCCAAGTAGCACTGATCATGTTAACCGCTGAAATTTATTTCATGTAGTTGCTATCCTTTTTACTAATCCTAATATAGGATCTTTTTATCCTGTGTCTTGATCCCTAGGCTTCCAGTCTCCTGGCATGCTGCTATCATACACAAAAGTAATGATTGTTTGTTTTGGTTTTTTTTTGGTACCGGGGATCGAACTCGGGTCCTTGTGCTTGTGCAGCAGGTAGCGAAACCACTGAGCTAAATCCCCAGGCCCACAAAAGTAATGATTATTTTGCTGCTAAAAAGAGACTTCCCAGCAAAATTCTGGTCCAGACTCCTTAATACAGTTTTTTTTTGTTGTTTTTTTTTTTTTGGTACCAGGTATCAAACTCGGGACCTTTAATATGGTATTAATATGGCTCTTCCATCTCAATGTTAACTAATCTTTTTTATTCTCATCTGCTGTTGTCTCTCATCCCCCACCTCTAATTGTACTTATATTTCATTAATGTATGACATCAATGTGTGCTTTCCTACATTTGTTCATAGTAGTTCCTCTTCTAGAGACACCGTTTCTCTGAACCTGCTCAGATGGTACATCTCTTTCCGGGTCTTTCTTCTCTGCTTTCCAGTGGTGCCCCCCCCCCCCCAAGTTGCTTTCTTACTGGGGTTGTATAGCACTTCATATGGGTATTTGGTGTGTGGTTCACAAGAGCTTAGAATATGGCGATCCCCGTCCATTAAGTCTACAGGTAACCAGATGTGAGAGCTGAAATGCCTTGCTTTTGTATTCACAGTGTACAGAACATTAATACTGTCTCTTGACAGAAACTAGTATGTGAAATTCTGCCTTGCTTGGTAACTTCTTGCTGCCTACATTTTCTTTTCTTTTTTTTTTTTGGTACCAGGGATTGAACGCAGGATCTTGCACTTTTGAGACAGGTAGCAGAACCACTGAGTTAAATCCCCGGCCCTATGTTTTCTTATTTTTTGTTTTTGTTTTGGTACCGGGGTCAAACCCAGGCCCTTCCGCTAGCGGGGCAGGTGGTGGAACCACTGAGCTAAATCCCCAGCCCTATGTTTTCTTAACATATAAACCAAAGATAGCTAGACAAGATTTTCTTCTCAGTACTGCTAAATTACTTTATGATTTCTAGATAATGCCAAAGTCATAGTGTAAGATGGCAAGAAAATGTTTAAATTCTCAGAGCACAAGCTGTTGAAGGCCCATGAATATACAGCAGCCCAGTTATCTATTTATCCATCCATCCATCCATCCATCCATCTATCCAGAGTCTCATTATGTAGTTCAGGCTGGCATTAAACTTAACAGCAGTCTTCCTGCCTCAGCCTCCTGAGTGTTGAGACTACAGGCATATGCCACAACACCTGGCCAGCAGCTCTTTTAGATGAAACATTTTTTTATTTGTATATAGTTCCCTGGCAATGTGTGAATTGACACTGTGATGTTGATTCACTTTAATAATGGTAGTTTCCAAAGGCCCACTCCTTGATATTATTGAAACAATAATTGCCTTTTTAAAGGCAGACATTTGTATTGATGGTGCAGAGTAATGGGGAGGTAGAAACCACTGGCATGTTAGCACAAATCAAACCAGTAGTGCTCAACTATACTACTAGTCTTTGTGTTCCCTGCTGCATGCTCAAAGTAAAAAATACCAGTTTCACTTATTCTAAATGAGGCAGTAAAAGGTGTTAGTTTTATTATATCTTATCCCTTAAAGAACACATCTGAGTCTGTGACAACATGAGAGGAGTGTAGAAAGCACATCTGCATGCTGACATATGGTGATTGTCTCCAAGAGGAAACATTTGTGCTTGCTTTAGACTTCAGTTGAGCCTTGATAGGGCACCATTATTTCTTGAAAGAATGACTGACAAACTGGTTATTTAGTTTTAGTTTTAGGGTTTTTTTTGGGTTTTTTTGGTACTGGGGATCGAACTCCGGTCCTTGCGCTTGCAAGGCAAGTGACAGAACCACTGAGCTATATCCCCGGCCCTCAAACTGGTTATTTAGATGTGTGCAAACATAGGATATTTCTTGAAATGAGTGGAATATACCTGTCATTTCCAAGGAAAACAGCATATTGTAGTTGATTTGCTGCCGGTGGCAGATTTTAAGTTTTTTTATGTGAAAAATAAAATGTAGAAAGCAGCGCTGTTGGCCTGTGTGAAATTAATAGCTTTCTAGTACTGGAAAACTTCTGAGCTGGGTGCGTTGGCACTGGCCTGTAATCCCAGGACTCTGGGGAACTGAGAAAGGAAATTTTGTAAGTTTGAGCCCAACCTGCGCAATATATGGATTTAGTGAGATGCTGTCACAGAATAATAAGAAGAGCTTGGCAAAGGCCCTCAGTTCAATTCCAGTACTACAGAACAAACAACTTTTCTGATGAGATACTATAGAATAAAATACAATTTTTTGAAAGAGCTACATAACATAATCAGCCAATATTTCCAAAGATGGTTGGGAATGAGATGGGTTGCTTCATTTCTTCAAGGATCTGAAAGAGATACTACTTGATGTATTCCATTTAGTTGGTTTCTGTTTGAACTTCTACATTAAAATGAAAGGTCTATGAGTCAGGGATTTAGTTTTATTCATTACCATAATACTAGTGCCCAGAACAGTACATGGAGCATTGTGGGCACTTAGTAAACTTCTAATGGTATATATTGTTGGTTTCACTGTGTGTGTGTATGTGATGCTAGGTATCAGACCCAGGGTCTCATGTTTGCTAGGCACAAGGTAAACCACTGAGCTTCAGTTCCCAGTCTTCATGGATTTTGTTTTTCGACAAGGGTCTTTGTAGTTCAGGCTGTCCTCAAACTGGCAGCAATCTTTCTGCCTCACTGCCTCAGCCTCCTGAGTGCTGGGATTATAGATGTGTGCCACCACATCTGGCTTTTTTTTTTCCTCTCTTTTTTTAAGACAGTGTCTCCCTGTGTAGCACAGGCTGATCTTGAACTTGTGATCCTTCTGCCTCAGCCTCCTGAGTGCTGGGATTATAGATGAAATTCTTTTAGCACTTTAAAAATTCTGTTTTCTGGTTTTCAGCATTTCTATTGGGGCAATGACAATATTTTTTTGCTGTTATTTTGTGTTTTGTTTTGCTTTGTTTCTGGTACTGGGATTGAATTCAGGACTTGCTCTTGCAAGGCAGGCAGCGGAACCACTGAGCTAAATCCCTGGCCCTGCTGTTATTTTAAATATGGGGTTTTTTTGTTTTTTATTACATGTCATATGTTGTATATAAAACACTTTAGAGATTCTAGATCAGTGGTGGTGAACCTACAGCATACATGCCACAGTGGACTATTTGTATCATTGAAAGTTCTGAAAGGTTTGCTGTCAGGGCTCTAGATGATAATTTTCTCTAGAAAGGGTTTTCATTCTTCCCTCTGTTAGAGTGGTGGATGAAGGCTTAATCCAGAAAGGGTGAGTTTTTGCCCTGTTCACTTTTTGTCATCTGCCTGTGGGTTTTTAGGGTCTTCAAATGAAGAACTTGCTGTCTTCTTAGTAGGTCCTTCCTTATGGGACCCATACTGTTTCATCATCTCATACTCCCTGAGACAACTGAAAGTATCGCTCTGTATTTTAGTCTTCAGCCCTTCCTTTGCAGTCCTGGTTCAGCAAATATCACGCGAGGAAGATGGAAGATTCCTTGAAATACCCATTCATAGCTCAGTTAAAAAATTCTTTTGGTTATTCTGTGTATTCATTTCCTATTGTTGCTCCAATAAGGCACCACAGATTTTTATCTTGGAGTTCTGATTGGAGTCTGAAATGGATTTCACTGGGCTAAAATCAGGTTGTCAACAGGATGTGATCCTTTTGAAAGGTCTGGTGGAGGATCTGTTTCCTTGCTGTTTCCACTTCTAGACTCCACCTCCGTCTCTTGGCTTGTGACTCCTTCCATCTTCAAAGCCAGCAATGTAACATCTTTAAATCTTGTGATTCTGATCTCCACATTTGCCACTATCTTTTTTTTTTTTTTTTTTTTTGCCACTATCTTTAACTTTACAGTTTTTCCACTTTTTTTTCCCTGGTACTGGGAATTGAACTCAGGACCTTGCAGTTGCCAGGCAGGCACGGCCCCACTGAGCTACATCCCTGGCCCCTATCTTTAACTTTAAAGGACTAACCTGAATAATACAGGATAATCTCCTTATTTTGAGGTCAGCTGATGAGCAACCTTAATTCTATTTGCAATGTAACATAACGTATTCATAGGTTCCAGATACTAGAATGTGAATATATTCTCAGTGTCTTTTTCTTTTTTTTCTTGGTACCGGGGATCAAACTCAGGACCTCGTGCTTGCAAGTCAGGTGCGGTGCCACTGAGCTAAATCCCCAGGCCAGTGTGTTCTTTGAAATCGGATCTCTGCCCTTTACTTGATCAACTAAGCTAACTTATGGATTTAAAAGTATCTTTAAGGGGACTGGGGATTTAGCTCAGTGGTTTCGCTGCCTGCTGCGCAAGCGCAAGGACCGGAGTTCAATCCCCCGTACAAAAAAAAAAGTATCTTTAAGGAATTTTGGATGTGATGGGCCTAGAAGAAAACAAACCTAGGGAATACTGACATGGATAACCTTGGGTATCTTTTTAAAAGAACAGTTTTTTTTTTTTACTGGCCATGGTGGCACACGCCTGTGAATCCCAGCATTTGAGAGGCCGAGGCAGGAGGGGATTACCACAAGTTTGAGGCTAGCCTGGGCTATGTGAATTTGAGACCAGCCTGAATTACAGTGCAAGAGCCTGTCTCAAAAAAACCAAAAACAAAAAAATGAATAAATATAGTTTTTTAAGTTACTGATTTTTGCCTTTTTTCTACTCACCATATCTTCATTTCTCCAATCCTACCTCATCCCTACCCCTTAGGCTTTGATCCATTATTCTTAAATGGTGCAGAAGGGCCAAGAATCTATTTTATAACTGCTTTGTGCGGAGGAGGGTGCTGATGCTGCCTAGCCAGGGATCAAAGTCTTATCCTGACTCATCAAAGTAAGTTTGATGAGCCATGATCTTTTTTTGTTTTTGTTTTTGGTATTGGGGATCAAACTTGGGACCTTGCGCTTGTGAGGCAGGCCGTGGAACCACTGAGCTAAATCCTTTTTTTTGTTTTTTGTAGACAAGATCTCACTGTGAAATTTAGCCTGGCCTTGAACTATTATAGCCCAAGCCTGGCTTTGAATTCCTGAGATCCTCCTGCCTCAGCCTCTTAGGTGCTCAGATGCCAGCATGCCATACCATATCCAGGCTTTGAACCATTATCTTCTAATAGTCAAAGTCATGGTCCTCTTTTAACCTACTGCTGGGGCTCACCAAGAGAAAATGTCACTAGACAGGGACAGAGAAGTTACCTAAAACAGATGGGAGAACCTAAGCCCTACCTGTGGAATGAGTTACAGGTCAGCTGATGCCATCATAGAGAAGAATATTCAGGATGCAGCAGTAAGAGGCATACAGTAATTTATTAGGTAGAAATTTAAAAGGATTCAAGAATTAGAGTTCAGGCCCTTGAGAGGTTTCAACAGGTGCTAATTTTTTCCCTAGTACCAGAGATAGAACCCCCAGGGCTTTGTACATGCTAGGCAGGAGCTATAACACTGAGCCACATCCTTAGCTCTTTAAGCCAAAAATTGCTGTGGTATTTATTATTTTCTAGTCGAGTGTAAGCATTTAAATGTATAAAGCTAAGCGGGGAGTGGTGGTGTCTGCCTGTAATCCCAGTACTTGGGAGGCTGAGACAGGACTGCCATGAGTTCAAGCCACCTTGGGCTCCAGAATGAGTTCAAGGCCACCCTGACTGCACAGCAAGACCTTGAGCCACCAAAAACAAAACAAAACAAGTAGGGTAACAGGCATGTGTCACCGTGCCCAGGTTGTTTTTGTTTTTTTTGAGACAGGGTCTCACTGTGTGGTTAGGCTGACTTTGAACTTAGCGATCGACCTGTCTCAGGCTCCTGAGTGCTAGGATCACAGGGGAGTGCCATTACACCTGGCAGCAGACTACTTATTACTCACTAATGATAACAGATTTTAGTGAAGATATTTTAGTATATGTGCTGCCGAAGTAAGCACTTTAGTGAAGATATTACTGATACCATTTACCCTCAAATATTAGAAAGTGCATTTGCATATTAACCCACTGTTCATCACTTCAGCCCTTTTTTTGTTTTTGTTTTTTTGGTACTGGGGATCAAACTCGAGGCTTTGTGCTTGGGAGGCAGGCGGCGGAACCACTGAGCTAAATTCCCAGCCCTGGTATTAAAAAAAAAAATCATGTTTACTAAAATATGAATTTACATTCGGTAAAATTCACCTTTTTTAATTGTTCACAGTTTGTTTGTTTGTTTGTTTGTTTTTTGGTACCGGGGATCGAACTCAGGTCCTTTTGCTTTCGAGGCAGGCGGTGGAACCACTGAGCTAAATCCCCGGCCACCTTTTTTATTGTGAGATTTGACAATGAATAGTCATACAACCACCACTGTAATCAAGATGTAGAACAATTGTGAAGCAAAATGTAAACATCACTCAACAGTTTTCCTCCTCATGCCCTTTTGTAACCACCCCCTTCTTGATCTGTTAGAATCAGTTCATCTGTTTTCTGTAATCAAAAGATTGAAATTTTGTAAAGATCTTCGTAAATTAAAGCAGTTTACCAAGTTGTCTTAAGATAGCTGTCAAATAGTCTAGTTAGGTAGAATTATTCTAAAACTAACCTCCTTAAGAACCAGTGTGGGCCATTTTGATAGAGTATGTGAACAAGACTGATCTTTGGTGTTAATACTGTATCATGATTGATTGATTGGTTTTTTTGTGACAGGGCTATCTAGTTCAGGCTGGCCTTGAACTCACAGTGATCTTCCTGCCTCAGCATCCTGAGTGCTGGGATTAGAGGTTTGTGTCACCATGTCTGGCTTCAATAATGAAATTGAATTCTACAGAATTCAAGCCATAGACAGAGGCACGAAATGCTCAGATACATGTTCCATTATGTGATTGAGACTGCCTCAGGATTCAACCTGCTGCCACCATGAGAGAGACAGGGAAGGCCAAACCCTCTATTCTGTATATACAGGAACAGTCACATACACCTTATCTTCTCATAAGGCATCACCAGTGCTTGGAAACGTGACTGTACGTTTCTCAACATCTCACCTCTGTTGAGCTGGGGACATGCCAGTTGAAAAGGACTTCCGGTCTCAGAAAGGGAGAAACAACCTAGTGGGCCTCGGCTTACTTGTCATTGAATAAGAAAACAATGTGCATAATTTTACTCACTGACTTTTTGCTTTTTTAGGGATCTGTCACTGGACTACTATTTTTTTTTTGGTACCAGGGATCAAACCCAGGACCTTGTAGCTTGTGAGGCAGGTGCAGTGCCACCGAGCTAAATCCCCAGCCCTGTTACTGCTTTTTTATTTTTTATTTTATTTTGTTCTGGTACCACGGATCGAACTCAGGACCTTGTGCTTTTGAGGCAGGTGGTGGAACCACCAAGCTAAATCCCTGGCCCATGTTGCTGCTTTTTAAAATGAACCAATTCTGTTTCACTGGCCCTAAAGTTTGCTTTAAAAAAAAAAATCTAGAGGCTGGGGATTTAGCTCCGTGGTGAAGTTACCTGCCTCACAAGTGCAAGGTCCTGGGTTCAATCCCCGGTAACACCCCCCACCCCCTCAAGTCAGTTTAATTAGAAGTAGTATGAAAATTGAGTATTTGAATTTTACTATCTGATATTTTTTTTAGCAGCTGCACTGGGCTAAGGGAATATAGATATTGATGATTCTAAGGAGCATTATAATACGGTGATATGTTTGACAGTATAATGTTCAGGTCGGAGAAGGAATATTTAATGCTGTTTTCTGAGGGCTTACAAATCTTCCTGGAAGAGTTGAAAGCTAAGTTTTGAAAATGATAGCTTTATAGAGGTGGAGGGATAGAACATACAAAGGCAAAAGTTATTGACAGTGTTAAGCAAACACTATGGAATTGAACCTTGCAGAGATTATTGGGAAAGAGTGATAGGAGCTAGGGCTAGACAGAAGAGTTGTTGTGAGTTTTTTTTTTTTAATATCCAAATATAACTTAAAGCCATCTTTGTCCTACCAAAGAGCATTCTGAGTACAGTAGTGTTCTGGTACCCGTCCCTTGAGAAACACTGTAGTTCATAAAGCCACTTGACAGATTCTACAGGCCATGGTTCTAACTCAGGTGACAATCAGCATCACTGGGAGGTGTCTTAAACATAAGATTTAGAGTTAGTCTCTGAGTTTCTGACTCAGCATATCTAGGGTAGGGCCTGAGATTTGCATTTCTCACAAGTTCCTGAGTTACTCTGATACAGCTGCCCCCAAAACCTCAGTTTGAGAACCTGTGCTCTCGATTGCACTGAAGGAGGAGGAGGCTGATGGAGTGGCACATGTGTAAAAATTTCAACATCAAGCCTGCTAGTGAGGCAAGGAGGGACCTGGAATTTTCCTTGAATCAGATAAGGCAAATAAGCCCGCAATGTATGCTTGTAGTCCTGTGCGTTTTCTTTCTTCTTTTTTTTTTTAATCTATTTTTTTTTTTTTTTGGTACTGGGGATTGAACTCAGGTCCTTGCGCTTGTGCAGCAGGGCAAAACCACTGAGCTAAATCCCCGGCCCCTTTTTAAATCTGTTTTTGAGACAGGGTCTCACTGTGTACCTTAGGGTGGCCTCAAGCTGGCTGAGGTCTTCCTGCCTCAGCCTCCCTAGTGCTGGGATTACAGGCATCCACTACCATGCCCAGCTGTGATAATTTTTAAAAGGGTTTTAGGGCAGCGCTATTTTTTTTTTTTTGGTGTCATGGATTGAACTTGGGACCTTGGGCTTGGGAAGCAGGCAGCGGAACCACTGAGCTAAATCCCCGGCCCCCCAACTAGCACTATTGAGATATACGTACCCCTTAAGGCTATGTGCAACAACTTTATGCTTTTACGGCAAAATGGAATCAGTGTTGAGAAAGACTACTCTGCCGACCGTTTAGGGTATAAATGAGAACAGGTGAGTAGGAAAGTGGGAGGAGGATGAGAAGCCTTGTGAGAGTAATTCAGGCAAGAAGGGAGTGGTGAGGTTAGCAAGGCTCAAACAGATGAAGGAGTGCATTCACATCGGGAAATAAATTAGTGAGAAATGGTGCATCAGTGTAAGATGAGACAGAATAATGTAGTAATTAATTAAGCCTATGGTATAGAGATCTAAGTTCATTTCCAGCTTGCCTTCTACCAGTTGCCTTCTACTCACAATGGGTAAGTCCATGGAGTCACCAAAAGTAGCTGCCACATGCTGCATGGGAGAATGAGGAATGCCAGCTAGTAAGGATAGGGTTTCTTTTTTAGAGTGATGAAATGTTCTAAAATTAATGATTGACACAACTGGGAGTATAATCAAAACCACTGAACCACTTTGAGAGTTAATTTTATGATATATGAATTATATCTCAGCATTGTCATAAAAATAACAGCTAGCCAGGCAGGGTGTCAAAAACCTGTAATCCTACCACTCTGGGAGGCTGAGGCAAGAGGATCCTGATTTTGAGTCCAGTCTGGGCTGGGGATTTAGCTTAGTGGTTTTGCCGCCTGCTGCGCAAGGACCCAAGTTTGATCCCCGGTACAAAAAAAAAAAAAATGATAAAAAGGCCTATGGATATAGCTCAGTGCAAAGACACTGGGTTGTTCAATCGATCCTTACTACTGCCATAATAAAAAAATTTTATCTATACAGATATGTAGCTAGATATAGGTATACCACATGTAAATTCCTTTTTTTTTTTCACCCCTCGCTGTGGTACTGAGGATTGAATCTAGGGCTTTCACAATAAGCTGCACCGCCAGACCTTTTTTATTTTGAGAGTGTCTCACCAAGTTGTCCAGGCTGGGATCCTCTTGCCTCATCCTCCCAGCATGTGGGGATTATAGGCATGTGCTACTATGCCTGGCTCCAATATATCTCTTAATACCCTTTTTTTTTTCTTTTAGTCAGGAATCATGCATTGCATTTGGTTATCAAGGCTGTTTTTTTTTTAATGGCTGAAATTTTTGATAAGTTCAATAATAAGAATTGAATAGATGGTTAAGATTCTCTGGACGTAGAAGGGGAAACGTTTTTCCTTTCTTAAAACGTATAATATGGATCTTTTTTATTTGTATTTTTTTGAGATAGGGTCTTGCTGTGTAGACCAGACTGGCCTCAATCTTGAGATCCTCCTGCCTCAGTGTTCTAAATGCTAGGATTATAGGTATATGTACAATGCCCAGCTTCTGTTGTATTTTAGGTGTATGCAAAATAAAATATTTGATTAAATTAAAATTGCTTTTGCATAAATGTGAGCTTTTGGTGAAGGCAAGTGAGACAGGTTATTTGGGTAATGTCTTTAAAGATTTCTCTGCCAAAGTATAACACTGGCTTACCCTAACATTTTTAGGTATTAAAGTTTTAAAATTAACTTGTAGTTGCTTCTTGAGGTGTGATTACTCATTTGAATCAGTTTGAAATTGCAGGAGAACTCTACCTAGATTTTTAAAATACTGATGATAGTGGGCCGGGGATTTAGCTTAGTGGTACCGTGCCTGCCTCGAGAGCTCAAGGCCCTGAGTTCGATTACTGGTAAGGAAAAAAACTCAACTGATAGTTATATAATATGATAATTGTCCTCAATGGAGTTATTTTTATGTGTATATGTTGTGTTTATACATACATACTATTAACTTTTTTTTGCCAGTTTTGGGTCTTAAACTGAGGGCTTCATGCTTTCTAAGCAAATGCTCTATCACTGAGCTATAACCCCAACCCAGTTTTTAAAAACACACACACACACACACACAGTATATACATATACATGTATGTGTGTGTGTGTGTGTATATATATTCATTTATTTGGTATCATGGATTGAACTCAGGACCTTGCACTTGCGAGGCAGGCACGGTGCCACTGAGCTAAATCCCCGGCCCATGCACATATATATATATATATTTTTTTTGGTATCGGGGATCGAACTCGGGTCCTTGCGCATGTGCAGCAGCCGGCGAAACCACTGGGCTAAATCCCCGGCCCTCCTGTATATTTATTTTTGAGACAGGGTCTCACTGTAGTTCAGGCTGGCCTTGAACTTACAGTGATCTTCATGCTTCAGCCCCCCAGGTGCTGGGATTACAGGTAT
>NW_004624781.1:1634422-1648021 GCF_000247695.1 Heterocephalus glaber | reverse complement strand
TTTTTTTTTTTTTTGGTACTGGGGATCGAACTTGGGTCCTTGCGCTTGCACAGCAGGCAGCGAAACCACTGAGCTAAATCCCCGGCCCCTCGGCTTATGTATTTTAAGGCCCCGGAATTGGCTTATTTGGATGTGGTGTTCACAATCACTTTTATATAGTAAGAAAAAGGTAGAATGGTAAAATGCTGAAATAATGAGTTTTATTCAGTGATTCCACCTATACTGTAATTACACAGACAGTGTTACAGCAGAAGTTTTCTGCATGTAATAATTAATTGCTATTCTAATTTTGTGTGGAACGTCTTCATGGATGTGATAGATTAACAGATTATTGTGTATGGAGGAGCCACCACTATTTGAAGGAACTGATAGAGTTACAAATATGCCTTCTGAATTTGTTGACCATTAGTGGTATAGGATTTTTTTTTTTTTGGTACTAGGAATCAAACTCAGGGCCTCACGCTTGCCAGGCAGGTGCTGTGCCACTGAGCTACATCCCCTGTCCTCTTTTTTTTTTTTTTGGTACCAGGGATCGAACTCAGGAGCTTGCGCTTGCGAGGCAGGCAGCGCAACCACTGCGGTAAATCCCCGGCCCTATCCCCTGCCCTATTGGTGGTATAAAAATATTGATGAATTTATTTGGCCTGTTGCAGTGTTACTACTTTACTGTACTTGTAAGAAGGAAATAATACGTAATCTAGAATAGTTTAGGCCGGTGATGTAGCTCAGTGGTGCTGCTGCCTACCTTGTAAGCGCAAGGTCCCGAGTTTGAGCCCCGATACCAAAAAAAGAATAGTTTATCTTGGAGTATGTGCATGGGAAGGTTGTGAACACCAAGTCCAGGTACTTCCTACAGAGTATAGGAAGGTGTGTTGTCTTCTGCCCCCCTTCCCCCAGTATGCCTTGATTTGAGTATTTATCAAGTCTTTCTGGCCTTTGCCGCTGTGGCCCATTGATCTGTCCATCTGTCTGTTACAGTGCATATTGGGTACTTCCAGAAGTATGAATTCAGTGATGCAAGGACAGGCGGGCAGCTGCAGCAAAGGTAGGACAGAATCACTTGGAAGACAAGTTTTGGAAGGACATTAGACACCACACTCTGACACACACACATGGGCAGCGTGTGCCTCATTCTTTAAGGCACACTTCATTTTGTGCATCCTCAGAGGAGAATTGTTCTGATGTGCACCTTTGACAGACTGGTAAATGATGCTAGAGGTTCAACCCCAGGCCTCATGCATGCTAGGCAAGAACTCTACCACTGAGCTGTTCTCCAGCCTAATTTTGGGGTTTTTTTGGGTTTTTTTGGTACTGGGGATCGAATTTGGGACCTTGAGCTTGGAAGGCAGGTGGCGGAACCACTGAGCTAAATCCCCAGCCCTCCCAGTTTTTATTTTTTATTTTGAGGCAGTTTCACAGTCACAGTCAAGCTGCCCACGTTAAGCTTGAACTTACGATGCCTGTGCTTCAGCTTTACAGAGTGCTGAGTTTACAGGTGTGTGCCACCATGCCTGGCTATATTTCTGATTCTGGGATATTTTGATGAAAAACTCTACCCCTGCCGCACTGGAGATTGAATGTAGCCCCTTGTGCATACTAGGCAAGTGCTCTGCCACTGAGCTGCATCCCTAGCACATTTTTGTTTTAATTGTATTTTGATACAGGCTGTTGCTGAATTGTCCATACTGGTCTTGAAGTTGTGATCCTCCTGCCTCAGCCTCCTGAGTAGCTGGGTTACAGGCATGTACCACCATGCCCGGCTTCTAGGTTGTTCTTTACTATAAGGAAGTTTAAAGATTTCTGTTTAAACATTTGAACCATTTACTTAAATATTTGTATCCATTTACTTGCTACATGATAGCATGTACAATGATAATTCTTGCTGCTATTGTTGCTTTTTTTCTTTTTAAAAATACTAGTTAATATGGGAGAGCAGTAGCATTTTTATATTGAATTCTAAAACCTAAATTACAGATAAGTTTTAACAGCTTCAACTAGGGCCAGGAGTGTACATAGCTCAGTGTGGAGTACTTACCTAGCATGTTCAAGGCCTTTAGTTTGGTCTCCAGCATTGCAAAACAACAGAAGCCAAATAATGTTAAGTTATACGGTACAAACATTCAAAAACAAAGATATAGGAGGTTTATGTTATAAATGTTAGGTTGCTTGTTAATATTGACTGAAGTGAGGGACTAAAGAGCTGAATGATACAGATATTTGCATCATTTTCTTTGCTCTGTTTTGCTTCTAAAAATTAGGTGCTAATGTTATTTTTCTTGATAGGTTAATACTGTGTTTCTAAAGACTTTCCAAATGAAAAGGCAGATAAAAGTTTGGGCAGTGAAGATTTCTGGGATTTTAAGATGACAAAAAAATCTAAGATCTTAGGTGTCCACAGCCTGTATTTGGCTCAGAAGGTAGTGAGTGAGTGCCCCCAAAACTCCATGGACTGTACTTGACTGAGGAGCCTTAGTCTGCTGTCTCTCCCAATACGGAAACATTTTGAAGTAGAGTTTCGCAGTATACTATAGTACAAGCATTTTGAATCAAGTGTTACAATAGGATATTGAAAAGTCTTAGCAAGACTGAACTAGATCTAAATAATTGCTGAGTTATTTGATATTTTTTTTTATTTAGCACTGGGGATTGAACTCAGGACCTTGCACTTTTGAGGCAGCCGCGGCGCCACTGAGCTACATCCCTGGCCTGTGATTTGATTTTTTAAAAACAGTGCTTTCTTATGTCAATAAACTTAAATCTACAACTGAAATGTTTTATTTAGGAGGAAAATGATGAGTCATATTTGTGCTTATTCTCACTTCCTGCTCCAATTCTACTTTAATTGCCTAAGTTGCTAGTTTTTCCTCCAGCAGTACACTGTGGATTTAACAGCTTCATAGTGTTTTCTCATACATCCGTATCAGTTTGTTTTCCCTGTTTGTTGTTGGACATTTATCATATATCTTCTATTTTTCTTCTTTTTTTTTTGAGACAGGGTCCTTTGATGTAGCTCAGGCAGGCCTTAAACTCGTGGTCATCCTCCTGCCTCAGCCTCCTGAGTGCTGGGATTACAGGTGTGTGCCATCATGCCCAGCCTATTTACTGCTTCTTACAGTTTAAAATGAGGTTGGATGTTTTCCAAAAGTGTTGTGAATTTGTCTTTAAGCAAGTAATATTTGAACTATCACTTTTTCTACACCCTAGCTGTTAGCTATTAAGAATCTTCAAATTTTTATTAGTCTGATAAAGGAAATATTACTTGGTGGTTCTGTTTGACATTTCTCTGATGCCTTTTCATCTCCTTTGCACATTTTCTTAATGAGTTCTTACCGTATCATGGCTATTGTAGTTTTACAAATTTCTCCACTTTATTGGGGGGGGGGAAGTAATACATAACTGAGGTAATAAATGAAAAAGTTTTATTTATTTTTTTCCCCCTCTTTGGCTGGGGAATCCAGGGCCTTCACACTGATCTATGTTCTCAAGCCTCTTTTCTATTTTGAGTCAGGTTCTTGCTAAGTTGCCTAGTTGCCCAGGTTGGGCTCAACCTAGTGATCCTCATATTCCTAGAATGGAGGGATTACTTACAGGTGTGTGGGACCAGCTTCAGTAAGGGTTAATGATTGGATTATAACTTTTTTTTTGTATTGGGAATTGAACTTGGGACCTCATGCTTGCCCGGCAGGCGCTGTGCTGCTGAGCTGCATCCTTGGCCCTCTTCCATCATCTTTTGACATTATCACTTTCCTCTTCTTTTTCCCCTCTGTCTTTGAAAATCCCACTTTGTGGTAGATGTACTTTATCAAAATCCTTTTCTTGTGGTCATAACCAAATCTTATTTGCCCATAGCTTTTTTTGTTGTTGTTTTGTGAGCCAGGCTCTGGCCTTGAACTTGTGATCCCCCAGCCTCAGCCTTCTGAGTGCGGGGATTACAGGTGTGTGCCACCACACCCATGGATTTGTTTTAAAAGTAACAAATTTATTTAAACCCTTAACACTTATTAAATAAGCAGTATGAGTAAGAAGTAGTCAGTGAATTGCTAATCAGAATTCTACTTTTTGGTTGATATTGTGTTTTAGACAGGGTCTTACTATGTAGTCCAGGCTGGCCTAGAACTCATGGTGATCTTCCTGCTTCTGCTTCCCTAGTGCTGGATCCCAGGTGTGTACCACCATGCCCAGGATTCTTCCATCTTCTCAGTAGATGTTTGGATTGCTATGATGGGAAGGGAAAGAAAGATACTGTTTAAGAAAATATTTGTTTAGGCCGGGGATTTAGCTCAGTGGTTCCACTGCCTGCCTCGCAAGCCAAGGACCGGAGTTCAAGCCCTGGTGCCAAAAAAGGAAAAAAAAAAAAGAAAATATTTGTTTAGTTATTGTTAAAGTTTATAGTAGCATGTGGTTGATATATTGGTCTTACGGTGCCAGGGTAGTTTAGAATTACCTGGTTCTGGGTATGTTGGAGGTGACTTTCCAAATAAAAATAGCATGGAAATGCTATTTAATATCTGACGTTTGTGTTTCTGATGTAAAAATTTACCTTACATTTTGTTTCTGTTTATATAAATATATCCTGCCCCCCCACCATGTGGAATTAAGTTTTCACAGAAAAAATCATTATGTATCGATAGGATCCATCCTTCCATTTGTAGAAACATGTTATTAAACAATGACTAAATTCATGACATTTTGTAGAGGTGAAGTTTTTATGACATTCCAAATTTGGGTGACATAGAAGGGAGTAACTTCCTTTTTAAGATACTTGTACAAGCTGGGCATGGTGGTGCACACCTGTGATCACAGCACTTTGGGAAGCTGAAGCAGGAGGACAACGATTTAGCGGCTTAGTGAGACTCTGTCTCAAAATACATAATAAGAAAAGGGCTTAGGTTGTAGCTCAGTGTGTGGGCCCTAGGTTCAATTCCCGAGTACCAAAAGGAAAAGTGTAAAGGACCGTTGAAGAATTGTAAATCTACAAGGGGTTGTTGGAAGGGTGCATAAGTGTTGGTATATATCAGGATTACTTTTGTAGTTCAAGTGTTTACTTCAGCAAACTTTCATAGTGTCATGGAGTTCCTGGAAGGTTACAGATAGCTAATGAGGCTTGGAGAGTATTGTTATGTTATTGGTGGTGGAGATTAAGCCCAGGGCTGCTCACTGAGCTACAGCCCTAGTTTTATATTAGTTATTTTTATTTACTTATATTTATTTGGTAGTACTTTCCTAGGATGGAACTCAGGGCTCTGTGCATGCTGTGCAACCCTCTGGCTGAGCGTTATCTCTAAGCATTTTAAACTTATTTTTTTTCAAGGCAGAGTCTTACTGTATAGCTCAGGCTGTGCTTGAACTTTGGGTGACCATCCTGCCTTAGCCTCTGGAGTGCTGGGAAGCCTCTGTGCCTGGCCTGGCTCCTTTATTTTTGGCAGGACTAGGTATTTTGATCTCCTTGCCTCATCCTCCCAGCTGCTGGAATTTTAGGTGTGTGCTACTGGGTCTGGTGTAATTTTGTTTTAAATTGTCTCTAAGCATAGAAAATGAAAGCACTGTGAGACGCATCCTTAAGGGAGAGCTCTCCCAAGAATGTTATCCTCAACCTTTTCTCTTTTTCTGTTCCTTTTTCCTAGGGAAGCATAGAAGTAAACACTCAAAACTGGGAACTTTTTGGTGATTAGGATTGTTTAGTTGTAAATTCTTCAAAAATGCTTGTTAGCTTTAAGCCATCTAGGTATCTTGTGAGTTTTCTCTTTCAGTTGTCTGCACTACCAGGCTGGGAAGCCTGCTGTACAGAACAGTGTTTTCCAGCATCCTGAGTTAAAGAGGCTTTTGTGGTAAAAGCAGCAGCCAAATTCTTGTGTCATTGTATACATTCCCCAGTATTTTGAATCTGTACAGGCATTTGTAGCAGTGATGACTTCCTTATTTTGGCTTTCTAATCCTTGGATCACAGTTATCTGCCATATATTCTTGAATTTATGGTTCCATTGGTGACTGCAGTTCTGTAGTGTTCTGGTAATTACTCCTGAACACATAGCCTTATTCCCCATTCTTTCAGCCTTTCCAATAATTAATCGATTCATTCTTTTTATTAACTTCCCATTTACTGGAAGTATCTAGTGGTTTCTATTCCATCTACTGAATCCTGATTGACCAAACTCAAGAACATTTTATGGTGACAAGATACTACTCCCTTTTTAGATGGTACTGTGTGAATTCAGATATATCCAGAATTCAGATATATCCAGTGCATGGTGGCGAATGTCTGCAATCCCAGCACTCGGAGGCTGAGGCAGGAGGGAGGACCGCCGTGAGTTGAGGCCAGCCTGGGCTACATAGTGAGTTCAAGACCAGCCCGAATTACATAATGAGACGTTGTCTCTACACCCCTGCCCCTTAAAAAACAAAGCAAAACAACCCAGATATATCCAGAATTTATTTTGTAGTATGTCACTGACTAAGCATTAATTAATACAGCCTTTTACTGACCATTTATGTAAAGTTCTCGGTGTATTGATATGTATACCTTTAAAGGGAAGAAAAGTTGTACCTCATTTACATGTAATTTCTTAGAATCAAGTTAAATCTGAAAAATAATTGGAAATGAAAGCTTTTACAGTTGCTTTAACTCTTACAGTGGTGTTACTTCTGTAGCCTGTTTAACTATATTGGTCCTCCTCAAACTTTAAAGCGCATGCAGATCACCCCAGAAGCTTGAGGGTTTGGAAATGAAGTCAGTAGATAGGAATTGGGACCTAGGATTCTGCATTTCTGAAATACTCTCAGGTGGCTGCAGTTTTATGGGGCTCAGTCTCAGTAGCAAGGCTGTTCAGCTATGTACTATTTATGGTTAGTTGTTATTATTATTTTTTGTTGTCAGGGATCGAACTCGGGACCTTGCGCTTGGGAGGCTGGTGCCAGAACCACTGAGCTAAATCCCCGGCCCTTATGGTTAGTTATTATAAAAGTAATAGTTTACTTGTTTATGTATTTAGAAGTTAGAAGATCCCGCCTCTTTTTACCCTGTATCCTGCCCAGTCCTCAAGGATGATAACTGTCAAGAACAGCCTTAATGTGTATTCTCAACTTTTACTGTGGCTCCTAATATATCATAGGCATTTACTTATTTTACAGAAAAAGGGAATACTGTGTATTGCTCAGTAGCTTGCTTTTCTTGACTCAGTGCTATCCCCTGGGTACCCTTCCACATCAGTGTACACAGAGGTGTGTTTTCTTTCTTTTTGGTATACTGGGGGATCGAATTCAGGACCGTGCGCTTTTGAGGCAGGCACAGTGCCACTGAGCTAAATCCCTGGCCCTGTGTTTTCTTTTTTTTTTTTGGTATCGGGGATTGAACTCGGGTCCTTGCGCTTGCGCAGCAGGCGACGAAACCACTGAGCTAAATCCTGGGCCCCCTGTGTTTTCATTTTTAATACCTATACAATCAAGGGTGAACAGTGTAATTTATAGGCAATCTTTGAAAAATTTAGAAATGGAAAAGTCTTTTTCCAAATAATGTAACTGAAAATTCTTACCCCTTACATTTCTGTATGTGTGTATTTTTGCTGGTTAGGTTTTCAGAAGTGAAATTGCTACCTCCTAGTTATATACATTTAAAATTTTCATCTCTTTTGCCAGACTATCCTCACAAAAGCTTTTACTAAAGTTGCCATCTCACTGACAGATTCCTCACCCCAGTTCCCTCCTCCTCCCACGATTGTTCAGTCTGTCTTCCTTCACTCTTAATCACTGACTGCAAATGGATTGACATTGTGTCATATACAGTGGATCCTCGAGTTACCACCAGCCTGACATATGGACAACTTGGGTTATGACCGGAGTTTTATACAACCAAAGTTTTGAGCTATGACTCAGATGCTGGCTGCTTGTGCTTCCAGATAGTCTCAGATACAAATTTAACCCTTAAAGAGTTCTGGAAGGAATATTACAACATCCGCTCCTTCATGTATGGAGTTAATTGAGAAATCCCAGGCCAGTGTCTTCTCTAAGGACACTGAGGTGTGCCTGTATACAGGAGAAAGACTTTTTTTTTTTGGTACCAGGGATCGAACTCAGGTCCTTGGGCTTGCGCAGCAGGCAGTAAAACCACTGAGCTAAGTCCCCGGGCAGGAGAGAGACTTTGAAGGCTGTGTAGGAGCCTGATTCCTCAATCGACCAACTTGAGTTATAACCAGCCCTCGGGAACAAATTGAGTTTGTAAGTCAAGGGTTCAATATAAATGGAATCATACTCATTCCCTTTTTTTTGGTACCGGGGAATGAACTCAGGACCTTGTGCTTGCAGGCAGGTGGCAGCACCACTGAGCTAAATCCCCAGCCCTGTTAACTCATTCTTTTCTTTTCTTTTCTTTTTTTTTGGTACCAGGGATCCAACGTGGGTCCTTGCACTTGCGCAGCAGGAAGCAAAACCACTGAGCTAAATCCCTGGCCCTGCTATCTCATTCTTAATTCGGTTTTTGTTATGTTGCTAGGTTTTAAGAGATTTTTAAAATACATACATTCTGGATACAGATTCTTTGCTTTGCAGATACTTTCTCCTACTCTGTCTTTCCATTCTCTTAACAGTATCCTTTTACTTTGATGATCTCCAATTTCCAATTTTTCCAATTTCCAATTTCAGTTTTCTCTTAAAGGTTGTGTTTTTGGTGTTGGCGTCTGTTCATCTAACCGAAAGTCTCAAAGATTTTCTCCTAGAAGTTTTGTAGCCTGACTATATGTAGTCCTAATCCATTATGAATTTTGTGTAGAGAGTGAAGTATAGTTAAAGTAAGTCTTTGAGGCTGGGCATCGTGGCCCACACCTGTGATCCCAGCACTTGGGAGGCTGAGGTAGGAGGATTACTGTGAGTTTGAGGGCAGCGTATGCTTCTTAGTGAATTCAAGGCCAGCCCTAACCACATAGCGAGAACCTGTCTCCAAAAACCAAAAAAAAAAAAAAAGTTTTTAATGTGGATCTTTTGGGCCAGGGATTTAGCTCAGTGGTTTCGCCACCTGCTATGAAAGTGCAAGGACCCGAGTTCGATCCCCGGTACCAAAACAAACAAAAAGTATAGATCTCTTAATTATTGCAGTACTTTTATTGAAAAGGCTGTTTTCCTCCTCATTGAACTGTTTTATCACCTTCATAAAAAATAATTTAATGTTTATGTGGATTGATTCCCCCCGCCCCCCCATACCAGGGATTGAAAGGCATCACTGAACTACATCCCTGGCCCTATGTGGATTCTTTTCTGGTTTGCATTCTTTTTGATTTTTGTATCTGTCCTTTTGCCAATACTATGAAGTTTCTAGTAGCCAGATGATCTTTTTTTTTCAAAATTTGTCTATTATAGTTCCTTTGTTAGTCTATATAAATTTTAGAATCACTTTGATATCAAGGAAAAAATCCTACTAGAATTTTGATTGGTAATGAATGGGAAGAATTAGCCCTTTAATCTTGTCTACAAATCTTCTACAGTCTACAAGTCTGCTGTCTCAGTCTACAAATCTTCATCTAAATCTTATTCAGGTGTTTGTTTTATCAGTATCTGGCAGTTTTTAGTGTACAGATCCTTCACATACTTTGTTAAATTTGTTTTTTGTTGTTGTTGTAGCTATTTTGTTTTGTTTTTTGAGACAAGGTCACACTGTGTAGTTCAGGCTGGCATTGAATTCATGGTGATCCTCTTGCCTTAGCCTCTCATATGCTGGGATTACAGGCGTGTGCCACTGTGCCCAATGACTTTGTTAAATTTGCTAGGCAAACGTTATGTCATTGAGCTACACTCCAGCTCACTTAAATTTGTATGTAAAAATATTTCATATTTTGGTACTGTTGTGAGCGGTACTTTAAATTTTTTGATTTTCAGTTATTTACTATTACTGTGTAAAAACATATCTGATCTTGTTATGGCCTTGTGCTTGAGACCTTGCTACACTCATTCATTAGTTCTAGGAATTATTTTTATAGATCCATGGCATTTTCAGCACAGATACATGGTCATCTATCACATCAGTGTTTGCTATATTGTGCAACTTTGTTGTTGGAGACATGCAGGTACAATTGTGAGCCGGGTGTGGTGGCGCATACCTGAAATCCCAGTACTCAGGAGGCAGAGGCAGGAGGATTGCTTTAAGTTCTAGGCTAGCCTGGGCTACATAGTTCAGGGCCAGCCTGAACAGCAAGACTCTGTCTCAAAACAAAACAAAACAAAACAAAACAAAAAAACAATTATGGTCGCTTGGTGAATTTACCATTGTGAGTATTTTTAAAAAATCATTGGTAATTTTCCTGGTTCTGAATTTTGTTTTGTCTGATACAGCCACTGCAGCTTCACTTCATTAGTGTTCATAGGATTTTTCTGTTCTTTAATCTGTACATATTACTACATTAAAAATGGGTTTTTAGCTGGGTGGATGCACGCCTATAATCCCAGCACTTGGAAGGCTGAGGCAAGAGGATTGCCTCAAGTTCGAGGCCAGCCTGAGCTACATAGTGAGTTCTAGACCAGCCTGGACTGCATGGTGAGACCCTGTCTCAAAAAACCAAAAGGGAGAGAGGGGGACCTTTATGGACAGCATATCATTTGTACTTTAAAACTAAGATGTCAGGGCCAGGGATTTAGCTCAGTGGTTCCGCCACCTGCCTTGCAAGCGCAAGGTCCTGAGTTTGATCCCTGGTACCAAAAAAAAAAAATTTAGAAAAATAAACAACTAAGATGTCAATTTGTCTTTTAAATGATTTGCTTTGAGCATTTACATTTAATGTAATTATTGATGTCATTGGATTTTGATCTTGTTTTTACCTCCTTTTTCTGCCTTTTGGGTTATTTTTATTTTCTGTTGGTTTTTTTGTTTGTTTGTTTTGTTTTTTTGGTACCAGGGATTGAACTCAGGACCTTGCGCTTGTGAGGCAGGTGGTGGAACCACTGAGCTAAATCCTTGGCCCTATGTTGGTTTTAACTATATCTGTTCTTATTTATTTTTTTGGTGATTGCTTTAGGGATCATAATATAAATATCTGACTATTGACATTCTGTTTAGAGTTAATGTTTTACCACTTGAATTAAAACATAGAAGCTTTGCAGCTATGTATATTGGTTTTCTCTAAGACCCTTTATATTATAGTTGTCACATGTGCTGTATCTATCCACATTTAACCCTCTCTCATCTTGACATATTCTGTTTGTTTGTTTGTTTGTTTGTTTGTTTTGGTACCTCAGATTGAACTCAGGACCTTTGGCTTGGGAGGCAGGCCCAGCCTCACTAAGCTAAATCCCTGGCCCCAGTTTTTGACAGTCTCACTGTGTAGTTCAGGCTGCCCTTGAACTCTGGCAGTCCTCCTGCCTCGTTCAGCCTCTGAGTGCCAGGATTATAGGTGTGTGCCACCACACCCAGGGACATGTTCTAATTTTTGACTTCCAAGAATTTTTTGTTTTCAAAAACTCAACAGGAGAAATACAGGCTATAATATTTACCCAGTTATCTACCATTGCTGTTGTTCTTCCCTTTTGCCTGTCATTCCCTCTGGTATCACTTCTCTTTTGCCTTTAAGAACTTCTTTTAGCATTTTTTTTTAGTGCAGGTCTGCTGGTCTTGAGTCTTTTTCCTTTTCTTTTGTCTGAGAAAGTCTGTCTTTATTCCCGAACTATACTTTCACTGAATGTAAAGTTCTGTTGACATTTATAGGGCCCTGGGAGACTTTATTATTGTTTTTGTGGTACTAGGAATTAGACCCAGGAGCTGGCACATGCTAGGCAAGGGCTATACCACTGAGCCACTCCTAGTGTTTTGTTTTTGTTTTTGAAGACAGGTCTCATTTCGATGCCCAGGCTGGGCTCAGGCTTGCAACCCTCCTGCCTCTGTCTCTAGGACCTGGGATTATATGTACCTCAGTGCCCAACTGTTCATTTTTGGGGGGTGGGGTACCCGGGATCAAACTCTGGACCTTGCCCTTGTGAGGCAGGCAATGACACCACTGAGCTAAATCCCCGGCCCCCAACTGTTCAATTTTTAAAAGTTTTTTTCATCTTGAGGCAGCTGTAATGATGCATGCCTGTAATCCCAGTACTCAGGAGGATGAGGCAGGAGGAGGACCACAAGTTTGAGGCCAGCCTAGGCTGCAGAGTGAGGTCAAGGCCATACTGAACTACATAGCAAGAACCTGTCTCAAACGGAAACAAAGGAAGAAATGAAATGGAAATATCAGAGTAAATGGCGATGGCCACCCATATAACCTAAAAGGCCCACACCCAAAATGATCATGGACCTGAGCAATTGCTATTCCTAGACAGGACCCTAGATGGAGCCATGAGCCTGGTCACAGAGATTGGAACAAAAACATTGAGACTTTATCTAATACATTCTTGTTGTTTTTGTTGTTTTTGTACTGGATGGAACTCGAGTCCTTGCGCTTGCCGCAGCAAGCAAAAAAGCAGTGGTTTTGCAGTGGCAAAACCACTGAGCTAAATCTCGGCCCTTATCTAATACATTCTTACTGGTCTATACCGGGCCTCCATTATGTCCATCAGCTTTCAGCCCCTGGCATCAGGACAAGACTCAAAAAATTCAAAGACACTTCTTAAACTCCTATGGCTGATCTCATGACCACTGCCTTCTGTGAGTATACCAAAACTGAGAACTTGACAAGAGAAGCCTCTAATAAATCTGTCCTCCAGCTTCTCCACCCAAGCCAGTTACCTAAAGAGGCTAAACAAGGCCGGGGATTTAGCTCAGTGGTTCCGCCACATGCCTCAAAAGCTCAAGGTCCCGAGTTCAATCCCCATAACCCCCCCCCCCAAATTATATAGCCTAAACCCCCTGGATCTTGCTTTTGGTGTGGCACTGGGCAAAACAGTGTCCAAATCTGTGGTCCCCTACAAAATCCTGTCTCATGTATGGGCTTAAAAGGCCAGTGGAAGATGGACTGTCCCAATTCCAAAATGAGGAAATGAGGGTGGGGCCACCCTCTCTTGCACCCTTCCCTCCTGACCAAATGGGACCTGTTCTGCTAGCCAAAGACTGACAGGGCCCAAGGCTCTTATACCCCCAAGCCCATCACTGCACAAGAGCCCAAGGTAATTCTTGTTGCAGGTAAGTCCATCTCATTTCTCCTCACATGGGGAACACTTACGGATTCCTCTTTGTCAACATTCCCAGGACCTACAGTTAGATCCTCAATATCTGTAGTGGGAGTTGACGGCCAGCCTTGGAATCTCTACATGGCAGCACTCTTAAATTGCTCTCTCATTCAGTGCTATTGATTCTCCAGTGCCCTGTTCTCCTGGGATGTTCATTTTCCAAAATCCTCCTTCCCTCTCCACACATTCTACCCTTCTTCCCCTTTCCTCCTCTGATTCCTCCCCTTCACTTGTCCACTTTTCTTGGGGGAAGAAGTGGTGCTGGGGATCAAACTAAGGACTTTAGACGTGCCAGGAAAGTGCTGTACCACTGAGCTTCATTCTTTTTTTTTTTTCTCCCCCATTAAGTTTATTGGTACATTTTAGGTATAAAATACAGTTACATTCATCATTGGGGTCTTGTACCATTACATGAGTATCTTGGTTCTTATTTTTTTCCCCTTCCCCTTCCCTCCCTTCACCCCCTCC
>NW_004624781.1:1556995-1598846 GCF_000247695.1 Heterocephalus glaber | reverse complement strand
AAATAAATAAATAAATAAATAAAAAAGATGTAATTCAGCAGCCAGTAACAATACCATTATACTTTGTTTGACCATCTCTCAAGTTCTTAACATTTCAAATTAAGTAATCAAGAATAGAACAGGGGTGGGGATATAGCTCAGTGATTCCTGCACCTGCCTCAAAAGTACAAGGTCCCAAGTTCGATCCCCGGTACAAAAAAAAAAAATTAAGAATTTGCCTGTTCTGGTCCTTTCATATACATGGAATCAAACAACATGTCTCGTTTTGGCTTTCATTTAGCGTAACAGTTTCAAGGTTTGTCCATGATGTGTTAGTGCTTTATTCCTTTTTGTGACTAAGTGCTACTCCATTGCATCTTATGCATTCCACATCTTAACCCAGCAATCAGTTCAGAGGCATCTGTTGTTTCCCTTTTTTGGCTAATACAATGGATGCTACTACGAACACTTGTGTAAATTGTTTTTAATAGATGTGTGTTTTCAGTTCTTTTTGATATATTTTACCTAGGAGTAGAATTTCTGTATCATATAGTCAGTCTTATGTTTAATATTTTGAGGCACTGCCTGATTCCCAAATTTGAGGCACCATGTTACATTTCTGTCAGCAGTGAATGTGTAAGGCTTCCAGTTTTTCCAAAACCTAACCAATACTTGTTATTATCTTGGGTTTCTTTTTTCTTGGCTGTCCTACTGTGAGGTGGTATCTCATTGTTGGTTTGATTTACATTTCCATGATGGCTGATGATACTGAGCATCTATTTTGGTACATGATAGAATCTTACCTTTAACACAAACTCCTTATTGTCACCAACTTTCCTGCAGTTTGTAAATGTCTACCACAGATGCATTTATCATTAGTTCTGGGGCCAGGGATTTAGCTGTTAGGAGTCAATTTATTTTTGTCTTTGTTTGTTTTTTTGGTACTAGGGATCGAACTCAGGACCTTGCGATTGCCAGGCAGGCGCTTTGCTGCTGAGCCAAATCCCTGGCCCCCATTTATTTTTGTCAGATTGGATATTTTAGCCACTTTGAGAAATGTAATCTAATAAAGCCTTGAGTTTATGGTGATTTTTCTGATAATATTTTTGTTAAAGTTCATGGTTTACTTTTGTTGCAGTATTTCACTGGCCTTGAATGTGGGCATAAGTTTTGTATGCAGTGCTGGAGTGAATATTTAACTACCAAAATAATGGAGGAAGGCATGGGACAGGTAAGAATGTCAATTTGATTTTCTGTTTTTGTTGAATTTCCTATGGTGTTTAGACCCTTGTGTAAATATAAACAGGTGAAATTTCTGGACAATGAATTCCATGGACAACATTTTCTAGATTAAAACTACTAAAAGATACCTGTGGGTTTTTTTGTGTTTTTTTTCTGTTTACAATATGATGTTCCAATTAAAGATCAGATCTAGGTAGTTTCCTGAGCAGCAGTGGTGTTGGCATTTATCAGGCTAAACTTATTATAGTTTGCTTTTACTTTTCAAATTTTCTGTTAAACCAATTACTCAGGTCAGCAATTCTAGCTACTACCACCACATGCACGCGCATGCACACACACGCACACACACACACACACACACACACACACACACGCACGCACACGCTTTAAATAGAAAGGGAAGGATTGAGCTCCTTTAAACATTAAAATATCTCCAGAACCTAGCAAAGTGCCTGGCAATGGTAAGCATTCAGTAAATATTTGTTGAATGAAGACATAGTTTAAATTTCAATCTTTTTCAGACTATTTCGTGTCCTGCTCATGGTTGTGATATCTTAGTGGATGACAACACAGTTATGTAAGTATTTTTGGTAGATTCTGCATGTTGAATATTGGTTAGCTGATTAAACCAAATTAGCTTTCACTAAGCACTTCAAATGAGGTGACCTTTTAAAAGTCTGAAGAGACTTTCTAATTTACATTTTTTTGGTAGTACAAAGACACATTTGTAACTCGGTTAAAAAGCCCAGTGTCTATTCTGGTAAATTTGGTGACACATGGTAGCTAGATTTGGTAACCCCTAGAATGAAAGAAATAGGGCATGTCAATGTGATAGTTGAAGTCAGATTAAAAGGAATGTGGGGGGGTTGTTGTGGAGATTTATTATATGAGTACCTGTGCAGGTTTAAGGGGAAAATCAGGAGCAGACAGATCTCAGTGTAAGTCTGCTCCCTGGTAAAGGAGAGAAAGAAAAAAGATTTCAATCTTTTTCTAATAAGAACTCTTAGGACTCAGATTTCTTGTAGAGGAATGCATTAAGCAGGAAAATGCTGGGCTCTGGGCCTTTTGCTGTGTTCAGTCACCGGCTGGGACTAGCCAGGAAGAGTGTGGCCTCTGTTGGAAGTCAGCTGTGGAGCTCATAGGCACTGCAGCAAGAGGCCATCATCATTTAACTACTCTCCTTGTGAAAAGCTCCTCTTTTGAAGGGAAAAAGATACTTGGGAGGGAAAAAAAAATAGTAGGTTGCAGAGCCTGGAGTAAAATCCCAGCATGCTTAGTTCCTGGTCAGCACTATTTCAGTAACCTCAAGTTACCTGATTGACTTCATTCCAGGATGACAAACTGGAATTTTGATAATTCAGAATGAATTGTGTAATTAGTCCTAAATAATTGCCTACACAGAAAGGTACATCTTCAGTGAAAGATATTTATGAGTAAATTTATGAGTAAATTTCTTTTCTTTTTCTTTTTTGGTAGGGGGATCAAACTTGGGACCTTGTGCTTTCGAGGCAGGCGGTGGCACCCCTGAGCTAAATCCCCAGCCCTGTTTTTTAATAAAAATCACTATTTCTACTTTCTTAGCATTAGTCTAGTTTGATGGCTTTAGAACATATTTATTGTTGTTAGAGGCCCTGCATTAATCCTTTCTCTCTCTGAAAGTTGGCTAGCAAAACAAGTCACATATCATCTTGAAGTACCACCTTTCTTCCAGTTGTCTTTGTCTGTTCTCTGATGCTTTCTGATCCTTTATATTATTTCATCAAAACAATAGTTTTGTTGGGTGTGGTGGCACACACGCTTGTAGTCCCCTTGCCCCTTGTAATCCTACTGCCTGGAAGGCTGAGGCAGGAGGATTAACATAAATTCAAGGCCAGCCTGGGTTGGGGACCCTGTCTCAAATAACAAACCGCCACAACCTAACAGTTTTAAGCTGGGTATGGAGGGCCATGCCTATAATCCTAAAACTAAGGAGGCTAAGGCAAAGGATCACTGCAAATTCAAGGCCCACTTGGCTAGCCTGCACTACATAGTGAGACCATGTCTTGCAAAAACAAAAAAGTTTTATTATACAATTTCATCAATACAGATCATTGGATCCTTTCATTCATTCCACAGACATTTACTGGGAGCCTGCTTGCTAGCACATACGCACAGGGGGACAACAAACTAAAATATAGTGCCTTCCCTCAAGAGGTTCACAGTAATAACTATAGTGCAAGAGTTCAAGTTTAAAATATATATTTATATTCACACCACCTGCTAGTCAGAAACAAATTGTTCTTCCTGAAGCATGTAAGGAGAGTAACATAGAAGGGTTGAAAGAGGAGAAGCTAAGTATTAATTAAAGAACCTTAGTATTTTTTAGTAGGTCATGAACTTCTCTATTCTGGGGCTAGAGCACAAAGTATGAGTTTAGGAGAGATGTCAAGGAAGAGAGTTTGATAGTTTTTAGTTTATTTGCCATAAATGTTAAGATTGCTATGTTTGTTATATTGCCCAGGCCAGTCTCAAACTTGTGATTTTTCTGCCACAGCTTTCTGAGTAGCTGACTATAGCATGTACCACTATGCCCAGCCTGAGTCTCTGTTGATTTCATCATTAATTTTTAAAAATCAACATAATTTCTTTAATTCTTTGATCATATTTGTAATAGCTGTTTAGAGGTCTTTGCTAGCTCCAAGTCCTTGGCTCCCTCAGAGTTCTCCTGACTGCTTTTTCTTTAAGAGTATTTTCTTCCTGTCTATTGTGTAAATTTTAATTGAAAAAGACATTTTTATGTTATAAACTCTGTGTTTTCTATGTCTGTTTACCTATTTCCTCATACGCTCCCTCCCTGGTATCTTTATCCTTCTGCAGTGTACAGCTGTTCATAGCTTTGCTCATTTCTAAAATTTTTTACTTTTTAACCCACTTTCCTAATGGTCACTCCTTTGTGTAACAAATTTTACTCGAAACATACTCAATCCATAAGTCTTCTAGTCTTTGTAGATGACTCTGAGGTCTGGCTGGGGGAATGCATTTAAAGTTGGAGCCGGCTCTCAAGTCTCATTTCACTTTGACTGTTTGCTGGACTCTTTCTCCTCTGCACAGCTTACATACTTGCCAGGCCAGTTGTGGCAAACCTATAGCATGCATGCTGTAGTGGGCACACAAGAGCCCCTTCTCTGTCACCCCAGTGAGCCAAGTCACCCCAGTATCATCCCAACAGCTCACCATTCAGGTTTAATTGCAGTGTTGGCACTTGTGCTAAACAGGTGGGTTTTGCATTGTGGTTTGGGCACTTGGTCTTTGAAAGGTTCACCATCACTGTCCTAGGTGTTTGTTGGAAATACTCAGATTTCTGACTCCAAGTGAGAGCTCTTGTGAGCTTGGGACCTTCACATCTCCCTGCCTGTCTGGCAACTCCATGTATGTGTCCATCCCAGCTTACCACCTCCTCCATCACCAAATATACTTGCTCTTCCTTCTCAGTATAAAGCAAGGTGATACTATGTATTAGAGACTTTCCTGGAACTACAACCCTTGGTGATACCCCTGATTGATTTTTCTCCTGCACCTCCCGTGGTGACCTTTGCAACCACGTTCTGTCAGTTCCACATCTCCACAACCTAATTCCTGTTAAATCTGTCCATTTCTCTCTCTTACTGCCACTAACATGATCCACACCATCATGGGTTCTTAGATGGAAATTTGTTGCTGGTGCCCAAGTGGTTCCCTCACGCCTAGCTAGTTTCATGACCTTGCAGTTCTTCATAGATTGATTTCCATTGTCCTCCACTGTCCACTGAGCAGCTTCATCTGTGTTTTCTCACATTCTGTGTTAGAGCCATGTAGACCTTGGATGCCTTAATTACTGTGCATTTTATTTGCATCTGGTTTTGTTTGAATTTTTTCTCTACTGCCTCCTTCCTGGCTTTCTCTCTCACAACACTCTGCTGGGGTTTTTGTTGTTGTTGTTTTAACCCATTCATCCTCATAGTCATCGTGTAGGCCTGAGTTTAGAGTTTTGTTTGGTCAGACATCTTGTATATACACTTACAGCCCTTCCTCCTCATTGCACTTAATATTATTTATATTTCTTTATTAAGCTGCTTTGCATATTTAACCGTTCAGGATATGTGGCTCTAAGTTTGGAAAAACTGCACTGAAGTACTTAGATGTCTCAGTTCTTTTTAAAGAATCTATGGGGCTGGAGATTTACCTTAGTGGTTCCGCTGCCTGCCCTGCAGGCCCAAGGACCCAAGTTCGATCACGGTACCAAAAAAATAAAGAAGAATCTATAATTCCCTTTTATTATTGTTGTTGATGGTGCTGGATATTGAACCTAGGGCCATATGTGTGCTAATGCTCTACCCTGAGTTACAGCATCTTCCCAGCTCTTCAAATCTTCATTGTTGTAATTGAATGGATTCTTCTTTAATTCCTTAGCAACTGACATTTAATAGGCATGTGTCCTTGAGTAAATAACTGAACATATATTTTTCTCCATTGCCTTCATAAACATAAGCCATCTTTGATTTGTGTTACAATACCATCAAGGCTGTTGGGCATGGTGGGGTTTCTCTGTGCAGTGGCCTCTTAACAATTATACCTCCAAAGGAATGAAAGTAACAGTATATCTTGAGTACTGTCTAACAGATTTATCCTTGATGCTTGAAACTAATAAAAATTATTTCTCTAAATTATGTATCATTTGTCACCAAATAAATTTTTCTGTTCATCATAGGAATTGTTCTTTTTTTTCCCATTTATTTTTTTAGTAACTAAGTTTCTTTTACCATATATAGCTCGTCTAATCTTAGGGAACATAAAGGTACCTTGTACAGTATCAACAAAATCTTTCAAGACTTCCAAATAGTGTATTTAGTTTCATCTTTTTTTTTTTTGGTACCGGGGATCAAACTCAGGTCCTTGTGCTTGCGCAGCAGGCGGCAAGACCACTGAGCTAAATCCCTGGCCCTAGTTTCATCTTGAGTGTTAGTATAAACCTAGAATTGTGATAATCTGATTCAACATCCCATGCAAGCTTGCCTTAAAAAAAGTAGGATTTATTTTCACATATGGTTTTTAGAAAGAGAGATGGTGGCATAAATTCATTGCCATTAATTCTATCTATTTATGTATTTATGTATTTATTTATTTATTTATTTTGAGACAGGGTCTCACTGTGTAGTCCAGGCCGGCCTTGAACTCACTGTGTAGCCCAGGCTGGGCTGAAACTCGTGGGCCTCCTGCCTCAGCCTCCCAAGTGCTGGAATCATAGCTGTGCACCATCATGCCTGGGTTGATCTTTAGTAATTAAGTAAGATTTTGTAGTTTGTGCTATTTGAGGAAAGGGTCAAACTGTATTTCAACATGTATGCTAATCACATTACAATGAGAAAACATTCTTTGACTAATGATAGGCCCAATTTGCTATATATTGATATTTCATTTTTAAAATTTAGCCCTAAAATACATTAAAGTATGTTTGTTTTATTGCCACCCACGTCAAGGTGTAGAATTTTCCTAGTACCCAGAAAACTCATCCCTGTACACCTTTCCAGTCCAGCAGCCATCTTGTGCTACTTAGGGGCATTGAGATATATGCATGTTGTTTGTGTTTTCGTTTTTTATTGTTACCGTACAGTATTCCAAGTACAGTTGGAGTTATTTGGCTGGTTTGTTTGGTTTGGGCTAGCATGAAAAACCTACAGAAAATATTCTGTATGTCTTTTGGCTGACATGCACTGATTTTTTATTTACTATTTTTTAGGCACAGAATTTATGGAGAATGCTTTGATAACATGTGACTTTATACAGTGTTGCTTATCTCATAGTGGAGTATGTTGAATGCCCAGTTATTTCTCCACAAGGAAAAAAAGAGTGACCTCAGTATTCTGAGTAGAGCTCGGTGTGGTGGCATATGCCTGTGATCCCAGCACTTGGGAGGCTGAGACAGGAGGATCACTGCAGGTTCAAGGCCAGTCTGAACTACACAGTGAGTTCAAGGCCAACCTGAACTAGATAGGGGACCCTTTCTCAAAAGAAAACAAAACAAAATTGTAAGTAGGAAATTCAGCACAAAAGCTACATAGTACACTATTTTAGAATGTAGTGTTAAGAGATCAGGGTTCAAGTTCACCGTGAAGTAGTTTCCTAGTTTTGTTTTAATGTGAAATGAACCAGTTTTTCAAGTTGGGCTGGTCAACAAGGTTATAGGTAGGGAATAGATTACTAATGACCATTAGTAATTTAAACTTGAAAACGTTTCTGAATTATAGATACAAACAGAGACTGAAGGAAGGCAAGGAAGAATTGGAGGGTGCCTGAAGCAGTTTGTAGACATTCATAAGTCATAGTGTGTCCTTGGCTTTTACTCCGTTTATTTGAACAGAGGATTACTCTTGACTGCTCGTGTTTGAAACAAAACTAAAAACAGATCAGGTAGACTATTGCAGCAGTCCAGGCTAGGAGATGATGGTGGTTTGGGTCAGAATGGAGGCAGTGGAGATGATGAGAAATGGTTGGATTTGGGATGTATTTTCAAGTTGGAATCAGGTTAAATATGGGGTATAAAAAAGGAATGAGGGCCGGGGATTTAGCTCAGTGGTTTCGCCGCCTGTTTCGCAAGCTCAAGGACCCAAGTTCGATCCCCGGTACCAAAAAGAAGGAATGAGTGAGGGATGACTACAAGATCATTTTGGCCTTTGTGCCCAGATGAGTTCAGATGACTTAAAGGTTATTTTAATTTCTGTAATAAATTTTTTTTTTTTTTTTGCATCAGGGATTGAACTCCAGACCTTGCGCTTGTGAGGCAGGTGGTGGCACCACTGAGCTAAATCCCCGGCCCTCTATAATAAAATTTTAGCCAATATTTATAATAAAGATGTTGATCACATTGTCATACATAACATCTCCAGTCCAAATGTCCAACGATAGAAGATGAAATCTAATGTACCCATTAAAATGGTTTTTATGCTGAAGGACCAGGGTTCGAAACTCCAGCACTGCAAAAAATAATGGGGTGAGGTTGTGAACTATTTTAATGATACCAAAAGTGCCTATAATAATATTAGTGGAAAAAAAATAAAATAATTTTAGTGGAAAAACTAAGGTACAACATTATATGTAGTAAATGTTCTATTTTAAATAATCATACATTTACAAAAAGAAAGCCCAGATTCATATGAGTGTGAAGTGGTTATTCCTCCTGACTGATAGTTACAGGTGATTTTTAAAAATTTCCTTCTTTATATTTGTGTATATAATTTGTACTGTATATTGAGGGAAAACTTTGGTATTTTTATCAGAACAAAATTGCAATATAATGGAGATTTACTCAAGTTGCTAAATAAGCATAAGACCCCATTTAGCATTTGGCATTCTTTTGAAACTCCCTGTGTTTAGTCACATGTTTTCAAATCATGGTTTTCATTTAACACTTTTGTTAAAGTGAGGTATTAGCCTCAAACTCAAGGGGATTAAATGCATTTACCACTTGCTCAGCATGTAGGGGTTCAGTAGAAGCCAATTTGTTTACTTGAGAGCTGCCTTCCAGTCCATTTAATATGTATGTATATATTCACTTCATTATGTATGTTCAGTGTGTATTTCAAGTTCTGTTGGCATAATAACTTTTTTTTTTGGTTCGGGAATCGAACTCAGGTCCTTGCACTTGCGAGGCAGGTGGCAGAACCACTGAGCTAAATCCCTGGCCCCGTAATAACTTTTTTTTTTTTTGGGTACTGGTGATCGGACTCGGGACCTTGCACTTTCGAGGCAGGTGCTGGAACCACTGAGCTTAATCCCCAGCCCCCATGATAACTTTTTGACACAGGTGATGCCAGCAAGTCTTTGTCAAGATAGTGAGCTTATTAATGACAGAACACTTGTTTTCTTTTTTTTTTTTTACTTGTTTTCTTGAGAGTGCCTGTTCTCAATGATGGGACATCACTTTTTCTTCTCTGTTAGAAGCTAAGCTAAGATAGAAACTGTGGCTTGGTAACTGCCTGGCCCTTGCTCTCACCAGGCCTGGTGGGCCATGCCAGGTTTGGCAACATCTTAGGCTAGGGTCAGCTGTAACCAGTTGTAGAGTTTGTGATGCCAGAGAAATGTTTGAAGCAATCATTGTGTGAGGTGCACTTGTCTGGGAAGCAGAGCATCTGGTTTGGGGTCATGTGCTTTTTCTATTTTGAGTGCCATGAAATCCACGTGACATGTTCACGATTTTAATTATTCAGCGTGTCACTACCAAATTTCAGAGTATTTTCATCATTCATTCTTCAGCCATTTCCTTTTCTTCTCAGACCCTAGCAACCACTCGTGTTTTCTGTCTGTATGCATGTGCCTATCATAAACATTCATGTAAAGGGAATTATAATATGTACTTTTTTTGTGTGACTGTCTTCTTTTCACTTAATGTTTTTGTTTTGTTTTGTTTTGTATTTGAGTACCAGGGATCAAACATGGGACCTTGTGCTTGCAAGGCAGGCTTCAGAATCACTGAGCTAAATCCCTGGCCCCTTCACTTAATGTTTTTGAGGTTTATCCATGTTACTGTATGAATCAGCACTTCATTCCTTTTTATTGCTGTATATTGTTTATGTGGATGTTGACACTTTTTTGGAAAATATTTGTTACATAAAGTTAGGAACACTGTGTATAAGTGTGTATTAAACACCTGCTTTTAATTCTCTTGAGTTCTAGATATATGTATATCTACGAAGGTAGTTGCCAGGTCATATGTTAATGGTGTGTTTGAATTTTTGTTGAACTACCAAATGTACTAATTATTTTTAGATCTTAAATATCTCTGAGTACTAAGGTTTGCTCATTTAAAAAATAGTTGAATGGCCTGTTGCACAAGTGCAAGGACCAAGTTCGATCCCTGGTACCAAAAAAAAAAAAAGTTGAATGCTGAGCCAGGGATTTAGCTCAGTGGTTCCACTGCTTGCCTCAGAAGCACAAGGTCCCAAGTTTGATCCCCAGTACTGGAAGAAAAAAAAATAGTTGAATGCGTTTCTGCAGGCCAGGCATTTGCTGTATACAGGAGATTATTTCATGGAGTTTGTTGTTTAGAGATAACCAAGCAGGAACCTAAGAATTAAGTGATTATGCAGACAAATGTCTAATTAAAATTATGATAAATTCTTGGAAGGAGATGTTTCAGGGTGCTGTGAGAACTGAGCAGGAGCTAGAAAGATGTGGGAAATTGTTAGGAAAGGCTTCCTTGAGTGTATTTTAGCTAATTGAACTAATATAATCATGTAGCATTTGATATTTATTGAGTGTTTACTATTTGCCAGGCACTACTCTATTCGCCAACTCCTTATTTCTGCTGTTTTGCAGACTAGTAACCCGAGGAATAGATCACTAACCTCAATTCATTCCTGATAAGTTGTGAGGACTGTATTCAGACCTAGCCTATTCACCTCAGAGCCCCCTTGTAGCCTTGTCCTCTTTCATTTCCAAGGGAGGCAGTCCCACACAACTTTCCCACACTTCTGAGAAAGTGGAGTCCTTACATTCTCAGGACTTACAAGACCAAGGGTGATAGTACACTGGACGTGGCATAGGATAGGTGGGGACTTGTGAAAGCAGATTGGGAGACAAAGCTCAAGAATGAGATGAAGCTGTGTTGCTCACAACTCTCGCTTGTTAAAATCCTTCTGGGGTGAGCTGTGCGTGTTCAGTCTAGTTCTTCTTGGAACTTTGCTTGGTTACCTCCCTCACTCCATGCTCTTCCATCATTTTCTTAAAATATATTCAGAGGTGTTTATGACAAACGTAAGAAAATTTAACCTTCTGGATTCTTCACTTTTGTGGGTTCCTATGGTTAGAGAAATTATTGTGAATTATAGTGTGCAATGTGGACAAAGGCAACCAGGTTAAGGTCACTACTTCCATTAAATTGCCAAGAGTTCTTAAATAAAGAAGGCTCTCAAAATTACATGCTTTGGGTATTAACAAAACCTGGATCTGTCTATAACATTTCTGTCAGCATCTTTCTCGTTTCCATGCTGATTTTGTGTCAGAGCTAAAAGAAGATGGCCAAGAATTGCTGTTTTAAGGAGTGTCAGAATCAGAAGACAGGGCAATCTACACTTTGTGATAGTTGCTACGTTTTTAGGCTGTACATAAACTGGGTAAAAATAGAATATTTAGAATAGAAAAAACACAGGAAAATGTCTACCAAAATAAAATGACAGAAACTTGGAAACTTGTTTGGACTAGTAGTTAGCTTTATTGATAGCCTGTGTGTTTTAGTATTTTCAACACAGGTGAGTTTTGTTGTGCTTTTATCTGTCTTTGGAGACAGGATCTCACTGTGTAACCCAGCCCAGCCTCAAACTTGCCATCCTCCTTCCTCAGTGTCCCAAGTGTTAGGATTCAGGCATGTGCTACCATGCCCTGCTAATTTAGGGCAGTTTTTACAGCCATACACCGTTAGCAACTTTTGAAATTATGTTTTATCAATGTGGAAAATACTCTTGACTGAAAACTTCTAATAAAATATTTTTATTTTTTATTTCAGGCGTTTGATCACAGATTCAAAAGTTAAATTAAAGTATCAACATTTAATAACAAATAGCTTTGTAGAGGTAAGTGATTTAAATTTTCCCTTTTAGTAAAAAGAATTCTATTCATACAAATACTTTTAAAAACTTGCAAGCTGTTGGCAACAAAATATTTGTCTACCATTTTTATGAAGCATACCACACATACTTTTTTCTGAAAGGAATTTGAGACATCAGTTAGTTTGATCTCTCATAGATCTTGAACTTCATTAATAAAATCCCCCCACCCCTGCTTTTTGAGACTGGGTCTTGCTATGTTGTTCAAACTGGCCTTGAACTCACTATGTAGCACAGTCTGGCCTTGAACTCCCGAAGTGATCCTCCTGCCTCAACCTCTTGAGTATATAGTATTCTTCCTTTATCCCTAGTAGAGAATAGTAGTAGATTGTTAATCACGTCTATATCATGTCAGTCTTGTTTTGGACTCTAATCCCACTATTTTTTACAGTTATATCAGATTCGATTACCAGTAAATTGTGTTAATAAAGAGCAACAAAAAGTGCTGTAGTATGTCATACATGAGGTTGGCAAATTACAGCCTGCCTGGGGGTGGTTTTTTTTTTTTTTTTTTTGGTACCAGGGATCGAACTTGGGACCTTTTGCTTTCAAGGCAGGTGGTGGAACCACTTAGCTAAATCCCCAGCCCCCTGCCTGGTTTTTGTTTTGTTTTATTGAGACAGTGTTTCACTATATAGTCTAGATTGGCTCTGAACTCACTAGGTAGCTCAGGCTAGCCTGAAACTCGCAGAGATCCTCCTACCTCAACCTCCCAAGTACTGGGATTATAGGCATGCACCACCATGCCTGGTTTAGCCTGCCTGTTTTTGTAAATAATTACTGATAAGAACATGCCCCCTAGCCTGGGATTTAGGGGAATTTAGCTCAGTGGTTTGGCTGCCTGCTGCGCAATCCCGTACCAAAAAAAAAAAAGAACATGCCCCCACACCTGTGTTTATAGTAGCATAGTTTGCTAAATCTTGGAAACAGTCCAGATGCCCATCACCTGATCAGTGGATAAAGTTTTTTATTACATAGGTAGTACTACTCAGCCATAAAGAAAGATAAACATGCAGGGCAGTAACATACCTATTTTCTTGCTTCTTAGGAAAATCGCCTTGAAATAGAGCCATAAATTGATGCTTTCTAGGGCTAGGAATTTAGCTCTGATTCCACTGCCTGCCTCGAAAGCGCAAGGTCCCAAGTTCGATCCCTGGTACCAAAAAAAAATTGATGTTTGCTAATGAACACATAATGAATAATTTAAAAATTTTCCAGTGGTATTTTAAAGACAAAACGAGCTAATTCATACATTTTATATAACCAGGTCTTAGCCAGTGTGGTAATTCACACCTATAATCCAACACTTGGGAGGGTGAGGCAGGAGGATCAGTCAAGTTAAGTTAGAGGCCAGCCTCAATTACATAGTGAGACTATCTCAAAAAACATAATGAAAACATAGAATGAAACCAGGTCTCCAAAGTAGCAATAATCTTGGGAAAGCAGTATAACCTGAAGCATTGCTATGCAAGACCACAGCAGGATTTTATGTGTTTGTGTCATCATCTGTCCTCTACCCCTTGCCCCAGGTGTGTTGGGAAATCTTGAGTGATGATGTAATTTGCTATCATAATTTAATTCTGTGTTTCAGTGCAATCGACTGTTAAAGTGGTGTCCTGCCCCTGATTGTCACCATGTTGTTAAAGTCCAATATCCTGATGCTAAACCTGTTCGCTGCAAATGCGGGCGCCAATTTTGGTAAGCTAATGATTTCCTAAATGTAATGGTGTAATGGGTGTAATGCACATAGCTTTTTTTTTTTTTTTAATCTATTTGTGGTAGTAAAAATGGAAAAAAAATTTGCTCAAGGACAAAAGATGAAGTTTGTTTAAAATAGTACGTATTTCTTTTAAGTAAAAATTGGATGAAAAAGTTCTTTTTTTTTTTTTTTTTGTACTGGGGATTGAACTCTGGTCCTTGCTTGCTTGTGCAGCAGGCGGCGAAACCACTGAGCTAAATCCCTGGCCGAAAAAAACTTCTATCTTAAGTAACTTTTTTCCTTCCTTGGTGTTTTATTTAAAAATGCAGCTGCAGTCTTGAGAAGCTGAGGCAGGAGGATTATTTAAAAAAAAAAAAAAAGTCCTGGGGATGTTGCTCAGTTTGACTTTTTTAAACTAGGTTCAGTTCCTAATTAAAAAAAAAAAATAGAAAAAGAAAAGGAGGCAGTATAGTCATATTTTCCTTTATGCTCCACAGTAACTTATATGGGATCCAACTTAGTAATTCCAGAAAAGAATTTAATTCTTTTCATTTGGATTGTCAACTTATGTTTTGTTGCATATGGCTCTTTCTCTACTTGAAGATGATTTATTTCCTATTCAGATTAGGAATTAAGGGTACACAGGTTTTTACAGGAATTTGATGACTCTTCAGAAACTGTTCTTTTAGGGTTTTTTGGTACAGAGAATCGAACTCAGGGCCTTGCACTTGCTAGGTATGCACTGTGCCACTGAGCTACATTCCCGGCCCCTATTCTTTTGTTTTATACCTTGGTCATACCATTTCTTTTGTTGTTTTTGAGACAGGGTCTCCCTGTGTAGTTCAGGCTGGCCTCCAACTCACAGCAATCCTCCTGCCTCAGCCTCCCTAGTTCTGGGATTACAGGCATGTGCCACCACGCCTGGCTCATGCTGTTTCTTTCTATAGAGCAAAGGTTAATCTGTTTAAATTATCCAAAAAATGTGCTCATTGCTTCCTGGTACATTGTTTACTGTACATTAGTACCCTATCACATAATTAACCTACAAAGTGAGACTTTTACTCTGTTAGGGTGCTAAGTAAAAAATTTATGCACTGAAGAGGCATAAATTGTATTGGTTGAAACTTCTCATACAATGAGACCACTCTAACAGCCAGTATTATGAAATTCTCATGAAGGCATATCTTTATGCTTACAGTCACTCTTTATTTCACATGGATTGAGTCTATACTACATGCTAGTTGTAATACACGCTGAATTATAAGTAATTTGTAGTACAATGAGACAGATGTGGCCCTTTTCCTTGTGTTTGCCAGTCACTGGAAACTGGTGACAGTACTGGGGAACCGTAAAGCATGAATGGTTGGTTGCTTTGTTTACTTAGACCAGGTAGGTCTTAATTCTTTAACTCTGTGTCCCTTAACAGCTTTAACTGTGGAGAAAATTGGCACGATCCTGTTAAATGTAAGGTGAGTTTGGCATTTTCATTTTTAAGTGGTAATGATAGTCAATTTGTAAGACTTGAGCAAAAGTAACAACTGATGACTTTGTAATCTTTCTACTAGTAAATAGAAGATTTCATTTTGCCCTTTTTGTTTCAGGTGATCATTGCAGTGTTCAGGGGAGCTCTCCTTAGGATAAATCAAGCCAGTTCTGGTTACTAGTACATAGTTAAGCAACCACGTCTCTTAGGGCAGGCTTTGTTAATAGGGGAATGACATGCCTTGTATGTAGCTTGGTTTCTTTTCAACTTCACGGCTCCCAACTCAGCTTCAGCCAGAGAATATCCTCCTTTTGTTGATTTTATGTATACTGGATACTACCATTAGATTTCCCTGGTTCAAGAGGAAGTGAATCTAGTGATAATCTTGTTTGGCTTTTACATTGAAGCTTGACTGTAACCCAGTGTTGAAATAATTTGCTATCCTTTTAAAGCCTTTTGTTAAACTAACAGTTGTTATTGTCAAACAGTGGTTAAAGAAGTGGATTAAAAAGTGTGATGATGACAGTGAAACCTCCAATTGGATTGCAGCCAACACAAAGGTTGGTGTGTTTCTTTAGTAACTCTTGGTAATGAAACTAGTAAAGTTAGATGTGTCAGCATTGGCAAAATAATGTTTACGAAGTTATGGGCTTATGATACTATTTTCTCTGTTCCTTTTCTCATTCTTTCCCAGGATAATTGCTTATTCATAGTTTTATTTTAGTGTTTGAATTTAATTAAAAATATAAGCACTGTACTACAGTGTACACAGTACTGTGCTTTAGTTATTCTTATATTGTAAAAACATGTTTCCTATTTAAAAGAACAGATAGTTTTTCTATCAGTTTTTTGATTGCCTTTTAGTATTCAAATGTGAGGTATACTCCCTATCTTCTATTAAACTAATTTACATTTTTGCCTTAAATCCTCTGAGTTTTAGCTTTATGTAGTCATTCTTTAGGGACAAGATTTGAGTAGAATAATTGGACAGCTATGAAGTTTTTATTGTTCTACAAGTCTGCTTTGCGTTAGTCTTCTAAAATATGACTTATTAAGAGATGGGATTCATAGACATTTTGGTGTAATATGTTCATCTCATGGTTTTCTGGTTTTAATTTTTTGTTTTGAAGTACATTGCTCATGATACTAAAATTCATTCTGTATGATCATGAACCACTTCATTCATTCCAGATGAGTTCTTATAATGGAAATAATTTTGAGCACCCTTTTTCTCTTACTAAGCGACTATATACAGCTAGTTTCTTAATAGAAAATTGTATAAATATCCATCCTATATTTAATTCTATCTTAAGCACATAGTAAACAACGTGGATAATGAATGGGAAGGTGATTTATGAACTGTTTGTTTTTAGTACAGTCTTTCACCTGTGATGCTTTAAAGAATGCTGAGGGGTTTTTTCTCTTTTTACTAGTATTAGTTATAGCTTTATTCTGTACTTCAACAATGGCCAACACATGATTTTAAGTATATGTCTTACATACTTGTAAGTGTGTAAGACACAAATATACATTTTTCTTTCTTAGAAATTATCAACAGTGAAACAGTGAGCCCTGTCACGTAAAACAAATGCCTGAATCTAAGAAATATGATAAAAATTAATATTTTTGTGTTTTCTCTAATGTAAAGCATAACAGATATCACTCAAGAAAACATCACTCAACATACTGTGATGTCAGGAAGTAGTTGCTTCTGTTGCTGTTTTAAAAGCATTTCCTAGCCAGATATTCTTTTTTGAATGAAGACTTCCCTCCTGAAGTATTCATTAATGCTTTAGGAAATTTTAATATAGTATTTTGAAAAGGGCAGCTATATTTTTACTAAGTTGTTTGATTAGACTTCATGGTTCTTTGTACATTTAGAAAAATACCCTAAGCCTCTAAGAAGTTTAAAATTGGGAGAATGGGCATGTTTGTCTTTGTTTAGAAGGTAGGTTAGTGCTGGGGATTTAGCTCAGTGATGCTGCCACCTGCCTCGCAAGTGCAAGGTCCTGAGTTCGATCCCTGGTATCAAAAAAAAAAAAAGAAGATAGGTTGGCAAAGAATGGCAGTTCATAGTAAATTTAGTTACTTGGTAATTTTGAGATCAAACTGAAGTTTTTCTCTTGAGAGTTCTTAGAATTTATCCTTGTCCTTAGCTCCCTAAGTAGATTTGCAGATGGTCAGTAGTCTTCTAACAATAATTTGATTAATTATAATCAAGAAATGTAGAATGAAATTGATTTTATCCCTGAAATTTGGTTCTTTACAAATATGTAAAATTCATTAGTGATTTAAAAAATGTAATGATCATATATAATAGGTTATCATAGGGCCAGGGATTTAGCTCAGTGGTGCTGCTGCCTGCCTTGCAAGCACGAGGTCCTAAGTTCAATCCCCAGTACCAAAAAAAAAAAAAAAAAAGTCAACAAATAGGTTATCCTATAATCTATTTAAAGTTACTATAGATTGTGCTCAGTGCAGTCTGTGCAAATAATAGAAACCCCTTTGTGGGGTTACAGACATGAAACTAATACTGCAAATAGAGCAGAAAATACAGGCTTTGTCTTTTAGGATTTTAATAAAACTGGTAAGGTTGATTTTTTTCTAGATTTTTTTCAGAAGCAAAAAGAATCTGCAGTTCGGAAGCTTGGGCTGAATAGCCACTGAGAAAATGATACACTTGTAGAAACAATCTAATATCTCTGTAGCATAGTTATTAAGGGAACAAATGAAAATAATTTAAAACATAGATATTTGGCTGAAGAAGTTGGGAAAATTAATATGAATTGGCTAATCACAGCCTGATTTTCTACTTGCTTAATTCTTTGTGCCAGATTGCTTGGTATAGATTCTTTCTCTACCATTTCTGCCTGTATGATGTAAAACTAGTGTTTTTTTTAAATTGTTTTGGTTTCTTATAGTTTTCATCTAAGAAATGGGAATAAGAATAGCACCCTGTAAGGGTTTTGAATTGATGCATATGAAGCACTGAGAACAGTGCATGGGTTGTAGGAAGTACTCTTTATTTCTAAATGACACTAGAGTGTATTCACATGAACAAATATTTTATTTTCCGTAAAACTGTTACTCTCTACATGATAAAAGTATGTAAGTGGAGTTGTCTCTCAACTCCACTTAATTTGAAAAGGCCTTACATTGTGTGTCTTAAACACCAGTAATAATGCTAACAGTTCATTTTTAATAATGTTTATTAAATGTTTGACATTGTTCTAAGTGCTTTACATGTATTAATTGCAATAAATAAACCAAATGTAGAATTGGTTTCTCCTCAATGGTGGTAGTACAACCTAGTGTAGCATTGACACCAACTTTATAGTTTCTCTTCATAGGAATGTCCCAAATGCCATGTCACAATTGAGAAGGATGGCGGTTGTAATCACATGGTCTGTCGTAACCAGAACTGTAAAGCAGAGTTTTGCTGGGTGTGTCTTGGCCCTTGGGAACCACATGGATCTGCCTGGTAGGTTGGGGGAGCGAAAGAGTATATTCACATAAGATGTGATGTGTACCACATGCTATGAGTGATATTGCTACCTCTATGACTTTACCGTCCAACTGGGGAAATAAGTAAAAATATTTAGTGTGTGCTCAGTGTTAGAATTGTATACAGAATATCCAAAGAGAGGGATTAGTTAGGTCTGTTTTACAGAAGAGAGAATGAGGAAACGATTGGGATGAACTTTTAGAAGGACTAAATTCATTAGGTGAAAAAGTAGTATGGACACACATTGAAGGCAGAATGAGCAGTGTGAGCAGATGTGGAAGGATGTGAAAGTAGTGACCTTTTTCAGAATTACGTTGTCTAGGATGTCTCCAGGCAAAGGTTGTAAACTAAGAGGCTAATGGCAAAACCCAACCTGCAACTGTATTTTCATTACTCAGTAAGTGTATTATTAGACAAAAAATTTTGTCCTAAGCTTTAAAAATTGGAAAACTGCCCAATAAAAGCCCATATTTTTAGCTTCTCTTAGAAGAAGGCCTCATTTTTGTTTGACAGCAATTACCTACCACTGATAGGCTTTTACTTTTCAGTGTGATGTTTCCTTCAAAACTGAAGGCAAATGTTAGTTCCATATATATTTGTCCTTTGGCTTCCTCGGGATAAGTTCCAGCACCCTTTGCAGATACCAAAATTGAAGGATGCTTAAGTATTTTATGTACAATGGTGTAGTAGTTGCATGTAATCTGCACCCATCCTCCCGTATATTTTAAATCATCTCTAGATTACTTATAATGCCTAGTAGGTATAAGTGCTCTGAATAGCTGTTACACCCAATTGTTTGGGGAATAATGACAAGGAAAAAGTCTGTATATGGATAGAACAGATGCACACGCATGTGCATACACACATTCATAAATTTTTTGATCCATGATTGCTTGAATCCATGGGTGCATAACAGATAAAGAGGGCTGACTGTATGCTCTGACACCTTTTCTTTTTTCATTTAGTAATGAGACATCTTTTCCCCCATGCATACTGCATTTCTCATTTAGGAAAATACAAGTTAGATTGAGCATGTTTTGAGTTTTGAGAAAGATGAGAGCTAGCACATTTCCTGATAAAAAGTTAGAATGCTTTTGACTGTTGTAACCTGCAGATTGTCCAGTACACTAATTTGCATTACCTGCCTGTCCTCAGTTGGCATTTGAATTTGTGGCCTCCAGTAAATTTGGGGGAAAAGTAAAAGAGCAACTAGACAAGGGCCTAAAGTAGTTCAGATATTATCTTAAGGTTTTTAAGTGGGAGTAACATGCTTAGAGCCATTATTTAAATGATAATGTTCTGTGTTGTGTGCTTTACATACATTTTCTCATAATTTTGGTACTTTCTACAGAGAAAATGAGAGAGTGTGATTCCAGGTTAAAAGGAAGATGTGAACTTGAGACAATAACAAGTCTTTCATTTCAGTTTCATTGGAACTTTCACTAGTTGTATTGATTAGAGGCATAGTAATAGGGGTACTACTATGAAATTAATTGTAAGCCAGGTGAAAACTGTTTGGAAGTCAAGAAATTGTGCCATTGTGTGAACCAAGGAGAAAGGATATTTGGGGTTTAGCCAGATAGATTTTAAGACAAATTACAGCAGTGGTGGTGAACCTGTGGCGCACACACTGCAGCAGGCTGTTTGTATCATTGAAGCTCTAAAAGGTTTGTCATCGCTAAACTAGAGGATTAGAGTATTCAGAAACTAAACTTACTCTGTTTTTATAAACAAGCCTAGTGCAGGAGAGGGAGAAAAGGTGAAGAAGAGAAGAGTTAGACATTTATTTGTTTGTGTACTGACATCTCTGATTACAACTGAATTTTTTAATTAGTTGCACTGAAACCCGAACAGGGAACAAAATAAAAGATGGATATAGAGGAATGAATCATGGCCTGGACCAGGCTAGGGTGTCCTGCCTTTATGCATGCTGACATTGCAAGTTAATCATGATGTTTTTCTTAGTATATCTTAAAATACTGTACTTCAGGCCAGGTGTCCTGGGGCATGCCTGTAATTCCTGCTACTGGGGAAGCAAAGGCAGGGTTCAAGAGGGGCAATTTAGCAAGTCAGGCAGGGCTGCCAGCGTAGCTCACTAGTAAACCACTTGCCCAGCATATGTGAGGCCCACTACTGCACACCCCCCAAAAAAACTATAATAAATAAAATGCCTCAGAATTGTCAAAGTATCATTCTAAGTAGCACTTGTCTGTTATTTTTGAGTTAGAGGTGCAGGTGAATCCTAAATATTTGCTTTCCTAGTCTTAAAAAGCTTCATAATGTTGACAGGGTAAAGCCCAGATTGGGATGAGTGCAGGAAATAGTGATAGGAAAGAGCTGTTTATCAGTACAGGTCACGTGGAGTAGTTTTTGGACTAGGTTTCATAGCATTTTCCCAGAGAGGATTATAATCTTGGGAGGGGGGATATTAATATTAAATATCCTGATCCAAGTGAATTGTTATTTTAAAAACTTTAAGATGACATTAGTTGTTGGTTATTTCTGAGCAATGATTCAAAGAAGTTCAAAAGACTGGAAGCAGATAAAATTAATCCTTCAAAATTTGTGATTTTATTTCCATAAATGTGTCTGAACCATAGAATGTAATTTTTCTCTCCTGTAAAGTCCCAGAATCAATGTTTTTGTAGGAGGATGGACTATGGGGTGTTTTCTAGATGTCAGTAAGGTACTTCATTGTGGACTGAGATGTATTGGGCCTCGGCAGTGTGTATAGGTGGGGATATTTAGGGTTGATTGATCATTTCTTGGAGTACATATACTCGATTTGTGTAATTAAATTGAAGTCTTCTTTTAGGAGGGAATGATAGGGTTTAAAACCAAATAAAATGAATTTAGCTCTAAAAGCATTACTGCTAACAGATTCTGAAGACGTAGCAGCACCACACATGCCTCAGGTGGTAACAGGCAGTTCTGCAGCTCTCAGTGTAATTCTTCATCTGTTCAGCAGGGATATAGTACATGTTGTAGAAGGCATTTGAGGGGATTACTGAACATGTGACAATATAGTATATTTAAAGTCCTTAGCAAGTGCATGGTATGTGGTAAGCACTTAATAGCTACTCCCAGAGTTTAGGCTTCTATAAAAAAGATATAAGCAGGACCAGGAATTTAGCTCAGTGGTTTTTGCCGCCTGCTGTGCAAGCACAAGGACCCAAGTTCAATCCCCAGTACCAGAAAAATAAAAGGAAATCTAACTTTTGGGCCAGGGATTTAGCTCAGTGGTTTCACCACCTGCTGCACAAGCGCACGAACCTGAGTTCGATCCCCGGTACCAAAAAAAAGGATATAAGCAGAACAAAGGAAGTGCCAGTGTTAGTCATCTCTACTCTGAGCTGACTTCTCTGGGCATGCTTCCTCCCTCCTTCCCATTCTGATTATCACTTACTCTTCATTGACAGATTATAATAGTATATAAAGCACATGGCATTTGTGCTATTACAGAGTAGGCTGTCAACTTTTTATTGTTTGCCATATAAAGGAGCAGATAAGGTGAGTACCTGGACAACAGACTATTGGGCTTGATTATCAGATGGCCTAGGATTTAAGATAATCTTTTTCTTGTGTAATCCCATCATTCAGGAGGCTGAGGCAGGAGATTCACCGCAAGTTCTAGGCCAGCCTGGGCTACATAGTGAGTTCAAGACCTGCTTGGAATACATAGCAAGACCCTTTCTCAAAAAAACAAAATGATTGAATTAGGGACTGTAGGCTGCCAGTGGAAATTCTGAAATGATAGTGTTTTCTGATGATTATAGGTGAGCTGATTTGGAATGCACTGGGAAATTCTCTAATAACAGATAAAGAATTCATCCAGTATTCTAAAGAGAAATTCTAGAGAGAATTTTTATCTGTTATTAAAGGGAATATTGGTTCTAGATAATATTTAAATCCCGGTTAAAATCCTGTGCCTTGTTCTCTTTTCATCAATTTATGGCTTTATGGAATCTGAATTTACTTTCAGGTACAACTGTAACCGCTACAATGAGGATGACGCCAAGGCAGCGAGAGATGCACAGGAGGTGAGCACGCGTGTGCAGGGCGACAGCAAATTGGACTGCGCGGTGTGTGCTCTTAGGGAATGGGTGAGCTGATGGCAGCTCTGCAAGGGTTACAGAAGGACACCCAGCAACTACTGGGTATCTTTATACACTTAGAAAGAAAATCTTAGCCAAATTGCTTTTTGGGAACATTCTTATTTGTTTGTTTTCTTTTGATTAATTTGAGTCATGTTACATAAATTCAGAGTTGAATAATGTCTTGGTATTGCCACACCCACCCCTTGTCCAGCCAAAAATCAAAGCAAAGGCATTGTTAAATGGCCCCTCTGCTATTCATACACAATATATCATTCGTTTTCTTACTTTTTTTTTTTCAGTACCGGGGATTGAACTTGGGTCCTTGTGCTTACGAGGCAGGTGGCAGAACCACTGAGCTAAATCCCCGGCCCCCTCATCATTTGTTTTTAATTTGCTTTTACCTCATTGTTCATCAAGAAGTTGTAATGATTATGTGTTATCTGGAAATTTTCTTTTTCTTCAATATGGTATTATAGAACAAATTCATATTATAGAAGGAACTCAAATACTTGATATGGATACAGTTTTACAACACTTTGAGTATTAGTCTGGTAATTTTCTTTTAATTGTAGAACTCTAGAATTTAATAATTTTTACACTTATCCATTCATTATTGTTATTCCCTGGATTTCTCAAAAAATTCTGTTTTCAAATGGTTTTCCCAGCAAGGATACAATCTAAAACATGGTTTTCATATGTGTAAATATAAAACTAGGTATAAAGTATTATGCTTTTATAGAACTATGCAGCCAAAGAGAACTACATTATCTGTGAAAAGTTAACATTTAATATGACAGATACGCTTTTTTTTTTGTTTTTGGTACCAGGTATCAAACTCAGGACCTTGTGCTTGAGAGGCAGGCACAGTGTCACTGAGCTAACTCCCCAGCATGACCGATACTGTGCTGAAATTACTGTTGATAGACTGCTATGTGGCTGATTAGTTTTTTCAAATTTAGTATTACTATTCCACAGTCATGTGATAATTTGTTCTCTTACAGTTGATGTTTTTTTAGTTATTTCAAGAGTTCACTTCTACAGTGCCTCTTGATTTGATTTGCCCAAAATTTTTTATTGTTGTATTCACTTATCATTTCTTTCTCATTAGCCAGCCTGGTATAAAGTAAGACTACATGATGCTAGTTCCAGCCATTTCACAAGTGTATCATGAATGTTTGAAATCTTACTGAAGAAAAAAAGCCTTACATTTTCTAGTTTTAGTAATTCTTTTGAATCCACAGGGAACTCTTATCCTGCCTTCTATTTTTCCTAATTCTCAGGGTGGATTTTTTTATTTTACCTATCTGTAAGAGAAGAGTAGTCTAGATAGATCTAGCCAGAGATAGTACTTGATATTTTGAAGACCCTGCAACTTTATTACCATCACACTGGGGAGTTAGGCCTCCACCAGGTTTTTGCAAGGACAAACCAAATTTAACCCAAAGCACCAGCAAAGAAAGTGCTTGCATTATTCCTGATCTTAAGTGGTCTTCATTGGGTGATGGTGGGACCCCTTTCTGACATCTTCAGGGAGGGTGGATTGTTATACGTAGCTTTTAGGCAAGTTTTTCATACTTAGATTTTAGAAGGTAGAACATACTATATTTTCTTGAATTCACATTTGTTAGACCTAACTACAATTTTCTGGGCCAGGTGTGGCTGTGACATGCATGTGGTCCCAGCACTTAGGAGGCTGAGACAGGAGGATCACCATGAGTTCAAGGCCAGCCTAGACTATATATATAGTGGGCTCAAGGCCAGCCTGAGCTACATAGGAGACCAAAAACAAAACAAAATAAAAACAAACCCTACAATCTTCTGATCTTGTGGGAGTACAAGGAAAGACTTCCAATCACTTCAAACTCAGGACCTTGCGTTTGCGAGGCAGGCACTGGAACCACTGTGCTAAATCCCTAGCCCCCTATCACTTCCTTTTTTTAGTGGGAACTACATCTGCATCTGCATGAATGGAGCTCCCCATTGTATGCCTGTCTGACCTTTCCCATCTTCCTCGTTCCCATGCTCTGACCTAGTGCTTCCTAGGAGTTGTAGGCCAAAAAGTACTAGATATTTAGCACACAGAAAGATCCTAGATGGTATCTTTCAATGCCCTGGAAACATGTACTTGTGTTGTGCTGATAGTGGTAGACCCTCCCACGCCAGGGATTGGGAATGGAACCCAGGACCTTCATATTAAGTTACATCCCCTGCGCCTTATGTATTTTTTTTTTTTTCCAGTACTGGGGATCGAACTCGGGACTTGCGCTTGCGAGGCAGGTGGCAGAACTGCTGAGCTAAATCCCCAGCTGCCTTCTGTATTTTTTAATCTGAGGTAGCCTCGATCGGTTGTCTTGGCCCAAACAATTGTGAAGTGTCTTTCATAGTTGAATTTGATACCAACTGTTGTGTATAATACCTGTTGTCATTGTATGACCTATATTTTTCCCAATTGGTCAGCGATCCAGGGCAGCCCTGCAGAGGTACCTGTTCTACTGTAATCGCTATATGAACCACATGCAGAGTCTGCGCTTCGAGCACAAACTTTATGCTCAAGTGAAGCAGAAAATGGAGGAGATGCAGCAGCACAACATGTCCTGGATTGAGGTGCAGTTCCTGAAGAAAGCAGTCGATGTTCTCTGCCAGTGCCGTGCCACACTCATGTACACTTACGTCTTCGCTTTCTACCTCAAAAAGAATAACCAGTCCATTATTTTTGAGGTAGGAATAGTTCTTGGATGGGGGAAAAAAGCCCACTTTGTCTCATAGGACCACTTGATCTTTCACAGATAAAGATACAGAAACTTGAATGTTCTATCTGTTCAGAAAATATGGGCAAATATCATACTTATTAGGAAGATATGAGAAATTTTTTATCTTGTACTAAACTACATTTAAATTAATGTGATTTACATAGGTAGCAGTTATGTGCGAATTGAGTACTGGATTTGAATCTTGACTCTATCCCTTTTTAGCTCTGTTGATTTGGAGCTAATTAACCTCTTATTTTTCTGTTGTTTTGTTTTTGTGGAACCAGAGATCGAACTCAGGACTGTGCACTTGCCAGGCAGGTGCTGGTGTCACTGAGCTAAACCTCCGGCCCTTATTTTTCTGTTTTGAAATGTGTGTTATTACTTTTCAAGAATATTAAGAGGTTTAGGTAAGGCAGTTCGTGTTAATTATTTATATAGTCCCCCAGTGAAACCTTTTATTTGGACAAAACCTGTAATATTTAAAGTTCATAGAGTTGTCACCTTGGGTAGAATAGTAAATGACTAAAGTAGGGGGCAGTAAAGAATTTTTCAAGTAAATATTCTAATTTAAAATTTATGCCTGAAATATTGATGCTCATAAATGAGTAGACAGTAGGTCTGACCTGCAGATGGGGATTTAGACGAATAATATATTTAGAACCATCTCTAGTCGAAAACAGCAGTACAGTCTAAACTGCCACACTCAGGTTTATGAAATAGCTATAGCCAGATGTGATGGAGAGTAGGTTTCTATTTTTTCTTCAAGTTTCCTTTTGAGTTTTTTTTAGCAAAGAACAGCTCTCGGATTTAGAAGATCTTTATCCTTTCAAATTGTTGTCTATTCTTCCAGAGATACTGGATGAATCGAACTCAGGATCTTGAGCTTGCGAGGCAGGTGACGGAACCACTGAGCTGAATCCCCGGTTCTGGATGAATCTTTAACTCTTCAAACTTTTAAAAAATTGTTCTAGTTAGGGAAGGACAACTTGTTATCTGTGAAAGACATAAAGAATTTTACAGAAAATGTGAAACCACTCACAAAATTATGGTGTCAGTGTTGAGAATGGTCTCTAGTCAACAAACTAGCTACAATGGTTTGTCTTCTAGTTTGTTTTGTTTTAATGCCAAAATGTACTGTGTATTTTTCTTGCAGAATAACCAAGCAGATCTAGAGAATGCCACAGAGGTGCTTTCGGGCTACCTTGAACGAGATATTTCCCAAGATTCTCTGCAGGATATAAAGCAGAAAGTACAAGATAAGTACAGGTGAGATTTTAATAGCTGTTGGGTGAAAATTGGCCTAGAAAGACTTAGTGGTGAAGCTTGGTTTAACATGTCCGGTAACTGCACCACTGCCATGTTTCTCACACGTTGCTGGGTCCACAGGGCAGCGTGTAGCAGAGAGTATTACTGGGGAATCAAGGGGGAAGGAGCTCAGCCATTAGCTATAGCTATTTAGCTTCATTCCTGTAGAGAAAAAAGAGCTTAAAGAGTGCAAGTAGGCATTAGGATGAAGGGGTGAGAATAGGACTGATCTTACCCTGGGAGTCCTGTGGGCCATGGCTTTGATTTACCTCATCCAGGGTAGATGAGACTTGTAGACCTCTTCTGTTATAAAAGCAAAATATTTGATTCTCCAACACAAAACTCTTTCCCCTAATGTTTTTTTCCTTGCAGATGATATTTTCTTTTGGTTTTGCTTTGCTAAGGATTGAACCCCCGAAGTCTGCACCCTGAGCTACATCCCTGTCTGTTTTGTTTTGTTGTTTTAAGATGGGGTCTCACTCAGTTGCCCAAGCTGAGCCCAAACTTGCGCTATTCCTGCCTCAGCTTCCCAGGGTGCTAAAGACTAAGGCATGTGCCACCACCCTATCTTTTTTTTTTTTTTTTTTGGTAACAGAGATTGAACTCAGGTCCTTGCCCTTGCCAGGCAGGCGGTGGCACCACTGAGCTAAATCCCCGGCCCTTACCCTGTCTTTTTAATAGTAATGGAAAACAGAATGTGAAAGACTTGGTGATTTACACCTAACTAAATATTTTCGTGTACTTTAGCCAAGAATAGCTACTACGTTATATTTATACAGCTTTTACATTTCATGAAAATTTTACAGATGAGGATAGCCCATGTAATTACTTCTTTCTGAAACTGTGTACTTCTCTGTTGGACTGTAAGATTGAATCATATCTTCTAAGGCTCATGTTCATCAGAACTTGTAACATTTTATGGCTCTAAAATTAATTTCTAGGACTGGGGATCATAGCTTTCAGAAAAATACTCCTGTATCACTAGAAGCAGTTTGATGTGTTTGTACATCCTGATCTGAAAAATTTTTCTTTTTCGGTATCAGGAATTGAACTCAGGACCTTGCGCTTGCCAGGCAGGCGCGGTGCCACTGAACCATATCCCAAGTCCTTGATCTGAAAATGTACCTATTAAAAATAGGTGCTTGGGGGCCAGGGATTTAGCTCAGTGGTGCTGCGCCTGCCTGGCAAGCACAAGGTCCTGAGTTCGATTCAGTACAATAGATGGATGGATGGATGGATGCTTGCTTGCTTGCCAGGTGTGGTGGTACACAACTCTAATCCCACCACTCAGGCTGAGGCAAGATTTGTGTGGGTATGAGGCCATCCTGGGCTGTACAGTGTAAAAGGCCAGCCTGGGATATATAGTGAGACCCTGTCTTTAAAAAAAAAGGTGCTAAGGTGCTTGGTTCCAAGTCTGAATAAGCTGTAGAATGCCTTTATATGGAAGTACTTCTTTTTGTTACTGGAGGCTGAAACGCATTTTCTTCTCTTTGATTTCAGATATTGTGAGAGTCGACGAAGGGTTTTATTACAGCATGTGCATGAAGGCTATGAAAAAGATCTGTGGGAGTACATTGAGGACTGAGAATGACCCTGCATAAAATGAACTCTGAAAACTTTACCATCTAGAGTGCTCATGCAATTAAAACAAAAAACAAACACAAACACAAACAAGGCGCTAAGCCTGTTCTGACACCACTGGTCTGTAGTTCCAGGATTCTGTTTTGTTGACAGAAAGTTTAAGTAAATTATATTGTAATAAAAAATGGTAGATAAACCATTGTACAACAGTATTCTAGGCCGCCAACAAAAGTGTGACAGACACACTAAAAGCCCTCCAACTTTAACTTGTAACGTAGCTTCATTCTCAAAGCTGACTCCTTTTTCTTTTTTCTTTTTTCTTTTTTTTCCTGAGTGTAGTACAGTTAAAATTCGACATAGCTCCTTGACCCTGCTCTTCATGTCCAAACCAGCCACTTGTTGTACTTTGGTAAAGGACCTCTTCCCCTCCCCCCACACATAGGAACACACCCACACACAGGATGCCCCAGGTCAGAATTCTCGGGATGGGGAAGGGGATAGGCAGAAAGAGGATTAAACAACACACACACACACACACACACACACACACACACTTTGTATATGACTTTTAAAACAGGACAACACAGTATTTTTCAAAATTGTATATAGCTCATATGCATGGACAAAGCAAGCGTGGCACGTGTTTGCATAATGTTTAATTACAAAAAATATTTATTCTTTAAAAATCTTCAAGATTATGTCTATTTGCTGTGCATTTTCTTTCAGTTTGCTTTCTTTCCAGGGTTGGGGTTGGGATAAAATGTGTTTGTTTAGCACCTCTGGAAGACCTTACTAGAGCTCTGCAGTTTTCCTTTCCTGAGGTTCCTTTGCCCTTTCAGATTTGGGTTATGTCATTTGCTGGCCATGGACTTCATGCCTTGAATTCCCAGCTCTTGTTCAGGAACCGGAAGGTCAAGCTCTATGTGCCATGGCCTGGTAAGGATGGCACCAGGTGTTTGTGACTACTGTTCACAAATGGTCCTGTGCCCAGCCTTTTTCCGTCCGTGGTCTCAGGCCTTTCCCAACCTCAGGTGCCTGGGTCATACATGTAGCTAGCTGTAGGCTTCCTGTGCTCCCATCACATCCAGAGGAAGTGTTTCATAATTTCTTTTCCTTTTTTTAAAATTTTTCCTTAATTGCTGCTTTGAGCCTCTTAGTAAGATTTCAGTTATGGCTCATCTCTCACCTGTCTCTATGTGAGGGTGTCAAATAGAGTGATTTTGCTTTAAATAGAAGTAAACAGCCATTCACTAAAGAGTGTCAGATTGTGAACTGAAGATGGCAGATACCGGAATGGCTTGTGTGTGTTGCTGTGGGCTCTGTTTAAAGTCAAACACCACTAGGAAATGATGATCCCGTCCAGGGCATTTACATAGGAATCACTGCGTTTGCTTCTTTTCTGTTGTCAGCAGATAGGGGAATTAATTCCGCATTTTAGCTCTGACGTCCATTTTTTATGACCTTTCTACTAAGAGCTATGTTAGAAGTAAAGGATGGTGGTGGTTTTATTAACTGTGTTACCTGTTCAGGCCATTCTGGCTGTGTATTTTTCAACAGGTCAGCATCCCTAAATCTGTCCGTTTTATACAAGTGTGTAGCGTGAACTAGGCAACTCGATTAAGAGGTCTGAATATGAAATACCAGTTTGGGCTGAGGACCTCTTTGTCTTCCTTTCAGTGTCTTGTGCCTAGGGTGTGTTTACCACACGTGAGGCAGCCTCGTCTGCTCTTGCACTGTACATCTTAATACACCATTGGGAAGTAGGCTCACTTTCCTCTGGGCCTTTTGCCTAAGTTAGGCTTTGCTGAATCAACCCTACTTTTCCTTTTAGAAAGGTTGTTACATGAGATGTACTTGCAACTGTTCTTTTCCCATCAAAAACCAGTGAATGTTTGCTGAGTATATTATGCTGCTTCCTAAACCACTTGTCGCTTTAGGATCGACTTTACCTGTACCTTGTTCTTCCCCTTCTTGCCACCTCAGGTGAAAATCTGAACTCAGTGTCTGCTTCTTCCATATTCTCTCTTCCTCCCTCCCCCATCATCCTACTTGACCTTTACTTTAATGCCATCAATCTTAAGTGACATTTATGAAGACTAAGGAAAATTTTTTAGAGGAAAGCTTGAATAAGTTCCTTTCCCTGGTAACTTTGAAGAGCAGCCCAGAGTTGCTGCATAGATGTATGTGGCTCCCTTCAGATGCTTTGTGTGTGGTGTTTTTCAGCCATCTTCCCAGTTAACTCTGCAGTGTCTAGATCTGAGTGTCATTCATCCTCTCCCCTCGCTCCTCTGAAACAAGACTCCAGGAGCAGTGTGCACTTCCTCATAACCCCGCCTGTGGAGGAGCAGTACTTCCTAGAGCTGCTTTCTAGTTCCAGTGTTGGCATACTACCCGAGGACACTGCGGTTGTTGGGTGCATTTGCTAATTGGTATGACAAGGTGAACTGGCCTTTTCTACTTCCAAGCTTTTACTAGCAATCCTCATATTTGACAGGATTCCCAGAGTTAACTGCTCTTGTTAGTAGCTTCAGTGCCCCCAGATGGGCTGGGCAAGCTATATTATATGACAGCTTCCCTACTACATACACCTACCTGAGTCTGTCAGAAGGTTCAGTCAGCACAAGGGTCTCCGTGTCATTTTGAGGTCAGTGACATTGTCTTCTGAAAAGTGCATGCTTCACCCAAACAGTTCAATGAGCAGCAGATGGACTTCCATTGATTTACAATAAAATTTTGATCCAAAGCTCAGGACTCAAACCATAGTGGTAAAATGGAGTAGTGTATAATATCAGACTAAATTTTGCGTAATTTGCTACCACCCAGGTCATATGGTTTTATGTGTGTTTAAATTAAATAAATATATTAAATACACGTGTATACATACACACATATATAACAGATCCAAGACGGACTTGATTTGAAATGGTTGAATCTACAGTGGAGTGCATGGTTCAGCCACGATTAGGAATTCAAATTTAGTACAAGAAAGAAAAGGATGTAATGTGACAAATTCTTAATAGCTACATATCCTGGTATAGAGCACTTGGGGGATGGGATGGGGTGGGTTGGTGAGACAATCAGATCGGTAAATTGATTAAAATGCTCCTAACCCTGTAATTTTGTGCATAGAGCACCCTGTGCTGTGGAAATAACTGTTAGATTTTCATTGTAACTGGACTGTTCAGGTTGCCCAGAGGGAAAGAACATTCCTAATTCTAATAAAATAAACTTTTATTTTGTTATTGCATTAGTTACTTATGTTTATTTTTATAGTTCAAAACAAATGATGTATAGGTGGTTAACTGCCTATATTATGTGCCTTATTCACTGTTCCTGCTTAATAGAAAAGTCAAGATTCAGTTCAGTTTCTTTGTGGGGAACTGTGAATGAGAAAAGCCCAACACTTGGTTAATGAAGCCTTCGGAACATTTTCTGCAATCTTTTCAAATTTGTCTCAAGCATTGAATTTAGATTGCTGCTGTTTGTTGTGCCAGTAATATATATCAGATGTTCAGTCTATCTTTGAATGTTAATTTTTTTTCTTTTTTGGTACCGGGGATCAAACTCTGGACCTTGTGCTTGCAAGGCAGGCACGGCACCACTGAGCTAAATCCCCAGCCCTTGAGTGTTAGTTTTTAAAAGATATTTTAAAAGTCATTTTCAGCCTTAAAAAACGCTTTAGTATTCCATTTTGCTTACTTACAAGCTGGTATTTCCCACAGGGATGAAGGCAGAGTTGTCGTAAAGGGTTCAGTGTTGGAGGTATTTATTATTCATATACTAATGGAGGTCAGGTTTTAGGTCAATTTAGTCTTACTGGATAGATTATTATGGGAGTTCATGTGTCACTTTTATCTTCTAAGCACTTTACATGCTAAAACAGGTGGAATAGAGATTGTTGTTTTATGAAGGAGGAAAGTAAGTCTCCTTGAGGTTGAGTAACTTGCTCATATTTTCAGTTTCTTCTGTCTGAGGCCCAATCAGCCCTGGACTGCCTCTTTATATTGCTTTTTCATTCTAGTCTCCAAATGACCTAGCATTCAGGAAAGGTGGTTCTTTTTTTTTTGGTACTGGGGATCAAACTCGGGTCCTTGCACTTGCACATGGAAAGGTGGTTTTTTTGTTGTTGTTGTTTCTTTTGGTACTGAGGAGCGAACTCGGGTCCTTGCGCATGTGCGGAAGGCGGCGAAACCACTGCGTTAAATCCCCGGCCCGGAAAGGTGGTTCTTAACTACACCGGTATACTTTTACATTACATCAGTGACCAATGCCTGTCACTGCTACTGCTAGAGGACAGCTGTATACCATCGCTGATCTTGCAGAATCTGTGACTAATGTGGTCCTGTATTTTGCCTAATTGTTAGAAACCAGGCATGAGTAGAACAGTGGGCCTTTGCATCTTAGATCACAGCAGGGTGTCCACATGTACATGGTTTAGCATGATTTGATTTCACAGAAAGTGCCCAACTAGTTTGCAATGTTGACCTGAGTTTTGTGAAGAATTTTGAATGGTCTACTGGAACTTGTTACAGGAGGATTTATTTTCTTGCTGATAAATAGCTATCAAACTTATGAAACATCAGTTTATAGCTGATGATTGAAAAGGTGTAGAACAGGAGACATCCATTGGACCTCTGCATTTACCCTGGGAACTGGGTGACCTTTGGAGCTTTAACAAGAATAAACAGTGAACATTGTGGGAATATCTTGACTTCAGAAACAAAAATACATGGGCTCAGATTTTTTTTTTCGGTACTAGGAATTGAACTCAGGACCTTGTGCTTATTAGGCAGGCACAGCACCACTGAGCTAAATCCCTGGTCCTTTCATATTTCCTTTAAGGATTTGCTTCTCAGTTACTCAAGATGAAGTAGCTGATTTAGAAATACTTGTAAGTCAGTCAAATACCTGCTATAGGGCTAAACAGTAAGACAAGTTGTGGATTTTTTTTTTTCTTTTTCTGTTTAGTGCATGTTTGTGTGTTTGTGATTCTTATTTTAGGACAACTGTTCTAAGAAGTAGGATGGGAAAAGAAAGATTCTCGTGAAAGGCAGTTTTCAGACTTGTCATTGGGGCTATAATTTAGGACTATTTTCAGGGTAGGAGCTAACTAGTTCACAAATCAATCACATCATGTAGTAATCCTAATAATTCCAAAAGAACAACTATACTATTGTTGGAATCCAGGGGCACCAACTAACTCAGAAATCTCAAACTTGGATGTTTTTAAGAGCCAGGTGAACAGAAGTAGCCCACTCTGATCTCAAGAAACTGGCTTACAAAGTTACACCCTGAATTTATAGCAGGTCGTGCTAGTCTGATTCTGTGTGTTCATTTTGCCTTGTTTTATAGGAATATTGTGAAGATCATTAAAAACTAATGAGGAAACAACGTGTACTTAGTAAGCACACCTTAGGCAAAAATATATAGCTGTAGACTCCCAAAGGTAGGATGAGATTTTTCCTGAGAACTAGAAAGCCATTTTGAACCCTGCACTGGGCTCTGTACATTACATCATTCTCTAACAGTTTCTGTTTTTCCTGTGACCCTGTGGCTCTGAGTGTTAGAACCATTCAGATCTGTGAGGCCCACTTATCAGAACAAATGTGGCTCTTCTGAGCTTACCCCAGTGGATTGGGAGGCAGATCTTGGAACTCAGAGAAATGACCCTAAAGTTGTCTTTAAGGACTTAGTGTCTTTCTCATTTAAACTCGTAATCCTAGGAGAAGGTTCCTTCTCCATTTTATATTGAGAAAATAGAAATTCAAAGTGGGTAAAAATGAGAAAATAGAAATTCAAAGTGGGTAATTCCGGGCTGGTGATTTAGCTCAGTGGTTTCGCCGCCTGCCTTGCAAGCACGAGGTCCTGAGTTTGGTCCCCGGTACCAAAAAAAAAAAACAAAACCAAAAATTGGTAATTCCCTTGGGGTAACCCTGTTAGCAAGTGGTAGAGTGAAGTTTCAAACCTAGATTTCTTCAGTTAACACCCACAGTGCCGGGCACGGTGCCAGCAGTAAACTCAGTGTGTCTTGTTTCATCCAAAGCTCCTGACCATGATTCTTGCTGGGGAAAGGATTGCCCAGGCTTACCCAGGACCAAAAGTACCCGCTAAATTGTACAGATTGATTAGAAGTAGTACCGCTAAATTATATAGATTGATGAGAAAACTTTAACCTCAGATTGCCCTGGGAACTCAGTGGTCAATTCTTATTGTTGGTTCTTCTCTCTTTCTTTTTTTTCCCAGTACTAGATCAAACTCAGGACCTTCCATTTGCCAGGCAGGCTTGGTGCCACTGAGCTACATCCCTGGCCCGTCTTCTGTTTCTTAGTTGATAGCCTCAGATACGTTACTACTAAGGGGGACCCAAAGTACTTACTATGCCCTGCTCCATGTTTGGGAGCAACTCCAGCAATTTAGTGAGAGTTAAAGAGGAAATACAGGGCTGGTCTTGCTTTGAGTTAAGGACATTGGCTTCATATGCCATGATAGTTCTTCAAACCTGCCTTTTGCTGCAACATTCAAGTTTCAGAGTGAAAACTCAGAAGTTGATTATAATGTAAGTACAAAAACCAATTTCCTATAGAAGACAGTTTATTCTCCATGAGGTTCTTTATTCTGAAACTTGGCTTCTGTAGATTTTAGATTTCCTTCTCAGAACTACAGTTTGCTCCATATGCACAACAAAGCCCTGTCCTAGAAGCCACTTAAGCGCACATAACATGGTCAGAATTAAGAGGGGGTGTTCTGCAGTGAGGATCTAGCTCTGTGGAAACAACTGGCCAGGTTGGCTTCTGGGGACCTGGCAAACTGCAGGGTTTTATCTTAAATATTCTAAAGGGCCCCCATCCTGAAACATTGCGAAGTGTCCCACCTTTCTCTTGCAGGGCGAATCCCTTGCTATATGCACTCCTGCCTCTGTAGGCCAGTGTTTTCTTAAGAGTGCAAGATAAAAACCACCATCCACAGAGCACCTTTTATCCTACATGGGCAATGGACGTTTTTGTTCTTTGAGACAGGGTACTGCTATCTAGCTCAGGCTGGCCTGGAACTTGCAGCAGTGCTCCAGCCTTAGCCTCCTGAGTGCTTGAGGCTACAGTAGACCTAATGGAATGCTGGACAATGGAGCTGATGGCATGCCCTAAAATTATTAAGCTTTTAGACCTGTTCTCAAGTCATTTATAACTGACTGCTGGCCTTCCTGGTGTGAAGCAAGCTTTTGTTAATCTCTACCACATATCCTGACTTGTAGTTCATTTCTGACTAGTTAGGGCAAATGCTAGAGTTTTCTAATAAGAAAGGAACCATGACCTGAATGTTCACCTGCTGTGGAAAAGATGCCTGCTTTGAATAGAAAATGATTTTGGTTTTGGTTTGTTGCTTTTATTTTGAGACAAGGTCTCACAATGTAGTTCAGCCTGGCCTCAAACTCTCAGTGATCCACTTGCCTTAGCCTCCTGAGTGCTAGGATCACGGGTGTGTGCCACCATACCTGGCTAGGAAATGATAAAATCTGGGTACTAATTTGGAGTATTGTAAAGGTCATGGCAGTGAATGCCAAAGAATATGTCTAATGAAGAGTGACAGGGTTTTGTGTACCTTTGAAGAATATATTTCTTTTTCTGTTTTGTTTGTTTGCTTTAAGACAGGCTTTCACTCTTGAGTTCAGGCTCCTTGGACTCACTAGACCAGGCTGGCCTTGAACTCAAGGTGATCTTCCTGCCTCAGCCAGCTTGAAGAATAAATTTTTACTCTTATCATTTGACTAGCTTGCAATAAAGTAGACTAAGCATTATATTTACAAAGAACTCCACAACAAGCCAGGTGTAGTGTTGCACACCTGCAATCCTAGCACTCAGGAGGCTGAGGCAGGAGGATCACGAATTTGGGACCAGCCTGGGCTACACAGTAAATTCAAAGGTGGTCTAGACTACACAGCAAGACTCTGCCTTAGAAAAGAAGACCCCAAACCTTGTTGAATTGTAAAAATCAAATTAGTGCAGGAGTGCCTTACAGTGACCAAATGTTTTCATACTAATGGTAATAAGACTGTTGTTCCATAAAATGCTTCCCGGATGCCATTTAAATGCTATTGTTATGGACACTGGATTTTGTGCCCTATTAGATTTCATAATGAAGGGCATAGCCCTTAACACATTTGAGCCTAAAACAACCCCACTAAAGGAATCAGGTGAGATAGATCAGTTGGGAGTTGGAAACTGATGATCATGGAGCAGTATATGTGTATGAAATCGCACACATCTTCAGCTTTCTGGTTGGTGTCGTGACAATTATGTTCACCTGTGTAAGAATCACTCAAAAGAAGATTTAAAAGATTACCATTAAGTTCTCTTGTCTACCTTTAAAATAATCTGAGTCTTTCCCATGCCAGTTACCAGTTGGTAGTTTTTAATCGCTTAAAATTTGTTTTGCCTGCTTTGAAATTGTGTAAAAATGGATCATACAATATGCATTCTTTTGCATCTGGCTTCTTTCACTTAAAATACCCTATAGCCTCATCTGTACTGCATGTGTAAGTTGGTTGTTCCTTATTGCTGAGTAGCATTTCATCCTACGAGCACACGACAATGTATTTCTGCATTCCCTATTGATGGACTTTTGGGTTTCCTGTTTGGGGCAATTTGGATTTTTTGGTTTTGACTTTTCTGTGAATATGTTTTCTTTTTCCTTAGATAAGTATGGGTAAGAGTGCTGGGTCATATGGTAAGCTTATGTTTAGAAGAAACTCCCCTCCTGCTTGCCAAAGTGGTTCACCATTTCATATGTCTGTCAGGTGCATGGAAGTTCTTGTTCCTTTACACAATCAGCGTTTCCTGTTGTCACTGGTTGTGTGTGTGTGTGTGTGTGTGTGTGTTCATACTAGCCATAAATTTTTTCTTGATGTTTAATGTGGTTGGGCCAGGGATTTAGCTAAGTGGTTCCACCACCTGCCTCGCAAGCTAAGAACCCGAGTTCGATCCCCGGTACCAAAAAAAAAAAAAAAACCCCACAATTAAGGATGTTTAATGAGGTTGAGCACTTTCATATGCTTATCTTCCATTTGGATAGTATTCATGAAGCATCTTTCTTGTCTTTTCCCATTGTAAAATCATGTTGTCTTTTTATTATAGGTGTTATTCTTTGTATTCTGGATACAAATCCTTTGCTAGATATATGTACCATGATTTGATTTTTTTTTTTTTCAGAATGGTAATCAAACCCAGGGCCTTGTACATCTTATTGGAATCTTTTGTTTGTTTGTTTTTTGTTTGTTTTTTTTTGGTACTGGGGATCGAACTCGGGTCCTTGCGCTTGCGCAGCAGGCAGCGAAACCACTGAGCTAAATCCCCAGCCCTTATTGGAACCTTTTAATGAGCAGAAAATCTTATTTTACTTTTACTTTATTTTGTGACAAGTTCTCACTAGGTAATCCAGGCTAGCTTTGAATTCATGGGCTCAAGTGATCCTTTCACAGTCTCCCAAGTTAGTGGGTCTGCAGGTGCCTATATATTATATTATTATTATTATTATTATTATCATTATTAGCCTCAAATCCAGCCCAGGCTGGCTTTGCATTTATGATCCTCCTGCCTCAGTCTCTTCAGTGTTGGGATTATAGCCATGGATCTAATTTTCCTGCTTTTGAAGATTTTTTTTTTTTTTGAGGCAGGTAGTAGCACCACTGAGCTAAATCCCCAGGCCCCCTGCCCCCCTTCTTTTGAGATGGGATGGGATTACAGGTGTGCACAGCCACACCTACCCAGCTCAGATTTTTTTTTTAATAGTTTTTTGAGACAGGGTCTTGCTATGTAGTTTAGGCTTGCCTCAAACTCACTATGTACCCCAGGTTGGCCTCAAACTCATGGCAATCCTCCTGCTTCAGCCTCCTGAGTACTGGGATTACAGGTGTGTGACACCACACCCAGCCCAGAAATTTTTATTTTGATAAATTCCACTTTATAATTTTTCTTTTAGGTTTTATAACCTCAAGGTCACAAACAGTATATTTTCTTCTAGAAGTTTACATCTGTGGTCCATCTCAAATTAATGGTTTGAAGGTTTGTATGATTCAGAGTTTTATATTTAGATATATGAATCTGTCTCAATTTTGGTTAAGAAAATGAGGCTTATTTAATTTCAACATGGATATTCAGTTCCCTTGAGCTAAGAATATTTTACTTTTTTTTTTTTTTTGAGACAGGGTCTCACTATGTAGTTCAGGCTGGTCCTGAACTCACCATGTAGCCCAGGGTGGCCTTGAAAACATGCCAATCCTCCTGCCTCAGCTTCTGGAGTGCTGGGATTATAGGTGCGCACCATCATGCCTGGCTCCTGGCTTTCCATTTTTAAAAGGCTGTAAAAAAGGAGGAAAAGGCAGCAAATCTCTCTCCCTCTCTCATAGCACTGTCCAACAGAACTTTCTGTGATGACAGCATTGTTCCATAGCTGAGGTATACAATAGGGTAGGTAACTGGTTGGCTACTAAGCGAGTACTTAACATATGGCTAATGTAAGTAAATTTTAAATTTCATTTAATTTTGATGAATTTAAATTTAAATAGATAGTTATGGTTAGTGGCTACTTTATGGGACAGTGCAACCCTAGAAATTATGTACATTTTATGCTTTGGTTATTTTTCATTTTACTTATAAATGCCATCATACTTCATTATTGCTCTTCATATTTTCCAGCAAATCCAAGATTCCCTCTGGCATAAATTCCTCAAATCTGAAGAAATTTTAGTATTTTCCTGTTGCAGTTTTTTAGTGATGAATTCTCTTGCTTTTATCTGTCAGGGAATGGCTTTGTTTTACCCTTTTTAAATTTTTATTTTTGTTTTAGGTTTTTTTGAGACAGAGTCTCACTCAATTCAGGCTGGTCTTGAACGCACTATGTTGCTCAGGCTGGCCTTGAACCCACAGCAATGCTCCTGCCTCAGTCTCCCAAGCACTGGGATCAAAGGTGTGTGCCAAATGCCTGGCTGTTTTACCCTTACTTTTGAGGGCTATTTTTTTGGGTGTAGAATTCTCATTCTGTGCTGCTGACCTTTTGTTCTTTTAGTATTTTACTCAACCTGTTTGTGTTGCTTCACTTGTTTCTATTGAGAAGGCATTTTAATTTTTGTTGTGTTGTCCATAGTGTGACCCACCCTGCCCCTAACCGTGGTTCATTTGTCCTTTAGTTTTTAGCAGGTTAACTATGATATCTCTGGGTATATTTTTCTTTGTGTGGAATTGCTGAACTCTTCAGAACAGGGTTGATGCTTTCACTAAGATCAGACAATTCTTGGTTATTATCTCTTGAAATATTTATCTTGTCCATACTTCTGCTTCTCTAAGATTCCAGTTATGTATATATTAGGTAATTTATTATCCTGCAAATGTCAGCTTATTTTCCCCCACTCTTTTTAGCTTTCCATTTGGGTACTTACCATTTAATCGTTTTTAAGTTCCTGATGCTTTCTGATGCTAACCTGTTGAAATCATCTAATCAATTCATTTCTGATGTCATAGTCTTCATTTCATTATGTTTGTATAATCACCATTTTGTGTCCAAATCTATTTCATCACACATTTTCTACATTTTTATTAGATTTTTGAGCATTATCATCATAGTTATTTCAAAAATCATATCTTGTTTTTCTGTTTTGTTTTGAGACAGGGTCTCACTATGTGGCCCAGTCTGGCCTTGAATTCATGATTTTTTTTTTCTGGTACTGGGAATTAAACTCAGGACCTTGTGCTTGCCAGGCAGGTGAGGTGCTACTGTGCTACATCCCCGGCCCCGACCGACTTCATGATTTTCTCGCCTCAGCCTCCTGAGTGCTGGGATTATAGCCACGGATCTAGTTTTCTTGCTTTTGCCTTTTTTTTTTTTTCTCTTTTTAGACAATGTCTTCCTCTTTCTCTGTAGCCCAGGGTGGCCTTGAATTCCCAGAGATCCTCTTGCCTCTGCCTCACGTGTGCTGGTATTACAGGCGTGCACCTCCACTCCTGGCTTGCACATGCCTTGTATATAGTCATACACTGCACAGACAACAGCAGACCACATATAGAATGGTGGTCCCATAATATTAAAATGGCACTGAAAAATTCCTATCACCTATTTTTACTATAACTTTTTCTATGTTTAAATACGCTTAGATACACAATACTTACCATTGTGTTACAGTTGCCTACAGTGGTTGTACAGTAACATGCTATGAGGTTTGTAGCATAGGAACGAGATGACTCTACTGTCTAGGTGTGTAAGCGCATTCAATAGTGTTTGCACAAGGAGGAAACTGCCTAACAATGCGTTTCTTGGAATGTATCCTGTTGTTAAGCAATGCATGACTGTATTTGACTGTATGATGGATATTTCATATTAAAAGACAAGAGACTGAAGTGTTACTTCCAGAATGGGGCACGCCCATTATGTTCTGTGCGCCTTGAGCTCAATGAATCTGATGTCTATCTGATCTAGAACTGGGCTTTCTTATTGTAGACTGAGTTGGAGTCAGTTCACTGTGAGCTTCAAATATTCTGAAGATCGAATGACAACTTTCCCTTCATTAGGGCCTGGGTTGGCAAGATTCCAGGGACCTGATTGCTTGAGCCAAGCCACCAGTTTTTGGGAATGTCAATGTCTCCCTGATTTACAGCCTGGCTGCCTGGTTCTTTTGTTCACCAGAAGAGGGGGAAGCAGTGCATTTCTCTCTGCTCTTAGGTGTGCTGGGCATTGTTTTTTTTTTTTTTTTTTTGCTTTTTGAGACAGGGTCTCATTATGTAGTTCAGGCTAGCCTTGAACTCAGTATATAGCCAGACTGGCCTCAAATTTAGTGATCTTCCTGCCTCAAACATTCAAGAGTTGAATTACAGGCATGTATCACTATGCACCCCTCATTTTTAAAAGGTATTTTGTTTTGTTTTTGGATTTAAAAAAAATTATTTTTTTTTGGCACCATGGATCAAACTCGGGACCTTGTGTTTGAGAGGCAGGTGGTGGAACCATGAGCTAAATCCCCGGCCCTTGGTTTTTTTTTTTTTTTTCAGAGTCTTGCTTTGTATTTCAGGCTGGCCCTGAACTCATTATGTACCCCAGGCGGGCCTCAAACTCACAGTACTTCTGCCTCTGCCTCCCAAGTGCTGGGATTACAGGTGTGCACCACCATGCCTGGCTTTAAAAGGTATTTTGCCCTTGGTGGTGGATGGATCTCAGCTTTTTTTCTTGAATCTACTAAGCTCCCAATTCAGTGTACTGCAGTTCTGTACTTGGTTAAGATCCAAGACATAAGGTGAGTTGATTTGGGTCCTCCAGATATTACTGTCAGGCCAGTCTCTCGGGGTGCAGAATGTCGCTAGGAATACAAACAGGCACTAGTCTCTTCTCTCCTAGGAAGGACATGGCACATCCCCAAATTTAGTTTAGTTTGTGTCCTCAGTTTTCTGATGAGTTAAAAGTATTGTTTTTATTTTCTAGCTAAATGGTCTTTTTGGGCTTTTTTGCTAGAGTGGGAGCTATACTCTCTCATGACTTTCTACATACATATCCAAGAACTGGAGATTTTTTTCAAAAAATGGTCTTATTTAAATATTTTATTAACTTTTTTTTTTTT
>NW_004624781.1:1466863-1542801 GCF_000247695.1 Heterocephalus glaber | reverse complement strand
CAGGGCCAGGGATTTAGCTCAGTGGTTACGCTGCCTGTCTTGAAAGTGCAAGGACCCGAGTTTGATCCCCAGTACCAAAAAAAAAAAAAAAAAAATTCAACAAGCACATAGCTCTGGTTTCCATGATTGTACTTATAAAAATCTGTACAATGAAAAAAAAAAAGATTGTGGCCAAGGATTTAGCTCAGTGGTTCCGCTGCCTGCCTCGCAAGCGCAAGGTCTGGAGTTCAATCCCTGATGCCAAAAAAAAAATTTCTATAATGCCCTAATTCCCATTATTTAATATATTTATATGAATACTTATCTTGTAAAGTGAAGGATCAAAGCTTTCAAAATACAAACTAGCTGGAAGGGTGGCTCACGCCTGTAATCCCAGTACATGGGAGGCTGAGGCAGGAGAATTGCTTTGAGTTCCAGGCCAGACTGGGCTATATAGTGAGTTCAAGGCCAGCCTGAACTATATAGCAAGACCCTGTCTCAAAAGGGAGGGGGGCAGGGATTTAGCCCAGTGCCACTGCACCTGCCTTGCAAGTGTAAGGTCCTGAGTTCAATCCCTGGTACTGGGGTGGGGGTTGGGCAAAACCCACAAAATAAAAGTTACACTGCACTGGTTGGTCTGACTCAAATAATGCTTCATTCATATCAGGTGCTCCATGAATATTTGTTAGATGAATAAATGATCAGAGAACTACATAAAAAGTGACTGAGAAATAATTTATTCTGTATATATCTCAGCTCTGAATAAGATTGATGGGGGCTAATAAAATCTTTTTCCATCTCAATGTTCTAAAAAGCCTTTTGAGAACAAATTTGATTTTGATTTATGCAAAAAGGTTGTTTTCTGGCTCACAAAGATGGTTTTGGGGCCTTTAAGATTCTTTTTTTGTTTTTGTTTTTGTTGTTTTGAAACAGCCTCTATGTATTCGAGGCTGGTCTTGAACTCACTATGTAGCTCAAGCTGGCATCAAACTTGAGGTGATCCTCTTGCCTCAGCGTGGGGATCTGGGATTACAGGCATACAGGGCGTGGTCATGTGATAAAGTATGTGCCTATCAGGCATAAAGCCTAGATTTGATTACTAGCAATGCAAAAGAAAAATGATTCTTTTTTGTTTTTTTGGTACTGGGGATCGAACTCTGGACCTTGTGCTTGTGAGGCAGGCAGCGAAACCACTGAGCTAAATCCCTGGGAAGAAAGATTCTTTTTTGTTTTTTTGGTACTGGGGATCAAACTCTGGTCCTTGTGCTTGTGCAGCAGGCGGCAAAACCACTGAGCTAAATCCCTGGTCAAGAAAGATTCTTAATATGTTCCCTAAAGTTGAAAATATCCAGTTATATAAAAAAACAGGGTTCTTTAATATTTTCAAAGTAGTTTTGAGGAGCTGGGGTGTAGCTTAGTGGTAGAGCCCTTATCACTAATGAAAGGTCCTGCATTCAGTCTGCAGCACTTCAAAATACAAAACGAAACAACAAAAAGTTTTGTTGAGGTATAATACTCATACCATAAAATTTGACCATTTTAGAGTGCTGTTTACAGTTTGGTCATTAAAAATAACTTTGCATTCTTGTAAATGATTCTCCCATACTGACATCTGTTCTGTCTGATGTTATGTGTTGCTACTTGGATTTTCTTTTTGTTTCTGTTTTCCTCACCGGTCTATCCCCATCCTTTTATTTTTTATTTTTTTATTTTTTTGGAGGGTACCTGGGGTTGAACTCTTGGGACCCTGCGCTTGCAAGGCACGCAGCAGCACCACTGAGCTAAATCTCTGGCCTTTCCTTTTATTCTTTTCCCTTATAGTTTAGCTATGTGTTCGAAAAAAATAGCCTGCGTGTAGATATTTTTAAAAATCCATTCTCATACTCTGGTTTAAACTGGAGAATTTAATTTTCTCTTTCCTCTCTGCTTCTTTCATTGTTTGGAAGTTATATATTTTGTCATTCTTGAATACCAAAGAAATTTGAAAATACTATGTGTATTGGACTTAGAGTCCATACTCAAAAATAGGCACAGTATAAGAACCGTGAAATTCTCTCTCAGTGAGTCTAAAAATTTTCAAATTCTGGGGCCAGGGATTTAGCTCAGTGTTTTCGTCGCCTGCTGCGTAAGCACAAGGACCGGAGTTCGATCCCCGGTACCAAAAAAAAAAAAAATTTCAAATTCTGAAAGTCTTTTACATTTGCTTTTGTTCTTGAAAGTTAGTTTTGATAGGTATAAGAATGTAGGTCAGAGATTGTGAAACTTTTTTTTCCTTTGTAAAAAGTCAGGTAATAGGCCGGGGATTTAGCTCAGTGGTTCCGGTGCCTGCCTCGCAAGCGCAAGGTTCTGAGTTTGATCCCTGGTACCAAAAAAAAAAAAATAGTCAGATAATAATATTTGGGCTTTGTGACCTATATGGTCTTTAGTAACTAGTGAATTCTGTTGTTGTAATACAAAAGGAACTGTAGGCAATACATAAACATACAAGTATGGCTGTGTTTTGTTAAAATTTTATTTGTAGATACTGAAATTTGACTTTTAAATAATTCCCATGTATAAAAAATATTTAAAAATACATTTTGCCAAGTAGGGTGGTACACACTTGTAATCCCAGCATTTAGTAGTTGAGGCTGGAGGTTTGGGAGCTCAGGGTCAGCCTGGGCTACATGGTGAGAGCCTGTCTCAAAAAACAAAACACATAGACACACACACACACACACACACACACACACACACACACGAATACACACGAACATGATGTGTTTGACCTGTAGGTCATAGTTTGCTGACTTCTGGTCCCTGTGAATATTCATTTTATGTAGTACCTGACATTTAGAGTAGTATTCTCATGCTGTCTTAATGGGATACTGAGAGAAGTCAGCTCTCAGTCTTATTGTTCTTTCTTTGAGGTAACCTGGTGGTATATTTATTCTTTTGCTGCTTTTAGGAATTTCGTGTGTGTGTGTGTGTGTGTAGGTATAGTGCTGGGCCTCATACATGCTAGGCAAGCACTGTACCCATGAGCAACCCCCTGGCCCTTAAGTATGTCTTAAGTTCCCTCTGCTGTACCTAAGTATGTGTTTATTTTCATTTCACCTGCTTCAGATTTGTTGCATAACCAGAATCTAAAAATTAGTGTCGCTTTTTATTTCTAGAAAAATTCCAGCCATTATTTTTGCTTATATTATGATATATATAAAATAGGAAGTTGGTATAAAAATCCACCTAGAGACTTTCTAGAAGGTTTAGGTTAATAGAGTGTCTCACTCCTAGAACTGACTGCTAGATGCTTTCTGTGTAGGTACCTTACATCTTCCTTTATCAAATAGAGATCACCTTTCTTGTATGGCTGCTGATAAGCACAGCATTAACTGTAATACTAGTAGTTTTTTTTGTTGTTGTTGTTACTGAGGATCGAACTCAGAATGTTGCGCTTGTGAAGCAGGCAGCTGCAATACTAATATTTTGTTTGTTTTGTTTTTTGGTACTGGGGATTGAACTTGGGACCTTGGGCTTGCACAGCAGGCGCTGGAGCCACTGAGTTAAATCTCCGGCCCTGCAGTACTAATTTTTTTTTTGTTTTGGTACCGGGAATCGAATTCGGGTCCTTGTGCTTGCAAGGCAGGCGGTGGAACCACTGAGCTAAATCCCCGGCCCTGCAATACTAATATTAAACGTTTAAGAACTCAGTGCTTTATAACATTAATGCACACATTATTCATTATAATTTTGTACAGTATAAATGCACATTATAAATATTTACTATAAATATGTATTATACATTTGTAGTTTGGGTAGCAAAGGTATACTTGGTATTTGTTTTTTAAATCATACTGAAGTATTCTTTGTACTTGTATGCATTTAATAGACTAACAGCATGACTGATAGTTACTCTTGTTATTTGAATGTATCTTTAAATTAGTAGGCTTTTGGGCCGGGGATTTAGCTCAGTGGTTCCAGTGCCTGCCTTGCAAGCGCAAGGTCTCGAGTTCGATCCCTGGTACCAAAAAACAAACTAAGCTAGTAGGCTTTCTGGGTCCTTTAACATACCACAACTGTCATTTCAGAGAACTCAGTTTCCTGCATCTGCTGAATCTCAAAAACCCAGCAAGAAAAAAGGTCTGTATGCAGTTTTGTTGTAATGTATGTATTTGCACAGACTTCTCTGTCTCCTTGATCCTTTTTGTTTCTTCTATTGTACATGGATTACAGCTTTTAAAAATGTGACTATTAGGAAAAGCAGTACTAGTCCAAATGTTATGTCATATCTAGCTTTTATTTTATGGGGTTTTTAGCTGTTAACCACCTGTGAACGTATTTAAACGGGGTTTGATTATCCTGTGTGTACTGATTTTTCTATTTGTGGAATAAACACTCTGAAGTCTCATTGCACAAATCAGTTTGGCCTCAAATGATCTCATTATTTGTTAAAATAAGCATGAGATTTTATCAAAATTGAGTCTTGAAAACCTAACTAGGTAAAGATCTCTGCTGCAAAGAGCTGTGTTTATAGCCATAGAGATTTGAGCACATGTTTTGTTTAGGGGAACAGACGTCTTTCATTCATTTGCCTATTCAGTCTTAGGGTTTCTGTCAGGTTGCTGGTGACATTAAATGTTCTTCCGTGTCTGATTGATTGGGTGTCTCTGCTGTGCATTGGGCATTAGAGAAACAGTTGAACTTTGTTTATAGCAGAAAAGACATTAGTTCATTCATCTGTGGATCTATGGCTTTTAATATTTTTAGAAGAAACCAAGGCTTGCCAAGGGTGTTGGGTGTAGTTCTGGTCTGTATTCCTGAGTTGCCTATCTTTCCACAGCATGTCTGTCTGTGAAGAGTCTTAGTTGATTTTGTCAATAAATTGTTTAGTTTACTTGGAGCATTTCTGTCACTTTTTTTTTTTTTGGTACTGGGGATGGAACTTGAGTCCTTCTGCTTGCCAGGCAGGCAGTGAAACCACTGAGCTAAATCCCCGGCTCATCTCACTTTTTTTTTTGTTTTGAGACAGGGTCTTATAGCTCAGGCTGGACTTGAACTCATGGTGATCCTCCTGCCTCAGCCTTCTGAGGGCTGGGATTACAGGAGTGTGTCGCTTTGGTATCTGTCACTTCCTTTAGCCACCAGGGTGATTTGGCTCATCAGATGGGATTAGTGTGTACTGTGATTGTCTCTTCAGTGTTCAGCCTACCCTTCCTCTAGAGTCCAGTCCTATGGTTCAATTGCCAGCAGGTCTAGGAGAGGATTGAATACCAGTCGATAATTGGTCTGTGCCCAGTTCAGGTTAATGAGATGCAGAGTTCTTCGCTTTAGTGCCAAGAAGCATTTTATGTGCATTGCTACAGGGTCCCTTTCTCTTCCTCCTCCTCCTTCTCCTCCTCTTAGGTGCTGGGAGAATTGAACGTGGGGCTTCATGCTTGCTAGGCAAGCACTCTACCACTGAACTAATTCCCAGCCCTTCTCATCAGTTTTTCCTCCCGTCTCCATCCCTGAGCAACCGCTGTCTGATTTCTCATTATCAAAGTTTAGTTTTTCCTGTTCTCAAACCCCTCATATGTTTGAGGACTTACCTGGTTCTAGGAGCAGTGATAGGTATTGGGAATGCAGAGATAAATAGGGCATGGATTCCTCCCTCAGGGAATGGAGAACATAGAGAACATAGAGAACACAGAACATAGAGAATAGAAACAGTGTAGTAGATGCTTTCCTTTAAATTTAAGTATTTCCAGTTTCTTCAATTCTCTTTTTTTTTTTAACGTGAGACAGTTAGAACTCCTTTGCCATAATTGCCTTGGTCTGGTGAAACTTGGGGTCGGTCCCTCCTGGCGGTTCAGAGTTCAGGGCTAAATAGACTCTGCCCTGCACGTCGTGAACAGGGCCACATGGGATATCAGGATGATAACATGTTGGATCTTTTCTCATGTGGACCTTTTGTTTCTCCTCTCCATCTCCAGGCTGTGTTGACTTTGGGCAGCTGTTTCACTAATTCTAGGGTTCATCCTGTTGCTCAGTGCTGGGGACCCTTCACGTGTGGCACGGCCCCTCAGATGTCAAAGGCGTAACTTGTCCATGACTTCTGCCTTCTGCAGACTATTGCTGTGGTAAAAATATACTGATTGAAATTTGGAATATTGTCCCAACTTTGTATTCCTGGAATAAATGCCAGCTGGTCATGACGCATTGCCTTTTTAAAATATTGCCAGATTCAGTCCAGTAATACTTCATTAAGTATTTTTACATCTGTGTTCATGGGAGATGGTGGTCTGTTTTTTGTTTTTTTTGGTGCTAGGAATCAAACTTAGGACTCTGTGCTTGTGAGGCAGGTGTGGCATCACTGAGCTACATCCCCAGCCCTGGTCTGTCGTTTACTTCCTCTGTGCCTGTATCTGTTTTTTTTGTTTGTTTGGGTTTTTTTGGTACCAGGGATCGAACTCTAGACCTTGCCCTTGCGCAATAGTTGCTGGAACCACTGAGCTAAATCCCCAGCCCGTGCCTGTAGCTGTTTTTGAGATGGGGGTTAATTCAGTCTTCATAGAATGAGAGGGGACCTGTTCTTCTGTCTTCCGCAGGATTTTTATGTAGAATTGGTGGTGTTTTTTTCATACATGTTTTCTAGATGTTACAATGAAGCAGTCCTGGCTTGGATTTTTTCCTTATTGGGAGGTTTTAAGATGCAAATTAAGTTTATTTTAATTCTGTCCAAATTTACTTCATTAAGTAGATGTAGAACTGTTTAGAGTATCTTCTTTCTTTCTTTTCTTTTTGGTACTGGAGTTTGAACCCAGGGTCTTTGCACTGAACTACATCCCCAGGACTTTTATTTATGTGTAATTTTTTCTTTTTTATTGATATATGTTTGCAGTACATAATTATATTTGTCTTGGGGAATTGGTACATATACATATTGTATCTTAATCAACTTTACTTCTTGCTTGCTTGCTTACTTTCCTTCTTTCTTTCTTCCTTTTCTTTTCTTTCTTTCTTTCTTTCTTTCTTTTCATACTGGGGATCAAACTCAGGACCTTGCGCTTTCGAGGCAGGCGCCAGAACCACTGAGCTAAATCCCCAGCCCTATTTATTTTTTTTTAAGTTTTTGAGACAGGGTCTTGCTAAGTTGCCCAGGGTTGGCTAGAACTTGGGTCTTCCTGCCTCAGCCTCTTGGAGTGCTGGGATTATAGGTGTGTGGCAACATCCCTGGCTCAGGCTGTTTCTTTAGAGAGAGCTTTGGTGATGTTTTTCAGATTTATTGGCATAAAATTTATAATCTTGTATTTTGCTGTAGGATCTAAAATGGTGTTCCCTCATTTATAATTTTGGTAATTTATATCCTGTTTGGTTTTTTGCTTGTTTTTTTCTTTTTGAGACAGCGTCTCACTATATAGTTCAGGCTGGCTTTGAACTCACTATGTAGCCCAGGCTGGTGTTGAACTCGAAGGAATCCTTGTGCCTCTGCCTCCCAAGTACTGAGATTACAGGCCTATACCACCACACCTGGCTATAAACTCATTTAAAAAATTTTTTTTTTTCTTGGTACTGGGGATCGAACTCTGGACCTTGTGCTTGAGAGGCTGGCAGCAGCACCACTGAGCTAAATCTCCAGCCCTTAAATGTTCTTTTTAATTAACACAAAATAACTGTATATATTTGTGATCTTCTGTACAGTGTGATATTTCAGTGTAAATAGATAGTATGTAATGATCAAAGCAGCATAGTTAGCATTTTATTTTGTTATTGTTTATGTTTGGAGCCTTTGTGCTTGTCTCTTCTAGTTCATCATTAAATGTACAATATATTATCATAAACTACAGACACCTACTATGCTACATGAAGAACATTAGAACTTATTCCTCTTTTTTTTTTTGGTACTGGGGATTGAACTCGGGACCTTGCACTTGCAAGGCAGGCAGCAGAACCACTGAGCTAAATCCCCGGGTGAACTTATTCCTCTTAATTGTATTTTGGTACTCATTTTTAGAGATCTCAGATGATTGATTTTAGATCTTTTATCTTTTCTGAGGATTTAGAACTCTATTTCGCTCTAAGCACTGCTTACCTGGCTCATACACATATCATGTGTTATTTTAGACTATTTTTTGCAATACTGCAAATATTTTTAAACTTTTACACAATTCCAACTACTTTATCATTTTCCTAAGACCTCTCCTTTGGGCCCTGTACTAAGAAAGGACTCAATAAATTTCTGTGTATCTGGGGATAGTCCAGATACCACCCTGTTGTGTATCAGTTTGTAACTCCTTTGTAGCCAGAGAATCTCTTTTCCACAGTGTGGCCCATGTTGATGAATGTTCTTTATGTGTTTGAAAATAACGCATGTTCTTTTCTTTTCAGAAGGGAGCGTTTATGTCAGTTGCATTAGGTTGGCTGGCAGAGTTGTTCTGTGTACTGATGCTCTTCCTGACACAGATATTGAGCACCTTAATTGCGGAAGAATGTTGAAGTACAGTACATATCAGAGGCAGTTTGGGATTTGTCTTTTTTTTACTTTCAGTTCTATCTGTTTTTGCTTGTGTACATTAAAGAACTGTGCTTGCATATACATTAGGATTGTAAAACTTCTTGGTGCATTGACCCTTTTGCCATTATTTAATAGGTCTCTCTAATGCCTGATAGTCTTATTTGAAGTCTAGTTTAATTGAACGATTCCCCTTTTTTTTGGTGTTTTGAGACAGTCTCACTATGTAGTTCAGTCTGGCCTTGAACTCACTGTGTAGCCCAGGCTAGCCTCAAATTCGCAGCAATCCTCCTGCCTCAGCTTCCTGAGTGTTGGGATTATAGGTGTGCACCACCATGCCTAGCAAAATTCACTAAAAAAATTTTTTGTGTGTGTGTGCTGAGAATCAATCCCAGGCTCTCATATATGCTAAGCAGGTGCTACATCCCCAGCCCAGATTCACCTTTTGTAAATACAAAGTTCTGGGTGCTTTGATAATGAAATTGTCATGTAACCACCATTACAATAATGAAGATATAAAAGTTTGATTGCCCCTCCTCAGAGTTTGGTTGACTCTGTAGTAAATCATTTCTTTCATTTCCATTTGCAGGCAGCCACTGATCTATTTTTTTCTTCGTATGGTTTTGCCTTTTCCCAGATGTCATACAAACAGAGTCATATGTAAACTTTTGAGTAGCTTTTCTTTTTTTGGTACTGGGGATCAAACTCGGGTCCTTGCGCTTGCGGGGCAGGCGGCAGAACCACTGAGCTATATCCCTGGCCTTGAGTAGCTTTATAAACCTGGTGTGATGTTTTGAGATTTATTCCTCGTGTTGTATGCTTGAGTTTCTTTCTTTTCTTTTCTTTTCTTTTTTGGTACCAGGGAATCAAACTCAGAACCTTGTACTTTTGAGGCAGGTGTGGTGGCACTGAGCTAAATCCCTGGCCCCGAGTTTCTTTTTGTTGATGGGTAATAGCTGTATGCACGTCCCATGGCTTATTCCTGTACCCACCAGCGAAGCACGTCTGAGTGTTTTTCAGCTTTTGGCTTTTAAGTAAAAGCTTCCATATTCACCTGGAGTTGTTTGCCTGAATGTAAGTTTTCATTTCACTTGTACTAAGGACCTTAAGAGTTGAGTGCCAGGTGGTGTTGAGCATATATTTAACTTTATTAGAAAATCCCAAACTGTTTTCCAAAATAACTAGGCCTGGGCCAGGGATTTAGCTCAGTGGTGCTGCTGCGTGCCTCGAAAGTGCAAGGTCCTGAGTTCAAACCCCAGTTCCAAAAGAAAAAAAAAACAGCTAGGCTGTGTTTTATTTCAACCTGCATTGTATGAGAGTTTAGGTTTCTCACCATCGTTGTGAACACATCGTATCATCAGTATTCTGGAAAGGCTATTCTAGTGGACATACAGCAGTGTCCTGTGGGTTTAACTTGCATTTTCTTAATTGCTGTTCATGCCAGGCATCTTTTTAGATGCTTCCCTGTGATCCTTGTTTCTCCTTTGGTGGTGTGTCCAAACCATTGCCCATTGAAAGAAAATAGCTGTGCACCACGGTGTTCGATTGTCCAGCTACTTGGGAGGCTGAGGCAGGAGAACAGCCAGCCGTTTTGATGAAGATAAACTTTGATTCATACTTCTTACATAAAATTAACACCAAATAGGTTGGAGATCTAAATGTAAAATATGCAAATATTAAAAGAAAATATTGAAGGGCCAGGGATTTAGCTCAGTGGTGCCGCTGCTTGCCTTGCAAGCGCAAGGTCCCGAGTTCGATCCCCAGTACCAAAAAAAAAAAGGCACAATGAGAAAGGACAAACAGAAGAAATAAATATGGAGTAAACATATTTGCAACGTATATCACAGATAATGACTACAATCCCTAATAGATAAATAACTCAAAATCGAAGGGGAAAAAAGATCAAAAACCTAATTAGAAATAGTAAAACACAGTCACAATTTACACACATACACATGCGCATGACCTTTGGGCATATGAAAAATGTTCATTTCAGAATAAAAAATTCAAATTAAATCTACGCTAAGGTGTCACTTTTCACCTATGAGGGTAGCTGAAATTGAAAATTAGGACTGAACATTCAGTTTTGGGGGCTGTGGAAAATAATCGCTGTCTTATATTGGCGGTGGGAATCTAAATTGTTAAAGCTAATACGGTGGAGAGTTCGGCAATATCTAATAAAACTGTATGTGCTTGTCATTGTCGTCTTTTTGTGTATGTATGTATGTGTGTGTTTGTTTTCTCACTCATAATTCACATTTCCAGGTCTTATTCTTGCAGCTATATCTTTGTCGGTACACAGACCTGTTGCAGTATTGCTGTTTACATCGTTGTCTCTCTCCTCTGCCTGGTATTGGGAAGGGCCTCCTCCTCCTCCTGGCTGGCTTCCATGGCTCTGGCTGGGTCCGAAGGCGGGAGGAGGCCGAAGCCAGCAACCCCATCTGTGCTTGGGGGCGTGGAGGAGGGTCCGGCTCTGGAAGCTTCTCTCTGCTGCTTTTGCCGGCAGGCCAGTTTTGTTTTCAGCTTCCTCCCATAACTCCAGCCCTTAGTAGGAGTTGCTGCATGTCCCTTCATCCTTCCAGCCTTGGGGCTTTGGTGACTTCTTGCCCTACCCAGCTCAGATGAGTCCCACTGGTTCCTGTCAGGCCTCTCATTTCCCCTCCACCTGTTCACTCCAGCAGTGCCCTGTTTGAAATCCTCAAGTGCTCTCTGTGTTTCCTCCTGATGCTCTCACTGATTCAGAGCTCAAAACAATAACAGTAAAAATGTCCTATCTTTACATTCTTGTCAAGCTTTGTCATGTTTTGATATCTCACGTATTATACTTCGATAGAGAAGTCAAAATTCCTGTTGGGCATGAGAAAGTTAACATTTGTCGAATGGCTACTTCCAGGTTTTTCATGTTTTCCAGTGAAAATCACAGGGGGAACATGAAGGCCCAGAGAGGCGGAATAGCTTACCTGGGGCCTGTGAAGGCTGCTGCTGGATCACAGCATGTTCCACACCTAAAAACTGTCGTGTGTACAGGCAGCTGCTCCTGAGAGGGACCCTTTACCAAAGAGGGCTTTACGTGCAGGGTTTTCACAGAAGCCTTAGTCACTTCAGGAACATTTGTGACTAGAACTTGGAACCACAGTCAATTTCTGCTTGGCCCTCGTGTCACCTGCACAGCAGCCCTGGCATTGGCCATGTGAAGGTTTGCGTGAGGGCTGCTCTGGAGGACTTGGCACCTGAGACACGGCACGGTAGGAAAGAACTCAGTAACAGAATTGTTTCAGGAAGAATGTCTGGAAGGAAGAAAGATGGTGAGCACGTGTCACAGAAGAGTGGAATTTTCCAGGGTGCCAACCTTCTGCTGCCTGGGGGGTGGCAGAGGGGCAGTGCTGGAGCTGGGGACAGGAAAGAGGCCTCTTTTCCAACCACCTGGAAAGGGGTCACCTGTGTCCCCTCCTTGGCCACTGCCTGCTCTCTGTGCTTACAGGGGCTCCTCGGGCAGCACTGGAGATGCCTCCTGTGCTCTGACACAGACTGGAGGCTCCAGCCTCAGAGTACATGTCAGCAGTGTTGTGTGGATAGAGGGATTGCGGTGAGCGATGTTGGGGAATACTGGAGAGGCAGCTTTTACATTCACAGGTAAATGCGAACTAGCTTGAGCGTATGGAGACTCTAAGGGCTTCTAAGTTGTCCTCAATCCCCTCATCTTTGAGAACAACTAAATACTAATGGTAATAAACACAAGAGCAGTAACAGTAGCTGTAGTTTCTTTTGGGCTTCCTTGTAGCAGGTACTGTTTCCAGCCTCCTTCTGACCTTCCTGCTTAAATTAAGGTTAACCCCAGGCCCTGCACTCCATCCTCATGCCTGGCTTTGTCTTTCTCCCAAGTGTCCCTTAGTAGCACCTGTCAGCGTGCTGCCCTGTGAGCTCCCTGGAGGCCAGAGCACTTTGGCTCAGTTCTGAGTCCCCGGTGCCCACGATGGTGCCTGGCCTGTGGCAGGCACTCAGGAGTGCTGGTTGAATGAATGAGTCTTAACCTCACAGATGAGGAAACTGTATTTCCCAAGGTCCCATAGTTGATGTTAGGAGAATTATGGCAGAATGAAACGACGCTAAATTCTGGGCCTCCTTACAAAAGGAATATTTTTTTTCCTGTCCTTACCCAGGGAATACAAAAGAAGACTCATTTTTTGTAAGATTTTCATAAAAGGCGAGACCTGAAAGTTTACATTTTGGCAGATCACGGTGGTGCACACCTGTAACTGCAGCACTGGGAGGCTGAGGCAGGAGGATCACTGAGAGTTCCAGGCCAGCCTGGGTTACACAGTGAGTTCAAGGCCAGCCTGAACTCCATAGTGAGACCACTGCTCAGGAAGCTGCGTGCCCCAGAATTCTTTGTTACGGTGCACTTCTTTGTCACTTTACACATAGATGTCCATCTTTTTATTTATTTGTTTATTTACTTTTTAAGTACTGCCAAGTGAACCCAGGGCCTTTGCACTGAGCTACATTTGTAGCCATTTTTAATATTTATTTTTATTTAGAGACAGGGTCTCACTGAGTTGCTAAATTGCCCAGGCTGGGCTTGAATTAGTGATCCTTCTGCCTCAGCTTTCCAGAGTGCTGGGATTATAGGCATGTATCACCACACCTGGCTATTCACACATCTTTTTTTTTTTTTTTCAAAGGGGAAAAGGTTTATTTGGCTTACAGTTCATAGAGGTTTCAGTCCATAATTGGCTGGCTCCAAAGGAGGGCGGCAGAGGAGCAACAGTTCATGGCAGGCAGAAGACAGCAAAAGCAACAAGAGGATATTCACACATCTTTAATTTTAGTGATCTGTGTGGCTAGTAGGAAAAATTTAATTTTGGAAGTGGTTAGGCAGAATGAGAAAAAGGCTAAGACACAGAAGGAAGGAAACAAGACTAGAAGGGTGTTCTACTAAAAATATAGGTGACTGGAAGGTGAAAGGTCAGTTGGCTAAAAATGTATATTTTTTTCCTCCAGCGTACAGAATCATATCCATACATTGTGTCATAATTCCATTTTGCAAATGCACTGAAGGTTCCTACTCCTGGGAAGAGTGAGGAGCACTACTCCTAACTTTTGTGCTGGGGCAACATTACTCTGGGTCACAAGAAGCTTCTTTTTACTTCCTGTCAGATTATGGACATAGGGGTCTTAGGTTTGCTGTGGGCTGTTTCTTCTTAGGTTCTGGGACATCAAGAAATTGGTTACAAATCATTGCCCTTTCTTCCCTTGCTCTCTTTCTTTTACATTTTTTTTTTGTATCGCGGATCGAACTTGGGTCCTTATGCTTTGGCAGGTGGCAAAACCACTGAGCTAAATTCCCAGCCCTGAAGTTTCATTTTTATCTTTTCCAATCCTGTTCCTCCCTCTTCTTTCCTCAAGGTCTTTACTCCCTGAGGTGGACATGGTTCCTTCTCCTCCTTGGTACCATGGAATTTTACCTGTATCTTACATTTTTTTTTTTGTACCAGGATCAAACTCAGGACCTTGAGCTTTTGAGGCAGGCAGAGGAACCACTGAGCTAACTCCCCAGCTGTATCTTACATTTTTGCCTTTCAATAGGCAAGTGACTGATTGTACCATTGTTTCTCAGTACCATTCCATGTTCAGTGACGCTGATGGTTTTCATTCTTGCTTCTCATTCCTGGGCAAGTCCACGATGTTCCAATTTGAGCTAGTTCTAAAAATCGCGTTTGACTAATTACAGAATTTTTTGGTATTCTGATCTATCAGGTATACCATTAACTGTGCTAAACAGATTCAGTTAGAATGTTCCTGAAATTAATCAGCCAGTGAGAGGGAGGACAACAGACAAAGGATGATGCTGTATGTTTTTCAGGCCATGCTGTCAGCTGAGAAACTGACAGATAAGCCACAAAAACTCATGAGAAACAATCGCATCTATCGTGTAATAGACAAGCGTTTCTGTGTGTTTCTGATCCACTATAACCTTAGGGCTAACACCATGAAGAAGTTAACCTGAGGTTGCAGTAGGTTTAGGGTTAGACATGGGAACAGTGCTGAAGGAGAAAATCTTAACGCTGACCATGTTGCTTTTGTGTCAAATGAACTCCCCAGTTCCGGAGGAGCCCATCTTGGAGAAGCTGAACTGGCTGATCCATCTGCACTACATCCGGAAGGACTATGAGGCGTGCAAGGTGAGCAGCTGCTTGGGGCAGCAGAGGGCAGCTGGCGGCAGGCAGCTGACTGTGTCCCTACGTTGTTGTTTAACATACTGTGGCCAGCACTGCTGACCAATCACCTCAGCGCCGCTGTGGCCTCAGTAAGCAGACGTTGACTGATGTCCCTGGCCTCCATCAGGTGTGCTTGGCCAGGTCACACTGCACGCTGTGGGACAGGTCCCTGTGGACCCACGAGTTTTCTCACATCACACCCAGCCGTCGGGCAGCCATTCTTGTGGTCTTCTTGGTGTCCTGAGGGAGTCTGTGGTCGATTCAGTGTGTCACCAGGGTTTTTACACCTTTGGATAGATAGCTGTGGTATTTCTTCTTCTTCTTTTTTTTTTATACCAGGGATCGAACTTGGGTCCTTGCGCTTGCACAGCAGGTGGCAAAACCACTGAGCTAAATCCCTGGCCCAGCTATGGTATTTCATTGAGTTTTATTTTATAATTCTCTTATGGTGAGGTTCATTATCATTTGCATATATATGTATTTGAGGCAGGATCTCCTTATTCAGTTCAGCCTGGCTTTGAACTATGTAGCCCAGGGTAGCCTTGAACTCATTCTACCTCAGCCTCCTGAGTGCTGGAATGACAGGTGTGCACCTCCATGCCTGGCTATATTTGTTTATTTATTTTTTATTTTTTGGGGCCGGGGATTTAGCTCAGTGGTTTCGCTGCCTGTTGCGCAAGCACAAGGACCCGAGTTCGGTTCCTGGTACCTAAAAAAAAAAAAATAATAATATTTTTTATTTTTTGGTACCGGGGATCGAACTTGGGACCTTGCGCTTTCGAGGCAGGCGCTGGAACCACTGAGCTAAATCCCCAGCCCTATGTTTGTTTACTTTTGAGGCAGGGTCTCACTGTGTAGTCGAGGCTGGCCTTGAACTCATGGTAGTCCCCCTGCCTCAGTCTCCCGGGTAGCTGGGATTACAAGGTATGCACCACCACACCCTACATCATCTGTATGTTTAAAATTTTTTCCTTTTCACCGTTTATATATTTGGTAGCAGATGGTAGTACTATTAACATGAAAAATACATCCTTATTGTTGTATTTTTTTAGCATTCAGAGCTTTGTAATGCTTCTAAGGTTGTAACTTTTTGGTGGTACTGGTGATTGAAGCTAGGGCCTTGCACATGCTAAGCAAGTGCTCTCCCACTCACTGAGCTACGCTCCTGGGCCTTTTTTGTAAAAGTTTAGTTTGAGACAGGATCTTGCTACGTTGGTCAGGCTGGGCTTGAACTTATGATCTTCCTGAAGTTGCCTTTCAGGTAGCTGGGATTCCCTGTGTGTACCATCCTGCCTGATTTGGGTTGTGGCTTCTAATTTATTCCTGTGGTAGTACACAGAACTGATGACATTTAGCAGTGCCATTAGGAATCTTGTTTTTTTTTGTGGTACTGGGGATTGAACTCAGGTGCTTTGCATTGAGTTGCATCCTAGCCCTTTTTATCATTGTTGTTGTTGTTGTTATTATTATTATTATTATTTTGGTACTGGGGATTGAACTCCGGACCTTGTGCTTGCAAGGCAGGTAGTGGAACCACTGAGCTAAATCCCCGGCCCTTGTTGTTGTTTTTATTATTTTTGATTATTTGAGACAGGGTCTCACTATGTAGTTCAGGCTGGCCTTGACCTCACAAAGATCCTCCTGCCTCAGCCTACCAAAGTGCAGGGATTATGGGCCATGCACCCCACTAGTGCAGTATGAATCTTGCAAGGGTGTCTTTCTTTTCGTCCTACAGTAGTACCTGTTCTGTGTTTTCCTTTTGATCACTTGTTTCTTACTTGACTTTTCTTCCTCTCCTTATTTCTTAAGATTGGGCATGCCCTGGGGCTTGGGATTTAGCTCAGTGTTACCACGCCTGCCTCGAAAACGCCAGGCCCTGAGTTCAATCCCCAGTACCCCAAAACACAAAACAAAACAAAACAAAACAAAACAAAAAAACATTTTGGGCCGGGGATTTAGCTCAGTGGTTCCGGCGCCTGCCTTGCAAGCCCAAGGTCCCAAGTTCGATCCTGGGTACCAAAAAAAAAAAAGATTAGGCATGCCCTGAAGTCCTGCTTTTGACCCCTTTCTCTGCCCAGACAATACACTTCCTCCTGACCCCCAGACAGGCCTGTCTCTCGCCTACTGGATGCTGCTGTGGCATTTCAGACTCAGCTTTCTGTAGCTGACTTTATCTGCTCCCTTCCAAAGCCATTCCTTCTGGGTCCTGTCTCATTGTTCACCGAGCTGTGATTGTCACAGTCCCTGTGCCGTGTTTGCACACAGATGGCCACAGCCTTCCCCCACCATCTTTTGGTGTTTTCTGCTTTCTCCTCTTCCTGCCTTGATCCTCACTATTTTAACTTTTTTTTTTTTCTTATGGGGGATCGAACTCAGGACCTTGTACTTGTGAGGCAGGTGGCGGAACCACTGAGCCAAATCCCCAGCCCAATCCTCACTATTTTAAATGACGACAAGAATTTTTCCACCATTCTCGCCTTTAATCTTGTCCCTTTTCAACAATTTCTAAAAGTATTTTGTTTTTTATTTTTTACGCAGGGTCTTGCAATGTAGTTCAGGCTGGCCTTGAATTAACTATGTAGCTGAGGCTGGCCTTGAACTCCAGGCAATCCTCCTGACTCAGCCTCCGGAATGCTGGGATTACAGGCGTACATCACTATGCCTGGTTTGAAAATGGTTTTTTCTTTATAGCAAATAAGATTGGGTTTCTTCCTGCTTAAATTTTATCTGTGTTTTCCCCATTGTACTGAAGCTTTTAGAATGGCATTTAACATCCCTCTTGCTCAGAATCTCTTGGCTACCTTGGCTTCTTTTCTACTCTGTGCCAACTTAGATTTTGGAGCTGCTTCCTCTGGAGAGCCTTCCCCAGTTCTCCAGCAAGCAGCAGCCTGGGCTCAAGGTAGAAAGCCTGTGCTTTGCTCATCAGAGAACTTCTAGCATCTGTGATGGCTTGAAAATCTTCTCATGCTTTTCTAGCTTACCTGGTTAGACTTTTAGATAGGTGTTAGCAACGTTGTCTTCAATGTAAATAGTTTAAGCTTTATAAGCCACATACAGTATTTATTTGATAATCGTCTTTTTTTTTTAATGGTAGCATTTCCTATTAGAGATAGGAAAAGAAACAGGTTCTACAGAGTGAGTTTGGGGCAAGTAAAAGGAAAAGAAGTAAACCCTACAGCAGTGATGGCAAACCTTTTAGAGCTTTCAAAGATAACAGCCGGATGGGGCATTCATGTCATAGGTTTGCCACTACTGCCCTATAGCCTGAGGTGGGGTACCACGCAAGAAAGAAGACAGTGGCCCATAATCATCGTCTTTGTAACTTTTAAAAAATATAATCCTGGGCATGGTGACGTATGCCTGCAATCTCAGCACGTGGGAGGCTAAGGCAGGAGTGTTGGTAAGAGTTTGAGGCCAGACTGAATTACATAGTGAGACCCTGTTTCAAAAAAAAAAAAAGTATGCTTTTTTGTTTAGCTTGAGAGCTATAAAAAATGGCCTATGAGCCCGATAGTTTGTCAACCCTGTTTTTTTTTCCGTTCGTTTTTTCGTACCGGGGATCAAACTCAGGACCTGGTGCTTGGGAGGCAGGCATAGCACCACTAAGCTAAATCCCTGGCCCTATCAACTCTGTTTTATAATGAGTAATCCAAAACATAAATTGAGGTTTTGAAAAAATGAATGAACTGCTTTATTAGTCATTGTTAGTGTCCTAGGTTTCTCACATGTGCCCTCTGTCCACTCCCCCCCTCTACCGCCTGTACCAGGGCTTGAATTCAGGACCTTATTCTTTTGAGGCAGGCACCCCATGCCACTGAGCTAAATCTCCGGCCCTACTTCTTCCTTTTCTTATACTTAACCTTTACTCAGAGGTAATTTTTTCCCTCTTTCAGACTGTTATCAAAGAACAGCTTCAGGAGACTCAGGGGCTGTGTGAATATGCTATCTATGTCCAAGGTAAGACACATAATTCTTCTCTTCTATTTTCTTTTTTTTGTTACGGGGGATCGAACTTGGGTCCTTGTGCTTGAGCAGCAGGCGGCAAAACCACTGAGCTAAATCCCCAGCCCCATTTCTTCTCTTATTAGAGGATTCTTGGCCTAGGTTCTTGAAAAAGGCCAAACAACTTATGAAATACTTAAATTCAAGTAAATGCTCTACAAAGATCTATTCAGTATTTTTTGAAATCCGAGCGTGATATTTTTTTTTCTTTTTTTGCTGGATTTGATTTCAGAAATGACGAGTACCATTGTAGTCACTTTCCTTGTTACTGAGACACAGTGCCTGATACTCGCCACTTGAGGAGAGGTTTATTTGTCTCATGGTTTATAGAGGTCTCAGTCCATGGTTGGCTGGCTCCAAGGCAGGAAGGCATGGCACAGGGTGTGGTGGAGGAGAGCTGCTCACGGCATGGCGCACAGGAAGCAGAGAGAGAAGGGAGGGGCAGGGAGGAAGGTGTACTCTTCCAGGCCACGCCCTAGTAACTGCCTCTTCCAAGCAGGCCCCTCTGATAGCGAGTCAGCTATGAGCCCCATAACCCCTCACCTTCCAAGGGCCCAGCCTTGGAGCATGTGAGGCTCTTTGGGGACATCCAGATCTAAAGCATAACCAGTACTGTTTAAAAAACTGCTGTTTAGTTTCTGGCTAGGGATTTTCAGAATGGATACTTAGGGTTCCTACCTTATGTGGTGGTTTCAGTGCCAGAAGCTGCATTTGGAAGGGTCCTTTATAGTTCAGCTAAATGAGCTGAGACAAGGCTTAAGGATGTTTGGAGGCGAGTGAAGATGAAAAGAAGCACCCTAGCGATATATAGGATGATGCAGAGGATCCGTGGAACTCTTCAGAAATCAAATCTACAAACCATGGTCTTCAATTTTACTCTTTTGTTTTGGGACAGCGTCTTGCATTGTAGTCCAAGCTGGCCTTGAGGTCCTCCTGCCTCAGCTGCCCAGGTGCTAGGATTGCAGGCATGCGGCACCATGCCTGATTTAAATGTTATTTTTTAACGCCGGGGATTTAGCTCAGTGGTTCCGCCACCTGCCTCAAAAGCATAAGGTCCTGAGTTTGATCCCTGGCACCAAAAAAAAGAGATGAATGTTATTTTGTAATGCCAAAAGTAGCATATTAAATTTTTCCAGGAACTCTCTTTTTGACTCTCTGGTATTAATGAATAGTTTCGTTTACTATTTAATTGCATTTATAGTTTCTAGATTAATACATAATTGCCTTGCATAATTGGTATGATAGTGACACGTTTAGGACAACAAGGCAAAAACATTGCCCTTTTCTTTTGAACATCATAAGTTCCAGGCTTTCAGTACCTGATAAATTCTTTTGGAAATACAGGCCTAGGAAGATGTTTTGGTTTGGGTTGGTTGCTGTGCCAAGAACCAAAGCATGCCGTGCTATGTATTCCTCACCAGAAGCCCCTTGCTGGACCTATGACGTGGGTTCCCCTTGGCCCGCCCTGGGCTGCTGTCTTCAGACTATCAGGAAGTCTGAATTGCTGTAATGAATAAAGCACCGGAGAGGGAAGCCCCACATGCTCTTCCTGTGCAGAGTTCTGTGGTCATTTACCTGTGATCTCTGTGGCGAGGTGTGGGGAGGTTCCGGTCACTTCCTGAAAGGAGCTTAGCTTGTTTTAACGGCTTTGCTTGTTTTTTTTCACCTTGTCTGCAGCAGTATCTATGAAGACACAGTTGAAGCCAAATGATTTCGTCCATCCCTCTGATGCTACCCCATGGTTTCCTTGTCTCTATTTTCTTTTCTTGGCAGCACTGATACTCCGGCTGGAAGGAAACATCCAAGAATCCCTAGAGCTCTTTCAGACGTGTGCTATTCTCAGCCCTCAGAATGTGGACAACCTCAAGCAGGTCGCACGCTCACTGTGAGTGTTGTAGACTGAAGGCTGCAGGGTGTCACATGGCACGATGTACATGGTGTCCTCTGGGGCTGGGCAGCCGGGCAGCCTGACAGGCAGTGGGAAGGGCTTGCTGGGTACAGTGGGATTCATTCTGAAGAGTGTCAGCAGTCTTGATGTTTGAGAAAAACAAGGTGAACCAGTATTTCAAACACTGTATATTCCAGTTGGATTGAAGAGCACTGATCTGGGTTAGCAGTGTCATCTTGTGCTTTAAGTCTTCTTATTGGCATCCCACAGAATTTTCCTCATCTGCCATTCTGACACTTACCATGACACCTGACACAGTAGGGTTTTTAGTGAGTGTTGAGTGACTGCCCTGAAGGTTCCTACTCTAGTCTTCGTGAGCTACTAAGTACATTCCCTTTCCAGACGGGGGAGTGGCTTGGGGGTCCTGTCTCCATTTTCCTCCCTGCATTGTCATTCACTTTTGTGTTGTGTTGTGGTTGTTCTGGATTGTGTTTACCTCCAGCCAGTCCTCCCTGGATTCCCTCCAAAGTCCTGATCCGGTATCAGGGGAAGAAGGGACTTGGGAGGAATGCCAGGCCCCTGGTGGGTGCTGGTAAATGATGGCAGCTGTTTCCATGGTCTCTCACTCAACTGGTTCCATTTTGGGTATTTATAGCACATCAGGAAAATTCCAGGAGCCATGTGCTGAAACCTATGTGTCATGGGACAGAGGCCTGGGAGCAGCTGCTGTGGCCAAACTTTTGCCTCTGCCTCTGCCTGTGGTGGAGTGGCTCCGGCTTCCTGCATGGTAGCTCCTAGGAAAAGGCCTCAAGGGCTGGGGATTTAGCTCAGTGGCACCATGCGTGCCTCGCAAGTGCAAGGTCCCGAGTTCGATCCCCAGTACCAAAAAAAAAAAGCCTCGAGAATTCCTCACTGTGTGGGAAGATAGGAAAATGTGGGCTGGTAGAGTTAGTTGTGTAAGAACATTGAGACTGCCAGGCGTGGTGGCACATGCCTGTAATCCCAGCACTTGGGAGGCTGAGACAGGAGGATTGCCTTGGCATTGAGGCCAGCTGGATCTACATAGTGAGTTCAAGGCCAGCCTAAACTACAGAGTGGGACCCTGTCTCCAAAAAAAAATAAAAAATGTTGAGATACTAATTATGGAAAATGTGTCTTTCAGATTTCTTTTGGGAAAACATAAGGCTGCCATCGAAGTATACAATGAAGCGGCTAGACTCAACCAGAAAGACTGGGTGAGTAGGAGACTTTCCTCCCATCTTTTTTTTTTTTTTTTTGGTATTGGGGATTGAACTCAGGACTTTGTGCTTGTGAGGCAGGCTGTGAGGCAGGGGTGGCATCACTGAGCTAAATCCCTTGGCCTCCTTCTGTCTTTTAGGAAGCATGTTAATGGTTCAAAGAGCGATCCTGTTATTACAGAATCCTAGTGTGCCAAAATATTTTTATTTTCAAACTTTTTAACCGCTAAAGTTCCAGACCATCATCAATAGGTGTCTTAGTTTATTTTCCCCCCAATATGCTTGACATTGTTGGGTATTTCACTCTTAAAACTCCACCTTTCTTTGAGTGAGAATTTTCCTGGAGTAATTTTCTCTCTCTCTCTTTTTTTTTTTTTTTGTTGGTACCGGGGATTGAACTTGGGTCCTTGAGCCTGCAAAGCAGGTGCCAGAACCACTGACCTAAATCCCCAGCCCCCTGAAGTAATTTTTTGATGCCCCCCCATTGTCTCAGGGTGGTATTTGTTTGTTCATTCATTCACTCATTCATTCTTCTGTCTGAGCCTCCCAAGAGCTGGGACACAGGCATGTGTCACCATGTCTGGTTTTCACTGTCTCTTTATATCAGTTGGAGAGTGTGTGTAATTGCAACAGATAATTGCTTAGTTGTACGTTGGCTTTACAAGTTAGGGGTTTATTGTTTTCCTGCATGAAACAAAAAAGTCCTGCTAAGTAGTTTCTGGGATTGACTTGGTTTTCCTAGAATGTGAAGGCAGAGGCTTTTTCCTCATGGTTACAAGATGACTGCTGCAGGTCTAACAACACATCTGTGTTCTTAAGGAGAAAGAGGAAGCAACAAGGAAAAAAAGGGACACTACCTACATTAGGAAAGCACAGGTTTCCTAGACGTTTCCAGCAGACTGCCACTTAGATCAGCTGCTTCTCTGTAAGGAAGCCTGGAAAACACAGATTTTTTTTTTTTTGGTACTGGGGATCAAACTCAGAACCTTACGCTTGTGAGGCAGGCGGCAGAACCACTGAGCTAAATCCCCAGCCCAGGAAAACACAGATTTTAATCTGGGCTCATTGCCACTTATGACAGAATTAGGGTTCTGTTAGCAAGAGAGGCAAGTGGCATTAGGTGAGTAACTAGCAGTGTCTGCTGTACTCTTTTCTACTTTCTATTAGATGTGATAGACTAGATTCTGTATCTATTCCCCATCTCTCAAAACTAAGTTGATTTTTTTTTTGGTACCGGAGATCAAACTCAGGACCTTGCACTTGCAAGGCAGGCGCCGTACCACTGAGCTAAATTCCTGGCCCTTGTTTGTTTTTTTGAGACAGGATCTTGCTGTGTAGTCCAGGCTGGACTTGAACTCATGATAATTCTCCTGCCCCAGTCTCCTGAGTGCATAACTCATTTTCTGTTTTTATTTATTTATTTTTTGGTACCAGGGATTCAACTCCGGACCTTACGCTTGTGAGGCAGGTGGCGGAACCACTGAGCTAAATCCCTGGCTCCTCTTTTTATTTTTTGAGACAAGGTCTTGCTGTGTAGTCCAGTCCCTCTCCAGCTTTCCTCATCTGCTATTCTCACATGTAGCAAAATAGTTGTCACACAGTTATGTTTTTGACTTTTGTTGAGTAAGAATGCCCTCAAGGTTCCTAAATGGACGCCACCTCCAGAGTCTTAGCGTCACTTCTTCAAGTTGATTCTTTAAGTTCTGTTCTGCTTCCCAGAACTCTTTCTCTTTCTCTCTTCATTTCTTTTCTTTTTCGGCACTAGGGATTGAACTTAGCGCACCAGCCATGCTAGGCATACACTCTCACAAGCTGCATCTCTAGCCCTTTTATTATCTTGTATTTTGAGTCAGGCTCTTCCTAAGTTGCCTTGCCTGGCCTTGAACTTGTGATCCTCCCTCAGCCTTCTAAGTAGCTGGGATCACAGTTGCCTGGTGTCAGTTTTTCTTTTCCACGCTGTTGGGGTTTTTTTTTTTGAACATTTGAGGGTTCTTGGGGAGCATTCATATCTGAGAGGAGGACCAGATTGATTCACGTCCTCTGTGGTTTTTGAGGCTGTTACTTCCAGTGTGTGCTGAGTGTGTCCGTGCCGTGCCTGCTGCAGGAGTGAAGAGGAGCTGTCCGAGTCCTTAGGCTGTGGAGTGTTACAGCTAACAGCGCAAGTGGAGCTACAGATAGAGACGAATTAGAGCTGGGCTGGGGGTACAGCTCGGGAACGGCCTTGGGGTCTGTGCCCAGCACACACACCCCCACACACCCCCACACCCACAAAACAAGAAAAGGTAAAATTCAGTGACTGTCATTCAGTCGTCATTTCCACAGTGACTGTGCGCCATGCACTGGACCTGAGTTGTACTCTGGAGGCCGCTCTGTGTGGTGTGGGCTTAGCACCTGGAAGGGGAGAGATGGGGGAGAGGAGCAAGCTCTGAGAGTGGCGATGCTGACCAGGGAGCTTGTGGGTTGGGGAGGACACAGCAATTGTAGCGTGTCCCGTGCACAGAGAGATCGGAGGCTCCAGTGCTGTGGGCCCAAGATTTCCCTTTTGAAGTCAGCATCGTGAAGGTGGCAGCCGGAACTGGAAGGCTGGATAGCATGACTGAGCTGAGGGTGAGACCCTGGAGCGGGGATGAGCCCTGAAGAGCCCAGCAGCAGAGACCCAGGGTGGTGAGGACTCCCGTGGGCTTTGCGGAGACGCAGCTCACCTGCTCACACGTCTGGCTTCTGCTGTCTCCGCCCTGTGAGCCTCGGGAGCACCTGTGGTGAGCTCAGCCCACTCCTGGGACTCTTCATGGTCAGTAGCTGCTGCAGCAGGGACCTGCGAATTCTGCCTGCCCTTACTTGGCTTTCACAACAACTCTGTAAGGAAGGAGCATTTCCACCTGTGACAAGCCCGGAAGCTGAGGCTTGGGAGATGAAGAACTTGGCGATGGCAGGCCAGAGCCGGAAGCCAGCCTTGAATGTAGGCTTGCTCACTTGAGCCTGCGATCTTGCCACTGCTGCCTGTGCTGTCAGCTTAAGGCATACTGCTGCAGCCTTCTCAAGTCCTGTCTGCTGTAAATGATTCAAAATGGACAGTTGGGGGCTGGGGATTTAGCCCAGTGGTTCCATGGCCTGCCTCGAAAGCGCAAGGTCCCGAGTTTGATCCCCAGTACCAAAAAAAAAAGGACAGTCGGAAAAGGAGAAAGGCTGAGTTCCTCACGTCTCCATGTCAGTTCTTACTGCATAGTGAAGCAAGAAGTGCATGTTTCCGGGGAGGCCATACTTAAGGTCCCTGTGCTTTTTTTTTTTTTTTTTTGGTACCAGGGATCAAACTCGGGTCCTTGGGCTTGCAAGGCAGGCGGCAGAACCACTGAGCTAAATCCCCGGCCCCCTGTACTTTGTCATATGGAGATGATTTGAACTGAAATTTAAGAGAAGTAATTTTTATTCATTTTTTATTTTTGATTTTTTTTTTGTTTTGAGACAGGGTCTTACTATGTAGTTCAGGCTGGCCTTGAACTCTGGGTGATCTTCCTGCCTCAGCCTCCTGAGTGCTGGGATTACAGGTGTGTGCCACCATGCCCTGTAATAAAAGTAATTTTTAAACCTGTGAGATGTTTATTTAACAGTTGGAACATCTGAACATAAATACTGTGATATAAAGCAATTACTAATCTTTGCAGGTGTGATAATGGTATTGTAGGTAGGTTTTTTTTAAAAGACTCTGTGACGCTGAGGCAGGAGCACAAGTTTCAGCCCAGATCAGACAACTTAGTGAGACATTATCCTAAAGGCTGGTGACAGGAACGTAGCTCAGTGTGAAGGCACTGAGTTCAGTCCTCAGTGTCACACACACAAAAAAACAGTAGTAGATGGAGTGAATCGTTGAGACAGGAGGATGAGTTCATGGTGATCCCACCTTTGCACATGGTTAGAATATAAAACTAAACAAAGGCCAAAAATTCCAGTGCTGACACTTTCTGTGTTAAGCAGATAACCTCTCTGAGCTGTCCTTTTCTGTAAGACTGGAACAGTTATGGCTATGTCAGAGATTTGTTAGAAAAAATGAGAGCGATACATATGAAAACACCTGGCACAGCTGTTTAGAACAGGTGTGGCGTCAGTGGTCGGTGTTTTGTCCTTATTTTAGGAGACTTGGAAAACTGAACTGGTTGTCTCTGGGCCCTGGGACTGAGTTCTGGGACAGGGACACATCCCCATCTCTACAGGGTCAGCCTGTTCTCCAGGAGCACTGTCCCCACCTGCCCTCTCCTCCTCTAATGCTGTCTTCTGTTAAGGGATTCGAGGGACTCTGCACATGTAGGGTCAGGGGACAGACACTGCTTTTGCAGGGAACTAGAACTGAAAAGCTGTCAGCAGCCAAGGTAGTTATTCCGCCATGTTTGCTTATCTTTTCTTTCTGTAGATCAGAGCTTGACAAACTTTTATTTTTTCTTTAAAGAACCAGAGGGCTGGAGATTTAGCTCAGTGGCATCGCGCCTGCCTCGAAAGCACAAGGTCCTGAGTTTGATCCCCAGTACCCCACCCCCCAAAATTCCTTGTAATCTTTAAAGAGCCAAAAAGTATTTTGAGCTTTGCTGCTTCCTACAGACTGTTGGAGTTCCTTAAGTCTGCAGTTGGAGTGTCAAAGAGCCACATGAAAACAAGTGATCATGACTGAGTTTCAATGAAAGTTCACAGAAAAGGGCAGAGAATGGGTTCGTCACTGGGCCAGTTTCCTGACCGCCGCTCCCTTCTGTGGGTGGCCTCCAGTGACATATGACCCATCAGAGCACCACCAGATGGCGCTGTCAGTCTCCAAGTCCACATCACCGTGTGAATTTTTTGCTCCAGTCCAATTCCAGGGGCCTGGGAGAGAACTGATTGCGCATGTCCCGAGCGAGACAGGCAGACAAATTTCCTTAAGGTTGAAGCAGGGGCTGTGGATTGTGTCTTGTGAGAAAGAGGGCACAAAGGATGTCGGTGGGGGCCAGCTTTTGGAGAGATGAGGGTCGGGAGATAGGCTGGATGTGCACTCCCCGGGAGCCAGAGGAGGAAGGTCGTCTGTTTAGTCTGCTGTTTTCTCTCATCTATAATCTAAAAATATATATTAAAATATATATTAAAAATATATATACATTTTATCCAATTACATATAGCTGGTTGTAAACTTGAGTTACGAAAAACTCAGCTACAGTGCATGTTTAAAAGTTCGCCCTTTGCCCGGCAGTAACAGCCTCTGATGCCTGTGGTCCGAGCTTCCCGCGGAGTTGCACCTAAGCTGTTGCCTTTGTTCTGCCGTAGGAGATCTGCCATAACCTAGGAGTGTGCTACATGTACCTGAAGCAGTTCAGCAAGGTAAGCAGGTGACAGCAGAGGGGATTTCTCTGAGGACGCCCAGTTACAGAGACAGAGGTGTGCTGTGCATTTTGTATTCTCCTAGTGCTTGGAGAGCTTTTTGGAAGTGAAAAATTAAAAATGGGGCCAGGGATTTAGCTCAGTGGTTTCGCCTCCTGCTGCGCAAGCACAAGGACCTGAGTTTGATCCCCGGTACCAAAAAAAAAAATTTTAAATGCCTTCTATTTCTGTTGCCATTTTTCCCTTTTTCTTTTGCAGTGCAAAGGATTGAACCTAGGGATTGCATCTGCTAAGGTGCTTTGCCATTGGGCTATACCCCCAGGAACCCCTCACCGCTTTAGATTTTTTTCTTTTTTGAGATATGGTTTCACTAAGTTGCCCAGGCTGTTATTAAACTTGTAACCCTCCTGCCTCAGCCTCCCAAGTAGCTGGGGCTACAGGTGTGTACTACCACACCTGGTCATTTAGCCTCATTTTAATTCTTAGTTGCCATTGCTTATCTTTTTCCCCCCTTGTTTCTGACACCAAAATGGAAAATTTTAGAAATATTATGACAGTCCAGTTGCTTTCTTTCTCTCTTTTTTTTTTTTTGGTACCGGGGATCGGACTCATCCTTGCACTTGCACAGCAGGCAGCAAAACCACTGAGCTAAATCCCCGGCCTCTATTTTTCTTTACTATAGTTTAAGTTTCCAACCTAGAATCAAATGTTCAATAAGAAAAGTATCGGAAAGTGGACCCTTAAATCTACAGAAGCTTTTTTTTTGGTACTGGGATTCAACTCGGGACCTTGCACTAGCCAAGCAATTGGCGGCACCACTGAGCTAAATCCCTGGCCCTGGATCCTTAATCTAAAAGGTAACTATATGAGATATGCAATGAAAACACAGTTTTGCTTTTTTTTTTGTACCAGGGATCGAACTCAGGACCTTGTGGTTGTGAGGCAGGCATGGTGCCACTGAACTAAATCCCCAGCCCTCACAGTTTCTATATTTTATGAAAAAAACCCCAATTTCATAACCAAATAAGAGAACAACAATAGTTAATACACTATGTATCATTTATCTTTGAGTGTAATACATAGACCAAAAAGATTCTTAGAAATAAGAATTTCTTTACAATGAACTAAGATAAACTAGTAGTATAAATGAAACAAATTAACATATTTTAAGATATGTTTGAAACAGTGGAATATGTAATTTGGGGAATTATTTGAAGCTCTGTCTTTTGCGCTTTGTGTGTCTATATGTATATTTTGTGTTTTTCATATAAGAGAAATCATGCATTATTTAAGCTTATATATCTGATTTCACTTAACATGTTCTCAGGTTGTAGCCATTTACCTATGAATTTGTTTATTTTCATGACACCATAGTACTCCACTGTGTTTAAATACCACATTTTCCTTATTCATTCACCTGTTGATGGGCATATATGCTGTTTCCAAGATCTAGCTATTATAAATTGTGGTGCCATAAACATTGATATGCATGTTTCCCTGGAATGCAATAATTTTAACTCTTTGGGAAGATATCTGGAAAGGGGATATCTGGAATTTCTATTTTTTGCTTTTTTTGTTTGTTTTTTACTGGTACCTGAGATTGAACTTAGGACCTTGAGCTTGCAAAGCAGGTGTGGCGCCACTGAGTTAAATCCCTGGCCCTATATTTTGCTTTTTGAGGACTCTCCTTACTGATTTCTATAGTGGCTGTACTAGTTCATATTCCTACCAACAGTGTAGAAGGGTTCTTTTTTCCCCACATCCTTGCCAGCATTTCTTATTAGAATTTTTGATGATAGCCATTTTTTCTGGGGTAAGATGGAATCTCAGGGTAGGTTTAATTTGGCTGGCCAGTGATGATGAGCATTTCTTTATGCGTTTATTGGCCATTTGTATTTCTTCAGAAAAATGTATTCATTTCAGTTGCCTGTTTTTGATTGGGTCTTTTTTTTTTTTTTTGGTACCTGGGATTGAATGCGGGACCTTACATTTGCAAGGCAGGTAGCAGAATCACTGAGCTAAATTCCTGGCCCAAATTGGGTCTTTTATTTGGGGGGAAGGGTCTAATTTTTTCGAGTTCATTATATATTTTAGATAATAGTCCTCTGTCTGAGAAGTGACTGGCAACAATTTTTTCCCACTATGTAAGTTGTCCCTTCACTCTGGTGGCTGTTTCCTTTGCTGTGCCTGAGCTTTATAATTTGATATCCCATTTGTTGATTCTTGGTATTTTTTCTTGTGCCACGGGGTTCTGTTGAGAAAGTCCTTGCCTACACCTGTGTCTTCAAGAGTTGGCTCCGGAGGCAGACAGCCCACACTGCTGGCTATGAGTTGTCTTGGCGTTGGGCACTGGTGCGCTTTGCTGAACCCAGGGTCCTGCACCGGTGCAGCAGCGCTCCATGGAAAGCCGTCGTCCTTCCAGGCTAGTGGCTTGGTTCCCTTTCCTCTGTCACACTTGTCAGGCACAGGACCAGCTGCACAGTGCTCTCCAGCTGAATAGGCATGACCTGACCTACATCATCCTGGGGAAGATTCACCTGCTAGAGGGCAACGTGGACAAGGCCATCGAAATCTACAGGAAAGCAGTCGAGTGAGTGTCTGTTCCCTTGTTTAGAGCAATGAAAAACAACACTCTCAACCTAAGAGAAAACACATGTGAGTGATTAGAAGTACGAGTGAGATGAAAGGTAAGGTTTAGGTTACAGTCTCCCGTGAACGGAGTCAGGAAGGGGGACTTGCTTCTTTCTCTCCTGTGACACATGGCTGCTAGTGATTCGGTACAGTACTGCCGTATCCATGCTCCGGTTGAGGGTGAGGGTGCCGGGGCTAACTAGGGAATACTCATCTGGAAGCGAGTTGTAGATGATACACACACGGCTCCCGCTCACATTCCTTGCTTCAGATTAGTTAGGGGACAGCACGTAGTGGCAAGAGAAGAGGGCAGACCTGTACTGGGTATGATCTGGGGGCAGCTGGCCGTGCCAGGCTGGTTTCATACTGAGAACAGATCTCGTATTTGCAGAGATCCTATCAGGGGCAGAACTCTCCTGCCTCAGCAGTGTGCATGTGGCCGCATCAGATTGAGACCAGTGCCTTGGTGGTTTGGGTGCTGGGGCTTGAACTCAGGGCCTTGCACATGCTAAGCACACTCTGCCGCTGACATATGCCTCCAGCCCCAATGTTTTTTTTCTTTGTCTCTTTTAAAATTTTTCAGTACTGGGAATCGAACCTAGGATAGTCACACTGAACTATGTCCCTATCCCTTTTAAAAAATTTTTTAAATTTGGGAGTCTCATTGTGTCACTAAAGTGTCCATCCTGGGTTTCAACTTGGCAGTCCTCCTGCTTCAGCATCCCAGAGTGCTGGGATTACAGACACGCACCATTATACCAGTACAATATTTTCTTTTTGAAAACATTGCGAGGGTAGTGCAGACCCCTGCTGCCAGTGGAACTGACTGTTTTCTTGCAGTAGAGTACAGGTTTCCTCCCTGGGGACACACGCAGTCCTGTCTGCTCTATAAGGTGTTGTCTCTTAAGCAGGGCAGCTGTAACAGGATGTTCTCAGTCTATTTGTTAGGTCACTTTATAAGATGGCTGGTCTGTAGTTCAGGGTCTATTATTCCTGAAAATTAGATTCTGAACTAAGCTTAGATTTTTTTTTTTGGTACCAGGGATCAAAGCCCTTTCAAGGCAGGTGCAGTGCCACTGAGCTACATCCCCAGCAAGCTTAGATTTGTATTAATTTATTAATTACCTCTGTTTTCTACCATGGCAGTAAATTTTCTGATTGTATCAATCACCACACTGCTTTCTGCATTTTCTTCAATTATACTTTGTATTTCATCTTTTTTTTTGGTAGTGGGGATAGAACTCATGACCTTGTGCTTATGAGGCAGGCGCAGTGCCACTGAGCTAAATCCCCAGCCCCCAATTATACTTTGTATCTAAAAAATCAGAAAAACCCTTTGGTTTGCTAAACTACCAAAGAGACCTTTTGGCTAGGTGTGGTGATGTGTGCCTGTGATCCCAGCACTGGGAAGCTGAGGCAAGAGAATCACTGTGAGTTTGAGGCCAGCCTGAACTACAAAGTGAGACCCTGTCTCTAAAAACAAAACACACAAAAAGCTTTAGTTGTCCAAGTCTAAGTTTACCTGGACAAGCAGGGAGGAGCCATATACGTGGTTAGGGACCTCTGCAGTGCTGGTAGCTCGGATTCTCAGTGCTGCCTTCTGGATGTTGGCGCTTTGAGGTAAGCTCACATCGACCCCAAGGTGGACATTTGTCCCTGACTGCTCAAGGGAGCCTAGGTGACAGCCAAGGTTGTGGAGGGAGACGTCCATCTGGTGACAGATGCTGCTGCGGGCTGGAAGTGATGGACATGGACATCACACCGGCAGGAGGTGAAAGGCAGACTCTTGGCCGCCCCGGGAAGGCTTTGCTTGGCCAGCTCAGGCAGCTCTGGCTCTGGGTCGCTTACTGGCACTCTGTGTCTCCTGAGGGGCAGGAGGTCATGCTGCATGCTCTTGGCGTTCTGTTTGATGACCCCTCAGCCTCCCCCAGCGATGCTGTGGCTTTTGACCAAGACCTGTATCATGGGGGTTGAGAGGGAATGATGTTTTCTTAAAGCTGCTGTTTACTCCCGAGGGCCACTTTGTTCCTGTGGCTGGTGTGTGTAGCTTGGCTGTTGAGCATGACGCTTGTTTAATTTGGAGAGTGCAGCATCAGGGGCCTTGCAGTCCTAAATTACACAGAAAATTATGCTGCGTGGCACTGTGAGCAGTGAAAACAGAAAAAGGAACCCCACAGGGAGACTAGCTTAAGCCATGTGTTCCAGGCGCACTTGGTTGTAAAGTTTTGTTCTTCATCAGCATAATCAAGGCAGTCACACAGCACATTCCACAGGTTCGTTCTTAGGGTCTTGGCGCCCTGAGAAAGGAATTTAGATTGTAAGTCCCTTTTTTTTTTCTTTTGAGCAAACCTTTCTGTAGCCAGGGTTTAGGTGAACTACTTTTAAAATTTGCAGTACTAGGGATTGAACCCAAGGCCTTTGCACTGAGCTACACGACATGCCCAGCCATAAAAAAAAATTAAAAAAAAAAAAATTTCTAGACAAGCGTCTCGCTAAGTTGCATAGGCTGGGCTTGAACTTGTGATTCTTCTGGCTCAGCCTCCCAGAGGCTGGGTTTAGATGTGTGTGTCATCACAGCCTACTTTTGCAGGAATTTCCTTGGGCGCAGGAGGCACAGCAGTGCCTAAGCGTTGCGTGAGAGCCGCTGGCCCCATGTGTGTGTCTCACCATCATCTCCCTCTGAGCGTCTCTGTGTTGCAGGTTCTCACCAGAAAACCCGGAGCTGCTCACAACACTGGGGCTACTCTACTTACAGGTATGGACACCCTTTCTCCATGCACGGGTGTGGGAATGCTCGTGGATTCCTTTGCACCTGGCTATTTTAATGTATTTTACTAGTGGTCACGGAGCACATGAATCTTTCTGTGTTTGAGAGTCTTTGCTAAAGGAGTTCACTTGCTTCACTTACACCAGAAAAAAATCTTGTTATAGCCTTTGTGCAACTATGATCCGTATTCAACAGGAAGGGGTATGAGAGAATGCCTCTGGTCTTGGGGCAGCACTGTAAGTGAGTACTCACTGGGCCTCGGGCAAAGGCTGTTTCTGCCTTCCCTCCATCCAGGTCTTACAGGAAACCAAGACAGCAAAGCACACTTTGCTCACAGTGAAAGACCTCTGCTTCTCTGTGCAGTCCTGAGAGCAGATGGTTCTTTTAGCTCCATTGCTTCTCTACCTCAGCCTGGGACCTGGGGCTGCAGTCCTCAAGCAAACCTGCCCTGCCTATCCATTTCCCCATTGGACTGATTTTCCTCCAGGTTGGCTGGCTGGTAGCCCTGATGTCTGTCTCAGTCCTCTTTAAGAGGAGCCGGGAGCTTAGCCCTGGGTCCCTGGCTTGGGCCTTGAGACTGGCCAGCTCATGTCCAGCCGAGGGGCATTAATGTGGAACAGCACAAAAGTGGCAGAAATGGTTTTGGCGAATAGCTGCTTGGCCCTTCTGAGGAGACAACAAAATAAGAAAACCAAAACTATGGGGACTTCTGTTTTCTTTAAATGAGCAGGCCTTTCTGTTCAGGATGCAGCTGGCCATCTCCTGCTTCATGTAAATTCTCTGCTTTTTCCCAAGCTTGGCATTTACCAAAAGGCATTTGAACATCTTGGAAATGCACTGACGTATGACCCCACCAACTACAAGGTATGGCAGGCCGGAAGTTCAGAGGCGACCTGACCCTGAAAGAGGGGAGCTTCCTCATGGGGAAACCTGAGAAATGGATTACTATTTGTGTCACTTGCAGCACTGGGATCAAACTTAGCACCTGGCCCCTGCTAGGCAAGTGGTCTACCACTCAGCTGTAACTCAGCCTGAGAAGTTAACTTTTTAAAAGAAAAACTAATTCCAACGCGGCTCTTCCTAGTTGAAAATATTATAAATTGTGGTGCCTTGTTTGGTGTCATCCAAGAACACCTGTTTTAACAAGGCTGCGAACTCCGAATCAAGCTTAATCACAGAGCTGTGTCGAGATGTTACTTGGGAAATTGGCGGGGCCTCTGCAGCTTGCAGCTTGTCAGAACTGACCGGTGAGAGCCGGGCGTGGTGGCTCACGCTTGTAATCCCAGCACTTGGGAGGCTGAGGCAGGAGGATCACTGAGAGTTCCAGGCCAGCCTGAACTATAAAGGGAGCCTCTGCCTCAAAAAACCAAAAAAAAAAAGAAAAGAGAAAGAACTGACCAGTAAGATGACCTATAGAGGAGCCCCAGTGAGTGGAGTCGACAGCTTCTGTGAGATGTGAGCAGGGAGAAGGCACAGCCTCCGGGGATGAATGGCTGAGGAGGTGCAGCCACAGGGCTGTTTAGCACCACAGACCCAGGTCCGACCTAGGGCAGGAGCCCTGCTTCACTCTGTGCCTCCCCTCTCCCTGGAGAGCCAAGAGAGCCCAGGCAGGCTCACTGCCTCCGAGCTGCAGCAAGAGTGGGGCCTGGAGTAGCAAACTTGGGTGGTTCAGGGGTGCTGGGGCACTTGGTGTGCACACAGAGCTGGGGAGGGAGACGAAGGGCGCCTTCCCTGCAGTACCGGCTTTCCTGGTTACTGTACTGGCAGGGGAAAAATGAGCTGGGTACAGCCGCTGACCCCCACTACCTTGTCAGGAGGAGTCACAAGGTGGGTCTCGGGGACACCAGTCGTGTGTCTGTCCCAGCTCCAGCGGCTCGGCTGTATTACCCGTGACTCTGGAGGAGTCTCAGTCCTGTCTGCTGACAGCCTGTGGAGTGTGTACTGTACTTGGTGGCTCCTTTCTGCCCCAGCCTGGGGTCTGGCTGATGACTGACTCTGTGCACATCTTTTCAGGCCATCCTGGCTGCAGGCAGCATGATGCAGACTCACGGGGACTTCGACGTTGCCCTCACCAAGTACAGAGTTGTAGCCTGCGCTGTCCCAGAAAGTCCTCCTCTCTGGAATAACATTGGAATGTGTTTTTTTGGCAAGAAAAAATACGTGGCAGTGAGTGTGTCATCCCCACGGTGGGTGACAGGGTCTGCAGAGGTCACCCTGCTCCTCACTGAGGCCCCTCTTTACCACAGGCTATCAGCTGCCTGAAGCGAGCCAACTACCTGGCCCCCTTCGACTGGAAGATCCTGTATAACCTGGGCCTTGTCCACCTGACCATGCAGCAGTATGCGTCTGCCTTCCACTTCCTGGGCGCAGCAATCAACTTCCAGCCCAGGCTGGGGGAGCTCTACATGCTCCTGGCTGGTAAGAGACACGGGGAAGGGGCTCCTTCTTAGGGGGAAGAGGAGTGAGAACTGTAGGCCAGTGGCTAGATTCTCCACAGAAGCCATTCCCTGAGACGCCCTGTAAGGATCTGGTTCGTGTCCAAGAACTTGAAGCCATCAGGAAGAGGAGATGATAGCGGACCTGCTTACTTCACACAGATCCTACCGGGGTAAATTGAGATCAGCCCTAGTTCATCTCTTACCACTCTTTTCCGTTGGCTTTCCTTTGGAGGAGGGGCAATAGTGATCAAACCCAGGACCCCCAGACCCCTTTCCACGGACACTGAACTCCTCAGCCAGCTTCCAGAGACTGCGTGTTGGGAACTTGGGCTTTAGGAGGTCCCTGCCTCCCCTGCAACAGCATGTACTTAGGTAGATGTGAGGAATTACTCTTGGTTTTGCTGGGGTTATATAGTTGGTCTATCAGTATTGTTTTTGCTACTCTAATAATTGGTGCTTGTTGCAAGTCAAGCTCTAGAGCTTGTTATATGGAGTGTGGTTCTATTCTTGAAACTCCATTTATGCCACGCAGATAGTAAAATTCATCACAAAAATGAGTTAATCAGGCAAATACTTTCAATCATTTAAAAGTACTGACTAGCACTGGGGTTGTAGCTTAGTGGCGGAGCCCGTGCCTAGCATGCACAAGACCTTGGGTTTAATCCTCAGCACTGCAAAAAAGAAAAGTGCCAACTAAATTGGGGAATATTTTCTTCAAATACTTTTTTTTTTTTTGTACTGGGGATTGAACTCAGGACCTTTTGCTTGTGAGGCAGGCGGTAGAACCACTGAGCTAAATGCCCGGGCCTGAAAACTGACTTAACCTTTCTTTTTTTTGGTACCGGGGATGGAACTCGGACCTTGGGCTTGCAAGGCAGGCAGCAGAACTACTGAGCTAAATCCCTGGGCCCTCCAAATACTAAACTTACTAAATGGAAACTCAAAACAGTTTTTGTGCCATTAAAAGTGGTTTTCCGGTGAGCTTTTCAGTCCTTTTTGTGGGATGCAAAAGTAACAGTGGCTTGAATGCAAAGATGGCCCAGTCCTAATGGGGACACAGAAACTCTGACAGCCTTCACATGGACTCTGAAGGAAGAGCTGGGCCTGGGGAGGGGGTGGACAACTGGCCGAGGGCACTGTGAGCCAAGGCACACAGCTGTGCTGCTTATGTCCCTTACCGTCAGCAGGTAGCAGTGTCCAAGGATGATGTGGGGCTCCGTTGGGAAAGGTTGTCTAGGACCACATCATGGAGGGTCACAGGCAGGGAAAGGGCGGCAGACCCCATCCCAAGCCTGTGTCTGTCCGCCTTGTTCCTAGAGCTCCTTGCAGGTGCTGTTTGGTGCAGTGCTGCAGGAGACAGAGTGGGCAGAGCCTTTGGAGCAGCTGGCTTTTCTTGCTTTACAAGGCTTTCAGGAAATACTGATTAAAAATGGGGGGTGGGTTAGCTGGTGTGGTAGCACATGCCTATAATCCCAGCACTCAGGCGGCAGAAGCAGGAGGATTGCCATGAGTTCGAGGTCAGCCTGAACTACATAGTGAGACCCTGTCTCAAAAAACAAAAAAAACAGTTGCAAAAGCAGGATGCTCAGAAGTTGGCAACTGACCGCCCAGGGAGAGAGGACTCTCATTCAGAGAGGGCTCAGCTGAGTAGCTGAGGCACGCAGGAAGAGTCCAGTGGGAGCAGTCTCGAGGGGCTCTTTTCTAAGCTGGGCTCTCTGTCTCTGTTGCAGTGGCCTTGACCAACCTGGAAGATACAGAGAATGCCAAGAAAGCCTACGCAGAAGCAGTCCGCCTGGACAAGTGAGCTGCCCTGTGGGAATGGAACCGGGAGGGCTGGGTGCTGTCTGTGTTGGCCGGGTCGCCCTCCACAGCCTGGACACAGCAGGCCCAGCTGTAGGAGGAGCAGGGAAGCCCTTTGAGTCCCATGTCTGGTAATCAGAAGGCTTGTGGTGGCCGAGGCCATGGGTTGCTGATAAAGCTGTGGAATATTAGACGGGACTCTGGGCTCAGTGTAATCGAAGGCAAGTATTACTTCTAGGATTTATTCTGCTGGGGTCTGCTACACAGCAGGGTAGGGATCCCTCTTCCCCCGTGACCTCTGTTGGGGATGAGGTGCCAGACTCAGTCTCAGTACCTGCTTTTCCGGTTAGGCAATTGACTGGTTCTTCTCTGTGGGTCCACATAGCACGTGTTTCACCCTGCTGTGGGATGGAGAAATCTCTACTTCATCAGTTTGGTTTCTGTGTAATAGGAAGGAGGATCCTAAGTGAGTGTGTGTTGAATCCCTGTCTGTCGCAGGTGTAACCCTTTAGTAAACCTGAACTATGCTGTGCTGCTGTACAACGAGGGCAACAAGAGGGGTGCCCTGGCCCAGTACCAGGAGATGGAGAAGAAAGTCAACTTCCTCAAGGACAACAGCGCTTTGGAGTTTGACCCTGAGGTATACCTTACTAGTTCGGGGTCACTAAGCAAGCTCTCAACACACTTCTGAATCAAGCCCAAATAACCCAATTTCAGGGTACTATGAGCTCTTTTGGCTTTGATGTTCCTTGCAGCATGAGTCTGCTAGTTAGTTACACCCTAAGACAAAGTTTCCTAGAGGAAAATAATAGTGAGGAAACGCAGGCTTCCTGCATTACCTGTTGGCACTAACGCAGCTTGTGGAGTTGGGGTCCGTCTTCAGAGCTTCCTCCTTCCCAACTGCAGAAGAGGCAGGGTTTAGCCCAGTCCCGCAGCAGATTTGAACTGTTAGGTTTTGAGATGCTGAGGAAGCCCCTTGCCCTCCACTAAAGGCAGTTTCTCAGCGATTTGAGAACGAGTTCCTTGCGAGAAGTACTTCTGCCCTCAGATACTAGTACCATCAGATATTCCTAGGAACAGGAGGTTGTCTCTGCCAGTCATGCTTGTGACTTTCTTCCTGTGCTACAAGAGATGGTGGACATGGCTCAGAAGTTGGGAGCTGCTCTCCAGGTTTCAGAGGCTCTGGTCTGGACTAAACCAGTGAAAGATCCCAGAGCCAAGCACCGGTCCACTTCCACCAGCAAACCTGCCAGTCTCCAGCAGCCTCTGGGCTCCAACCAAGCTCTGGGACAGGCAATGTCTTCGGCAGCCTCTTACAGCAGAAAGCTTCCCGCAGGTAGGAGCCTATACGGAGCCCCACAGAGACGTGGTGGGTATGAGCCAGTTGGTGCCCGCAGAGAGATGACGGCTTTGGAGGTGTGCATTCTTCAGACTTATTGTGTGGCCAACTTAGCACTGGCCGGAGCGGGGAAAGGCCATAGGGTGGCTGGACTGGCATCTGTTTCCCTGGGGCAAGCTGTGTTGCAGATACGACTACTGCTTGCCTTAGTTGGATGGGCCACACTCTGGGTCTTTACTGAGAACTGTTACTCAGTCCTCCTTTCACTGCTTCATCATAGGTTAGCACAGCATAGGTAATTAAGGATTTCTTTCAGCGACTCACTGAAGGCAGCCTTGACTGCTGCTTTATCTCTTCAGCTAGGGTTGTTCCTCGCAGCTGCAGGCACTGTAGAACTACTACTACCAGAAAATATGAGGTTTTCTTCTCTCTTTTTTTTTGAGACAAGACCTCACTATATAGTTGAGGCTGGCCTTGAACTTGCTATGTAGCTCAGGCTGGGTAATCCTGCCTCAGCCTCCTGAGTGCTGGGATCATAGGCATGCGCCACCATGCAAGGCAAGGTTTCCTCTTTTAAATTCAATAGCAAAAATGATGATCTGACCTGGAATTTGAGCTGTCTGTTTTGTTACAGGTGGAAGAACAACCCAGCTTGCAAAGCCACCATCTCTTCCCCTGGAACCAGAGCCTACTGAGGAAGCAAGTCCAGTCAAAGCATCAAAACAAATAAGAGAGCTGGGCATGTTGGCTCAGGCCTGTAATCCCAGCACTCAGGAGGCTGAGGCAGAAGGATCACCACTAGTTCCAGGCCAGCCTGGACTATCTAGTGAGTTCAGGGCCAGCCTGCAGTACAAATCGAGACCCTGTCTCAAAAAACAAAAACAAACAGAACAAATAGAAAAATAGGAATAGGTTTTCTTGGGGGGAGGCTGCAGCAGATGGAGGACGGTCACACGACCAGGCAGAGTAGAGGCTGGTGCCAGAGCATTCAGAGAAGGATGTAGGGCGTCCTGTGATCATGAGGCTCTAAGCCTGTGCATCCTGCACTGGCCCGGAGATAGGGAAAAAATAGCAGTTAGCGCCCCTAGGAGGCGGGAACAGGGCTTGAGGCTGCCCAAGGCCTGAGTGTCAGTAAGGCACATGGTGCTGCTGGCTTCCAGAAGGACTTCCTGTCCTGGCTGTCCAGCCCCTTCCTTTAGTCAGGGCAAGGCTGCTCAGTAGCCTAGTGATGAAGCTTTGGCCTAGCTGGGGGTGACCCTCAGGCTGTGGGGTGATACTAGTCCACCAGGCAGACACAAATCTTGAAGTCCTCATGTTTTCTTTTGCTGAGGCCCAAGTCCAAAGCTGGATCATGGCAGTGTAAGTCATACGTGTCAAGGCCTGGTATCACCACCAAGGATTAAAAGCATATCAGTCTCTTAGAGGAATTTGTGTCAGACGATCAGTGCTACCCAGATGCTCTAATTCACTAGCTGTGTGCCCTTCTAAAGATTATGTATCATTGTTCTTCAGGTATAAAAATGAGATCACATTAAACACTTTTAAAAAACTGACCACTCTCTGCCCTTAACTGTTTCCAAGCCTAGTTTGAGACTGGCGGGAGTGTCAAGGTCAGGCTCCTGCTTGGTACCAGCACAGGCTGGCCTGGTGAGCGGCAGCAGCAGCAGGGCCGTCTGCACTGCTGGCTTACACTGCCCTTTAGCACCATGGCCAGAGGCGGGGGAAATGGAGCCACACATGCAGTTCTTCATGACTGGGTCCAATCTGACATCCAAGAGGCAGCCAACTGAGAACGCGCCTCTTTGGTCCCCAGATCTGACACACAGCAACTGGCAGACATTGTGATGCCCCTGCCGTTACAGCAGATGTGTGATGGACGGGCTTCTGCCCTTAGCAAGTCACTTCTGCATCAGCATGGAGGCTACTGTGCTACATGGAATGGATTAGTTACTAAACTTGGGAAGGTTACTGAAAAGGCTTCAGAATGATAGCGTAAACTGGGAGAGGAGGGGGAGATGTGAGAGATCTAGAAGGAAAATGAACAGCTGGATGTGGTGGCATACACCTGCAACTCTAGCACTGAGAGGCTGAGACAGGAGGTGGGCAAGTTTAAAGCCAGCCTGGGGTACATAGCAAGACCCTCAACAACCAGAAAAATCTAAAATCAAAAATTATGGGTTGACAGTGTGGCAGGTGACTGGCAGAGTTAAATCAGAGTTAAATCAGGAATATGGGGGCCAAGGGCCAATTGTCCAGTCTGTTTTAGACATGTCTGGACACCAATCAACAACATCTTGTTAGACTTGAATAACTGGATTTTAGGAATGAAATCTGGCTTGAAAGAAAAATTTGGGAGTAATTTGGATAGCTGAAAATCAGATTTGAAAGGAGTCTCCCAGAGCAAGCTAGCATTAAGAAGGCAAGGAATGCTGGGCATGATGGTGCACACCTGCAATCCCAGCACTCTGGGAGGCCAAGGCAGGGGATCTCAAGGTTGAGCCCAGCCTGGGCAACTTACCGACTTAGTGACACCCTGTCTCAAAAAAAACTAGGGCTGGGGTATAGCTCAGTGCCTAGGCCCTGCATCCAAGCCCCAGTACCTTAGTGGGTAAAAAAAAAAAAAAAACCCAGAGAACCAAAGCAGGAAAATAAACATTTAAAGGGAGAAGCAGAAGAGCCTACCAAGGCGGCAACAGTAGAAGCAAGCATAAAACAGGAAAAATTAGGACAGTAGTGTTAGAGAAGATCAAGGGACAAGGGGTTCAGGAGGGAATGGTCAGGCTACTGAGCACTTCCAACAGCAAGTTACTACCATTTTATAAAGGCAAGTGCTGAGGCTAGAAGCAAAATGAACTTCCCATGCTAAGTGCCAGGACCAGGATTTTTTTGTGTGTGTGCTGGGGATCAAACTTGGGACCTTGCACATGTGAAGCAGGCGACAGAACCACTGAGCTAAATAAATCCCCGGCCCCAGGACCAGGATTTGAACCCTGGTCCTGATGTAAAGCTCCTCCTCTTCCTGTCACCCAGCAGCGATGGATTGTTCCTGAGGCTTGGAGACTGAAGAAGAGGAAATTCAGCTACTCTCATAGCTTCAAAGGGGGGCCAGGGATTTAGCTCAGTGGTTCTGCCTCCTGCCTCGCAAGCACAAGGTCCTGAGTTCCATCCCTGGTACCAAAAAATCCCCACAACAAATCAGATAGCTTCAAAGAAGAGAATTTTTCACAGGTAGAATTGAATTCATTCCTCTGATCTGAGAACCCGTGAGGACAGAAGAGGGCAGAGGTCTCCCCTTTTCCCTAAGTGAAGTGTGTGAGAAGCAGAGAATGCAAGATCAGGGCTGCTCATCTTCCCTGCACTCCTTGGGGTGCACCTGGCATCCAATGACAGCTGTCAGGAAGGGGTGCTTTCCACATCCACCTGGGTTCAGAATGCCTTACAAATGGCAAGAATGAGGCTGCACATAACCAGTCCAGTGGGCATGCAGAGCTGTGGTTTCTTACTCTGATGAAAAAGCTGCTCGAACTTCTAGTATGCTCATATCACACAGTTTTTAGGTTTCTTTTATTTTGTTTTATTTTTTTGGTACCGGGCACTGAACTCGGGACCTTGCACTTGTGAGGCAGGTGGCGGAACCACTGAGCTAAATCCCCAGCACACAGTTTTTAACAGTAAGGAAAGTGAGGCCAAATACATAGTCCCAGGAACAGACGTGTTCAATGCCTTGATCTGGAGGCAGGAAAGCAAAGTATGAATTAGGATTACAGGCCTGTACCACCACACCCAGCTATATTCTTGGGAAGACTAAATACAATTAAGATAAAGTTTCCGAAATGGATCTGCAGATTCCTGTCATGATCCCAGGGGTTTCTGGGTAGAAATACACAAGCTGATTCGAAAGTTCTATGGAAAGATCAAGACTTAGTACATCTAAGGCAACCCTGAACAAAATTAGAGAATGAACACTTTGTCACCTCAAGGCTGTCTATAATAGTAGTCATGTGGCTCTAGCATAAGAACAAATACACAAATAATAAAACTGTATACATAGATTTCATACTTACAGTCATTTGGTTGATAAAAGCACCAAAGCAATGTGATGCAAAATGTCTTCAATAAATGGTGTTGGGACAACTGGACAGCTGTGTGGAAAAAATAAACAGGGGCTTGGGACAGGAAGATGCTGGTGAAAAGTATCAAACTTCAGCTAGATAGGTGGATTAAGTTGAGGAAAGCTACTATAGTTAGTGACTATAGTTAACAGCAGTGCATTCTTGGAAATTACTAAAAGTAGATTTTAGGCCGGGGATTTAGCTCAGTGGTTCCGTGGCCTGTCTTGCAAGCACAAGGTCCTGAGTTCAATCCCTGGTACAAAAAAAAAAAAAAGATTTTAAGTGTTCACCCACCCCAAAAAAGATCAGCTGATGCCTATGTCAATGAGCTTGATTTAACTATTCCACAATGTATTCAAAAGAACGTGTACACAATATAGAATTATCATGTAAAATAAACCCGACCCCAACCTAACGCTATACACAAAAAGTAACTCAAGCTGGACATGGTAGTTCATGTTTGTGATCCCAGAACTCAGGAGGCTGAGGCAGAAGGATCACTGTGAGTTTGAGGCCAGCCTGAACTACATAGTGAGACTGTGTCTTAAAAAAAAAAAAAGTAACTCAAAATGGATTATAGCCCTACTTGTAAAAGCTAAAGTTATAAACTTCCTAGAAGAAAATAGGGAACTACACTCACAACAGGTCACAGAGAAGACATTAAGAAAAATGAGACGCCACACACTTGGAGGAAATAACAAAAGATACCCGACAGGGACTTGTATTTAGAATATAAAAAATTATTATAGCTTAATAAAAAGACCAAGCAACTAAGGAAAAAAGTGAGCAGATTTGGACACTTCACAAAGACATGCATGGCCAATAAACACGTGCAGAAGTGCTCATCATCTGTCACATAGGAAATAAAAACACAATGAGACTCACTAGCCATCAAAAATGGCTAAAATTGAACTGACAACTCTAAATGCTGGCAAGAATAAGACACAACACCACAACTATCACACACCATTGATAAGAACATCAGATGGTCCAACAGCTTTGGGAAAAGGTCTTTCACCAAGAATTCTCTCTAGATTTTTATCCAGAAAACTGACGTAACTGTACACACTTATAACAGCTTTATTCCTAAAAGCATCCAAGTAGCCTCTATTTACAATGGAATACTATTTATCTGTAAAAAAACCAATGAACTACATGTAACATGGATTAATCTCTAAAACACACTGAGAACACCTTTATACAAAGCACCACACACTGAAAGATTTTTATGAATCCCAGAACTGACAAAACCAATTTATGATGAGAAAAATGGTAACAAGTTAGGGTTAGGGTCAGGGTCAGGTGGGGACAACTTGGAAGAGCACAGAGGAAAGATATGGGGTGCACAGTCTACATTGGTTTGGAGAAAAATATATGCATGTGTCAGAACTTACCAAGAGGTACACTCAAAATTTGTGCAGTTTCACTGCATAAAATTACCTAAAAATTACCAAAAAATAAAACGTTAAAGTATTACAACAGCTTTCAAATGATTTCAAACGTCCTAAAGAGGACCCAGGAATTGCCTGTTCAACCTAGTAACAACTGACAATTGCCGTATGCTTAAATAGTGTGGCCGACTGTGCTGAATGCTTTGCACAGGTCTACAGCCCAGGGAGGGCTCGGCCCCACAGGAGGCCCATTTTACAGATGGAGAAAGTGAGGCCAATCAAGGGCAACTTGTCCAGGATTGGACAGCACCTGCCATCTCAAAACCTTGCACAGATTTGGGGTTTTCCTGCTGAAGTTACCCTCACCACACTCAAACCTGACAAAGTGAGAGAAAAAATGCACAAACCCACTCGCTGAGGGTCCTGGCGTGGTGTGTACATCGGCTGGCTCTTCACCAGGGCCTCCTCTCTAGGCCAGTGATGTTCCAACTTCTCATCTTCATATAAAATCACAAGTGGAAACCTGTGTAGCACAGCAGTTTAAAGCAAAGGACAGAGAGACCCAAGCCCCACCTCTTTAGCTTACTGTGCCTTCAATGCTCCTCTGGCAACTCTGGCCTCGGGGCCTGCTCCAGCCACGCTCAGCCTACCTGGTGAGAAGGTGGCACGTTCCACAGAGCGAGGTTTGGACACTCCAGTCCTCACACACTTGTTCAGACATATGTTCACTGACATCCGACAATCCACTGTGCTGCTTACAGCATAGAATGCATTTTGATATTTTGGTGACAAGCACCAAATTGGTTTAGCGAGTACTATTAGTAGCTCAAGGATCATTTGAAAAAGACCACTCTGCGGGTTGGGGGGTGTCGCTCAGTGGTAGGGAGCCTGCCTGGCATGTCCAAGGCCCTGGGTTTAATCCAGAGAACTACAACAACACAAAACAAAACAAACACTGTGCTAGGCTTTGTACCGACTAAAGAACATTTTTTGAACTGGTCTTTACTGACATTATAGAAATTGGAGAATTTTTCAGAATATACACTCAATTTACAAAGACCACGAGGACTACTAATAAAGTCTCTGGTTTAAAAGATTTAGAAATGAGCTACTCCAGTTGTTAGGAAAACAGAAATCTCTTCTTAATCCTTTTAATAAAAATAGGCTAGAAAGTTGGTGGTTTTTAATTGAACTGAAAGCAGAGAAGGGTAAACTGGCAGCCAGAGATTTCCTTACTGATCTACTGGCTCCGTACAAGATGTGTCATTCTCTAGGTTTAAATTTTCTCTGGGAAAGAATAATCAAATAAAAAGCCTTAGGTAGCTGTGAGATTCCAGGAGCTGCTCTGTGGCCCTGTACAAGACCCACCTGCCACTAAGCTGCCTGCCACCAGATGCCACACCCATGCTGCACTCTGAACAAACTGCCACTCACTGCGCTTTGAACTTGCTCAGCTTCAACTCAGCTACTTAATACTCGTGGTTTCTGTCATCTTAAGCCTCAGGGGACAGGCCTACTGTGCAGGCTTAGTGTGAGGGGACTACCTGACCCAGTGACAAAGATGACAAACACAAGATCAGAGGGACATGGCAGTTACAAGAGCAGAGTGAGGTGCAAACAAAATCAATTACAGGCAGACTTAGGAGTCCTGAAATGTAAATTGTTTTTAATATTCTTAAAAGCACACAGAAGTCTTGATTTATAAAAAAATAAATATATACCATGACAAAGTTATTCATGATCCCGGAGCTCTTTTGAGGTCAAACTTTAATGGATGCGTCAATGACAACATAAAACATACACACGGTCTGTTAGACACAGATGTACATTCCAGTTGTAAAACCAAACTCCTTCGAGGCTCAGAAAGAATAAGTATCACGCTTTTGCTGCAGAAAGGACAGCCAAGCTGGGCGGGGAGGTTCAGCAGTCCGGCCACGGCAGCCTCCAACCCAAGGAACCGAGGCAGGAAGGCACCGTCCCTCTGCATGTCCCTCTGCTCACAGGACCATCCAGGCTTCCGGACACCTGTAGAGCGACCTGCTTGGAGGCTCCCTGAGGATCACATTTCTCCTGCAACCATAAACCATGGCAGGGACTATTTTGTCCCTACCTGTGGCTCTGACCTAGGTCCAAGAGCAGAAGACCAAGAAGGTATGCTCACTAGACACTGTCACTGTCACGTTCAGCGGAAACCATGACTGCCCACGGGCAGCGAGCTGAGACCCCAGCACCTCCCACCAGGCTCCTCAGGCCCAGGACACTTCTCCGGTGCACAGGGAGAGGGTGCTTTCTCTGCCTGACAAGCTCTCCAGGCCGAAGAAGTTTGGCTTAAAATACTTGATGACACTGCAGAAGTTGGAGATTCGGGAATTGAAGTTTTTACTCCTGCAACATACAACATAAAAAACAAAAAATCCAGTCCTATTAGTAGAGAGCTAAATCTTGGTTAAAACCTGACATGTTCCGATGGGCCTGCCAACAGGCTGGAATGTATCTGTAGAGCTGAACCTGCTGTTTCTTTGGCTGTCTTCCAATTTGATCTAGAACTAACACCCTCCATCCTGTTCTCCGAGCTGTGTGCTTCCTGCAGTCCTTCAGTCGGCCGGTGCCCACTCCTCAGACCCGCTACTCACTGCTTTCCTAAGACGGAGAGTGGACTTCCGAGTAGAAGAGTCCTTCTGCCGAGATGGCGTCCCCGAGGCCCACAGTTCGAACTGGGTCCTTGCACACCAGCACCGGTGTGAAGTAGAAGGATATGCCCTCGCGCTGCCACTCTGCCATGGGCTTGATCGGATTCAGCACGATCCTGGAGCCTGCTTCTGAGTAGGAAGTCATGAACTCTTGGGGTGCCCTCAGAGACACTCGGCCGGCATCGATGGTTTCGGTGGCACAGGCCTGGGTTCCGGCCACGCGAGCTCCAGCGGCCACGGCTGCCAGCTGGTTGGCCCAGTGCCCATCCACCGTGGCCAGGATGTGGTAGACCAGCGTGTGGAAATGGACCCTGGTGAGATCTGAGGCTCGGCCTTTACTCCTCCCGTGCTCCTTCAGGATCCAGAAGAGGATGTCACTGACCATGCCCACATCAGGAATGCCATTCCAGGAGGACAGAGAGGCGTGAGGTCCAGATGCCGACTGGCTGAGAAACAGCAGCTCCTGTTCGTTCAGCCCGAGGGAAGTCACTGCAGGAAAGACCTGCTAACAGAAACAAGGACAGGTCTCTCGCTGGTGGTCACACCCAGCTCCTGACAGCTCGGGACACAGCCAATGGCTACGTGATAGGGATGGCTGGAGTCTTTCCTCACTCCTGAACCTGCCTCTACCACCGGCTTTGGGGTCACTTGGGACAAACTGCGAGGTTGCAGTAGCACCATTTCACACTGTTTTCTGTCCTGTGCCATGGTGAGAAAGGGCAAAGTGTTTTGCATGTCCTCCTGCAGTGCCCAGCTCTGGCCCTTACACAGTGGATTCTCAGAAGGGGCAGGCAGAGTTCCTAAGACACTGAAATAAACATTTTTAAAAAGTGAAGATACTCAACCTCAAAAAGAGAAATACAAAGAAAAACTACACTGAGAAACACTATGAGTGAACCCAACGGTCAGTTTTGGACACTGAGTGACAGGCCAGTGTGGGTCCCCTGGCTATAATGAGGTGGCCTCCCTGGTGAGGGTTGTTGACAGAGACAGTGACAGGAACACATAGCAGCTCTTTGTACAGGCTCAACGGTGCTGTGGGGAAAAAACTGCCTTAAAAAATAAAGTCTATTTCAAACACACACACACACACAAAGCGGGTAAGATGGGCATGCAGCTCAGTGGCAGAGTGCTTGCTCAGTATATTTGAGGCCCTGCGTTCAATCCCCATCACCTCAGCGTTGCAAAAAAGGAAAAAAACACAACAAAACCAAACCAAAAACTGCCATTTTTTACCCGCCAGACCAATACAAATACAAGTTTTTAATCACATTCTGGTGGCAAGGTTATGAGGAAATAAGCACTTATCAGTTTCATGAGTGGGAAGTAAACAGGTGTGATTCCCAGCAAAGGCAATCTCAAGACTTAGAAGTGTTTTCTTGTGCTCCAGTTCAGCAGTTCTACTTCTGAGATTTTACCCTACACCTGTACTTGCTCACAAGCAAAACAAAACAAGGTCAGACTTATTCACTGCGGTGCCCTATGGGAGAGCAAAGGAAGTGACGCCTAAGATGCCCATCAAGGGGCCAGGGCAAACAATCTGAGCAGCGTCCACACCTGCACTCCCACCCCGAGGCTGGGAGACCCTCAGGTGCTCTCCCAGTACCAGCACAGAAGAGGCCTCCACAGCTCAGCTAGTGAGGAAAAGCCAAGTGCAGAGCCGTACTTGGTGTGGTAAGCTCTCTTTCCGGGTATAAAGGCACAGAGCAAAAAGGATGTATTTCCATATTTTCTTATACGCATCAGACTAACTGGTGAGAGCCAGATGAAGCTGATAAGGAGGTCCCCGGTGGAGGAAGGGGAGATGAAGGGAGGAGGGAGACTTCACTGTGTATCCTTTGTTTTCTGAGCCGTTACCAATGAACGTGTTAAATAACAGTGAAAGAGAAGGTCAAGAAACTGAGTCATAAAGCGAGTGAGCGGCAGAACTGATGCGCCGGCCCAGGTGTCGAGAGCTGTGTCCTGCGCCCCACTTGGATTTGTCCTAACTATGCTGCTGTCCAGAGGCAGGACACATTCCTAGGTGCCTGCTGTGAGGTGTGCAAGGTCACCCAAGTTTCCTGACTTTGCACTTCCTGAGGTTTAACTGAGAGCAGCTCAGCCAGGCTTCCAGTTTCCTCCTCGAGCCGGGGATTTAGCTCAGTGGTTTTGCTGCCTGCTGCAGCAAGCACAAGGACCCGAGTTCGATCCCCGGTACCAAAAAAAACACAAAAACCCAAAAAACCCCAAAAAACAGTAAAATCATTTAGGGCTGGGATTTAGTTCAGTGGTTCTGCCGCCTGCCTTGAAAGTGCAAGGTCCTGAGTTCGATCCCCAGTACCAAAAAAACCCCCCAAAAACAAAAAACCAAAAACCTCAGTTTCCTCCTCGAGTTCTGCCAGCACCATTCACTTCCGCCTCCCCATTCCAGAGGGAGAAATGCGACTCACAGCCCTTCACTTGGTGGCACTGGTGTGTGCGGGATAGAACCACAGCCTTATCTGACTCCTCTGGGGAGCCAACACCGACACAACACCCACGCCTCAGCACGCCATCCTGGAGCCCAGATGCAGTCCCAGGGAGGTGACCAGGCCAGGAGGGTTACCTGCTGCATGATGCTGCTCATGAGCTCCCTGTTCGTCATGCTGGCCAGCTCCAGGTGAACTGGAACCCCGGTGGGGATGTCAGCAATGGAGGTGACGACCTGCAAAGGGAAGAGGACAGCACTGCCGTCAGGATAGGAGGAAGCTGGGCAGGAAGGAAGGAAAGAGAAGGTCCTGAGCGCATTCAGGTGCCTCCTCGTAGCCTCCTTCTCGGATCCTCATGAGCTGCAAGGACTGTGGGTCCCCACCACCTCTGTGGGCCATGGGCACTTTCCCAGCAGGGAACTATGCTCTGTGAAAAACCAGAGGCCAAAGAACTGCCCCTGCCTGGATGTGCGCCGGCCTGTTCCTGGGGTCTAAACCGAGCTGCCGGCTCCAACTGCTGGACAGACGTGCAGGCACCGCAACACAGCGGATGTGAAGCGCGATGGGACAGGTAACACAAAGGACACAAACTACAGAGCCTGCAACTCGCAGCCACACTCAGTTTAGCACAGGAGGCAGAGGCGTGGGCGAGACGCTGTCCTGACCTGCCCTGAGAAAGCTGCTGCCATTTGTCCTCAGGAGATGGGACCTAAGGCGGCACAAGCCACACAGGCTGAGGCAGGAGCCCGCAGCAACGCCTGCTGAGGGCACGAGAGTCTCCGACAGTGCCGTTACCTCCAAGAGTCTCTTCTTCTGGAGCTCCTTGCTCTGTCCCTCCATCATGTGCAATCCAGAGAGGACCACCAGGTCAGGCTGGAACTCCTCCAGGCTAGACACAAACACCTCCAGCATATTCATGGCCCCGTTGGAGAGGTCGTGGGAGAAGATGAAGCGGTTGGCATGGGGAGCTTTAAACTGGCCCCACTCCTCCCCTAGAAGAGCCCAGTTGACACAATGGGAAGAAAAGGAAGAGGCTTTCAGTCTCCTCGCTGTGGGGAGCCCAGGTCCCGAGCAGGCTGCGGTGGTCTGGGGTCAGCATGGCGCTGTGTCCAGGACAGTGGAAGGTAAACAAACCCATCAAAAACCTAAACCCTAATCCAACAAAGAAACCAAGACCTAGTAGAGGCTCTGTACGCCTTTTTCAGTCATGAGTGCCTTTTGAGTTCAAGGAGCCCTCTGTCCACTGAGCTCTCAAACACAAGATGCAGTTATGTGCCATGCACCCAGCCATCAGACACACTGCCTCTTCCCAAGTCGGGTCCCCGTCACAGCAGTGCCCGACACCCCCATTTAGCTGGAATCTGGGCAGGCCAAGTCCCAGGAGCCACACTGCCCCCTAGTGGTTTCTGGTCACTTCTGCCTGAGGCAGCAACGACTCAAGACCAAGATTGATGCTATTTCTTCCTCAAATGTGCAGCCTTTCCCCACTGACTCTCCTTTGCCCAGGAAGACTGCATTACCTCCTTCCCAGGCCCACCGTGGCCTCCCTCATTCCTGCAGGGGCCCAAGCTGAGGACACAGCAGTGTCTTCTGTCATCCTGTCTCTACTCCCTAAACTGGCACTTGGCAACAGCTGTGTGAATGCGTTAGTAAAGAGCACTGAGTGAACAGGGGACAGACTGATGACCTAAAGGACTGTGACAAGAAACAGAGCTATGAACTCCGAACCCCACATTTCTCAAATGAACAGGACTGCAAAATGGGGAAAATGCATGATGTGGATATTTTCCCCATAGCAACATGAGCCTAGCCTGCAGCTTGGATTGCTAGGAAACATGGCCTCATGCAGCCCAGGCGGAGAGCACCACACAGTGACCCAGACAAGCCCATTTCTTCAAGGAGCGACAGAGGAAAAACCAACAAGTTTCTGCAAGGCGAGGACAAGGGGAACTATGGCAAACTTCTCACCGGTTCCACAGGACACAGGACTGATGGGGTGGCCTGAGAAGCAAGCAGGTTGGAACCCAGCCTGGGACAGTGCTTCATGTCCCTCTGCTCACAAAGCTTTGTGTGTACCGCTGCTAGCAGTCTCTGCTCAGTTTAGCATCCTGCCCTTCCCCCAGCCAGGGCAGCGAAACCCCCAGTCTCAGTCTGCAAATGAGCTGCCCTGGGGTGGGCTGGTGGAAGAGAGAAAAACAAGCTGACAAAGCCTGTTGGGAAGCATCCGTCTTGGTCAGGGAGGCTGGGCACAGAGTGCTGTTAAGAAAGCTTACCCGAGGCTGCTGCCACCACACTACATGGCCCCTGGGACCTATGAAAATGTAACTTTGCCTAAAGCCTAATGGAAGCCCACTGCCTCATACAAAGAAAGATAAGGGATAGCAAAGACAAACTGAATGCAAGGTTTATAAATCCAAGAAGGGAGCCAGCTCTCTCCCAGATCAGCTTTTCCACTTCACCCAGATCAGCTTCTCCACTTCACGCAAGGCATAGCTGGCATATACCATAGCAAAGAAGCTGGGTGTGGTGGGCACATCTGTAATTCCCAGCACCTGAGGGCTGAGGCAGGAGGATTGCTGCAAGTTTGAGGCCGGCCTGTCCTATACAGTGAGTTCATGGCAGCCTGGAATAGAGAGACCCTGTTTCAAAAAAACAAAAACAAAATACAACAGCAAAGTCCTCTTGAAGACATGCGACTCTCCACTGAGCAATAGTCACCATGGGAAGTGACAGAAACCAAGAACTGCAAAGGTGCCCCGTTCACGCTGTAAATGCCAACAGAGGTGTCAGAAAGAGAGTGGGCCCGAAAGCAGCAGCACCTCGGCACCTCTGAGCTACTGCAGGTCCTTCTGGGCAGTGGGCAGGTTCATTAAGCTGCTTACAGTGCCCCTCACCACCACACGCATGAGGGAAAACTACCACTCCTATTTCCCAGGAGCAAAACTAAAACAGAGAAACTCAACACATGTGCACCATGAAGTATGAACTGCTTCCTGCAACATTCTGCCTCTGATATCCAGACCTTGCCTGTCCTGAATTGCCAATGAATGCTAGTGAGTACCCAAAGGAGAACTGGAAGCAAGCCACAGCTCCTTTCTGTACTTTCAAGCAGCACCTCATGCTACAGTTAATCACTCCAGCAGGTGAGGTTTTCTTGATCGTCTTACTTGGAAGCAGTTCACTGATAAGCATTAGGTACCAATTATTTGCCTGTATGCTAGAGACTTTAACATGAATTAGTAATGTGTTGAATCAGAAACCCAAGAGTCTGAGTTCTTAGCAGGGGAAAAGATACAGCAGGAAGTATATCCGGGTGTAAGAGTCTTACAGAAATCAGATGCCTGGTCTTTGGAACACACAGAATCTACTGGGGGTGGTGCAGTGGGTCTGGATTTATAAACACTGGAATACTACACAATGGAAAATAATATAAGTAATGTTAAATACAAAACACTTCTGTTCACATCTTAAGGCGAAAATAAAGCACTCCCAAGAAAGCTCGCCAGAGACCTAGAACCAATCGTCACCAGGGTAGGGAATCAGGCCAGAGAAGCCCAGGGCAGAATCCAGTAGAGTTAAGCAAATGCTACCTGCCCTGCTCTCTTCTTAGTCACGAAGGCAAACTTTATGTGTGTTTTTAACGCATTTCCTTTGATTCAAGATGGCTGTTTTCCTGTGGCCTGATTTCCCTTGGGTTTAGGTCGGTTCTGTTTGCTGACCTAAGAGTTTTCATCAGGGTGTAAAACTCCATCATTCTCTCTGAGACCATGGCAACAGCAGCTCTGACAGCAGCGGGCCGGAAGCAAACAGAATCTTATGAACTCCCAGAGATGAATGTCCGGCAAGTCACACCCCAGGCTGGGAACACACAAACCCGACAGTCCTCTCACTCCACCGTCTCACTTCCCTTACCTGCCTGATACTCCAGAATGAGGTGGAACTCATCTGCTTCCTGCAGTGACTCTGGAGGGACAAACACGTTGTCATCAAGAAGCTCGTGGAGCTTTGGACCAACTGGACCACAGAGGAGAACCTGGAGATGAGCAGGAGGAAGTAAGTGTAGCAGGAAATCTGGGCTTTTTCCCACAGAGTCTGCCTAGTAACCAGTCAGCTACATTCAGGCCAGTTCTATTCATTTCAAAACTGCTGGAATCCAGTCTTTTCTGCTGGAGGTGTGCAGTAAAGGAGCACAGCCATAAGTGCCCAGAAAGGAGAGAACACAAGACCAAGTCACAGTCCTGGGGTACCGATGCAAGGGCCGTGGCCCATCCTCTGTTACGGAATATTTTTGTCCCCTAGAATTCACATGTTGAAGCTCCACTCTAATGGTATCTGGAGCTTTTAGGGCATTTAAAGATTGAATGTGGTCCTAAGAAAGGGAGAAAGGGAGAGAGATCACATGCACACCGGAGAAAGGTCATGGGTGAACAGTGGGACAAGCTGACAGACACCTGCAGGGCAGAAAAACAGACCTTACCAGAAACTGAACGTTGCCGCAACCTCAATTTTGGATTTTCCAGTCTCCAGAACTATTTAAATCACCTAATTTACGGTATTTTGTTACTAGGACAGCCCAGGCAGATCAGAAACACTCTATTCCTAGGGTATTTTTTTTATTCACATCCTGTGTTACGGTTTAGATCTAAACTGCCCCCAAATTCTCCCGTGTGTGGAAGGGGGCTGGACTATGGGGCGCAGTACTCCTCTGGATTCACCCACAGATGAGTTCCTGGCTCAGTGTGCTATCAGGAGGCGGTCCCTGGGGGCCTGCCCTGGAGGGTTCGTTCACTCCCCCCTCTCGCTGCTTCCTGGGTGCCAATGGGGTGAGCACCTTTTCTTCCGCTTCGCCCCTCTGCCGTTCTGTGTTTGCCCTGGAGCCAGCCAACCATCGACTGAAACCATGAGCCCAGACCAGTCGCGGGTGCCGGGCACTTTGTCTCAGTGATGGGAAAGTGACCAAGACACCTCTTGTAGGCAGCAGTCCTGAGCTGCTGTTTGCCCCAAGCTGTTGGATGAAAACAGCTTTCTAAATCTGATGTGGTATACAAAAGAGCTGCTAGGTCACTGGATGACTTAATCTGAGGGATCAAGCACCCTTTTGCACTTAATTATTTACATGAACTGGACAGACCTCCTGACAGGAAAATCAACGAGCATCTTTTCCAAAACCTTCCTCTGCAGCTCCAGTCTGGCTGTCTCCCTGGCTACTCCTAGAAGCTGTTTCACCTCAGCTGCTGCCCTGCAGCCCCAATAATAAGGTGCTGCTTCTGCTGCCTCCCTCAGGACTAGGCCCAGAAACTCAAACCCACCAAATAATGATGGTCTGGGCGAGGACTGAAACAGAAGTCCCCAGAAACAGGATCCCCAGTGTTCAGATCTTATGTGCCTGGCCAGCAACTTCAGGCAGCATCTCCCACGCTAATTAGCCACCTGCTTGTGTACTGTGCTGTACAGAGGTCCCTACGTGCACCTAATTAAGAAATCCCAGCTGCTGGGTAAAAACACACCCCTCTTTTCTGAAAATTCTTGCCCTACCACTTTCTTTTTTTGCTTTTGTTTGAAATATGATTTAATTTTTAAACTAAGTCTTGATAGGACATAGCCCTATGGGTGGCCCTACATCAGAAGGAGGCACAACAGCCACTCAGACCCTAAAACCTCACAAGAACCCAACCCTGTCAGTATTGCAAACAGCTGTCAGTTAAAATGTGCAGTTTACAAAAACCAGTCCACCATAGACTATTTTTGTTCCTGAGAAAATGACCGTAGAAAGCTGAGAAGACTAACAGCTAAGCATATTCCTTGGTTTTCAATGCTGAAAATGGGTACAATCTTCATGTTTTCCTGCTATAAGCTGGAGTGTTTCAGACCTCAGGAGCACCTGGGTAGGCACAGTATTCCTTTCCTCAACGCAAGAACGCTACTTTCTTCCCAAGGAAGTCAACTAAAACAAAGAAGCCATGCAAATTTAAACAGAAAAGGACATAAGAGGCTTACATTTTTTCCAACAAAATTATGTAGAAGAGAAAAAATCAACTATCTACAGTACATGATACTGAGACAAATTATTCAATAACTGTTCATTAATTGCTTGTGTTAAATGACAAGTCAGTATTATTCCAGTACTCAGCTTTCCACCACTTTATTTCTTCTGCCTAATTCTTGGCTAGAATTTTACTTCTGAAATAGTAAGGACTGGATTTGCTCTCCTGCCAGAAACAACAACAAAATATAGACAAAATACAGGAAACAATAGTTTTTCAAAGCACTTGGACATTAGGCAAAAAACACCACTCAATCCCTAAGAAACAAGAGCAATGTAAGTGTTCCTACAGATGCTTCAGCACATTAGCAGGCAGACTCCAGATGTGCAAGAGCTAAAAGAACGGATCACTGGCAGACCAGGACCCAAGCAAGTGGAAAGCGGTCTTTCAGGCAGAACGAGAAACAGACCAGATGGAGATGTGGATCTAGACAAAAAGACAAAGAATGAAGAGCACCAGAGATGGCCAAGCTGGATAAGGACGCAAGATTCTTATCCTTATTATTTAAATATTTTTCCTTTCTTTCTCTTTCTTTCCCCCCCGGTACTCAGGATTGAACTCAGGACCTTGTGCTTGCGAGACAGGCATGGTGCCACTGAGCCAAATCCCTGGCCCCTATTTAAATATCTTTAAAAGATAAAAACTGTTTAAAGAAAAATACTAGCCATGCAGTGTGACATTTATAATTATGTAGAAGAAAAATATACTTCAATAATAGTATAAAGACCAGAGGGGACAAAGGGAAGTATGATATTCTAAAATTCTTACAGGGTACATGGGATTGCAGTGGCCCCTAAAGATAAGACTGTGAGGAACTCTATGTGTATATCATGAAGCCTAAAGCAAGACTAAAATAACAGAGGGTTACAGCCAATAAGTTGAGAAGATAAAATAAAATCATACAAAATAATCCAAAACAGTTCATAAAAAGAGGAAAAAGGAAATACATAAAGGATGGACAAATAGAAAAAATTACGGGTTTATCAAATTACGTTTAAACTTATCACATTGAATGTAAATGGTCCAAACACCCCAGGTAAAGTCAGGAACGGCCCAGTGGATTAAACAGCAAGCCCCAAATATGTGGTATCTACAAGAAATGCATTGTAAAACACAAACAGGTTAAAAACACAAGGATGGAAAATGATTCACCATGCTAACACTAATCAAAAGAAAGGTGGAATGCCTACTTTAATGAAATAGATTTCAAAATAATGATAAAGTGATTAATTTATGAAGAGGATAGAACTTTCCTAAGCATTTATGCATTGAATAACAGCTTTGAAATCCACAAAGGAAAACTAAAACTACACAGGAAATACACGTGTCCACAATTTTTGTTGGGAGAGATGTCAACACCCCCTTTTCAATAATTGACAAATCAAGCAGACAGAAAATAACACTCCACCCAACAATAGGAAGACCTTTAGATTCTTTACATGTTTCCAACTTAACAAGCAACTTCACCAAGACACACCATATTCTGTCCACTATAAATCACAATCAATTTAACAGGAATTTGGTCACAGAAAACACATTTTCTGAGCTAAATGGAATTAAAATAAAAACCACACAGGCATGGCAGTGCATCCCTGTAATCCCAGAACTAGGGAGGCTGAGGCAGGAGGATCACTGCAAGTCTGATGCCAGCCTGGGCTACATAGTGAGTTCAAGGCCAGTCTGAACTATATGGAGAAACCCTGTTTCAAATAAACCCCAAAATAACAACCCCTCCCTAAAGAAACCAAAACCATAACAAGCAAAAACCCCCAAGAAAACAACAACAACAGGGTTTATCTCAGAAATGCAAGGTTGGTTTAACATTGGAAAATCAGTTACCACAAACCGAACTAATGAAAAAACATACAATCACTTCACTAGCTGCAATATCATTAAAATCCAACACCTCTTCTTAATTCCTGGCTAATTACACATGCACACCTTCTTTCCCCCTTGGCACTGGAATCAAATCTAGGACACACTCTCACATACTAGGCAAGCTCTTCCCCAGCCCTCATAAGTAGATTTTTAAAAGGCATTGCTTCTCGCTTGGCCTCCATTTCCCCATTCTACTCAATTTGCCTGTGCAATATTCACCAGGGTTCATTTCTGAGATCCATCACAGCTCTGTATTAAGGGTATGGACTCTGGAGCCAGACTGTTTGGGACCCAAGCCCATCTCTACTTGTCAGCAGGTGGGTGGCCTTGAGCAGTTTTAACTTCTCTACCCCTCGTTCTCTCCAGTTGCAACTGAGGATAATAAAAGTGTAAGGAGTAAATGAGCATCCATGCATCCATCTACCCACTTGTCTCTCTACGTATACCACACAGGACAGTTCCTGGAATATAGCTGGGACTATGGGAGTGTTAGCTATTATTACTGCTTCTGGAAAATACCTCCTTCTTACTCCATACCAGGAAGAATTTTGACAAATTCATCTGAGAGAGTGGTGTCGAGTGGCAAAGTTACAGCTGAGTGCAGCACTGAATCCCTGTTCTGTCATTTACTAGCTATGTTATCACATGGGGCACATTTGCGTCTGGACCTCTTCCCTATCTTTAAAATCCTAGAATTGTTCCATTGTCATGGGGATTATGAGATAAACCTTTTATCCTACCAAGGCCAGACTTTACTAGAAAGTCTTCCAATCAGATGGGTCCCAAGCCCAGCTTCTCCAGAGACCTGGCACAAATGTGGGTCTCAGTCAGGGAGGCCCACAGGAAACTCAATCGCCACTCACTGATGACTTCCAGGGTGTCACCCTGCAGTGGTCACAGTTACTGCTTGGGTTCTGAGGGACCCAGGAAAACTTCCTGATTCTGACGGGAGGGCCTGGGCTTTCTCTAAAGAACTTATGACTGATCTCTTACTCCATTAGCTGGTAAAATTTCCAAAGGTCAGCCCTGCAATTTCTAATTTTCTCTACTTAGAAGTTAATTAGTACTTATAAGGACAATGACTACAAATATCGATTTTACACTCTAGTACATCCATCCCCGTGTACAGTGCAGCTCTGTATGAATTTCCCCCCTCAAACTATGGATCATCTGAGTATTGCTGAATTCATCTTTGGCTTCTTGACCCAAATTTCTATTTTTCTGCTGTTCCCCCAAACCTCAGCCCTGGTCATGGTTCCCTACTCTGCTGTCACCAGCCACAGCCATTCTGCACTCCTCCAGTTCATTTGGCCCAGAACCATCTGTTCAATCTTGTTCCCACCCTGGCCAGCCCAGCCCGTGCCTCCCCTGCACAGCAGCAGGATCTACACAGATGTCCTCCTCCTCTTTCAGCCACTCTAGTCCATCCTTAATCATTTACAGTGTAACAGCAAAACCTCTGTGCAGCCCCTGCCCCACGGACCTCATCTGCTCACAGCAAAAGGAACTGCTTACTCCAGTGATGGCGAACCTTTTAGAGATCGAGGGCCTAAACTGCAACCCAAAACCCACTTATTTATTGCAAAGTGCCAACACTGCAATTAAACCCAAATACTGTGGTTTTAGTTTAGAAAATACTGTTATCCAGTGCTTGGCTGCTGGGCTGAGATGGCTCGTGTGCTGACAGATAAGGCTCTGTGTGCCCGCTGCGGAACATGCACCATAAGTTTGCCACTTAGTTTTATTTTGAACATAGCCATCAGCTTTAATTCTACTTAGACAAACTGATGAGGACTTAAAGACACTGCTCTACCTCCTCTCATTCAGTGGCTCTCGTCTTCACCCTGTGGATCCAGGATCACCAACACCTCAGGGCTGGGCACCGACTCCAGGGCCCGCATGCTCCTTCCATTACACCCCACACTCGTCAGCCCACAGGCCGGTCAGAGTCCTGTGCCCGTCCTCATCGGCTGTGAACGTCTCTGTGTCTCAAGGGTCCTTGCATAGAAGGCCAGGACAGCGACAGCGCCATCTACAGGCTGCTGTGAGGGTCAGTCCGTAAGCGGCCGACTCACAGGGGACATGCACAAAGTACTCTTCCCACTGCCTCCTGCCAACACTTGCTGCCTCCTGACAAGGGCCCAGGGGCTGGCATACAGCAGTGATCCAGAAATGGAATCAAAATCCAAATATTTGTTCTTGCTCCTGAAATTATTAAAACACTAACAAAAGCCACAAATTTTAATCAGGAAATTTCACCTACCTTCAAGTCTGAGTTGGCCGCAAATTTCTGTCCAATTAAAGCTGCATTTCCTCCTACATAGTGCTGTAAAATAGTTGAAGGCTATTAGCCAATAATTTAAACAATTTCATTACCCCAGCTTTGTAATTTCTAATGTTGCAGTCCATTTTCCCCCAAAACATATTTTTCCCCCTCCACAGCTTTATGCTACATTAATTACTGGGTGGTGGCACAAGTTGCCCAATTTTCTTTTCTTTTTTGAGACAGGGTCTCACTTTGTAGTTCAAGCTGGCCTTGAACTCACTATGTAGCCCAGGCTGGCCTCAAGCCTGCAGCAATTCTCTTGCCCTAGCCTCCTGAGCTCTGGGACTACAGGCCCGGCACTACCACACCTGGCTCCCCGAAACATTTTGAGGTGACTTTCAACAAAGGACACAGACAACATTAATAAAACATAGAAGCACACAGTGAGTAATAAGATGAAGAATATACAGATGCTAACCACGAAATCAGTACAATTCCTTATCTGTACACCAGATTTGGCTGAGCTTCCAGGCAGCCAGAACAGGTAGAGAAAACGTGAAAGGTGGGGCTTGGACTCATCTTCCAAAATAAGAACGTGATTGTCATTCTCCTGAAAACCATTCCGTAGATAAACACTTTTCTTTGGTGCTGAGGATCAAACCAGGGACCTTGTGCATGCTAGGCACACACTCAACCATTAGACTACACCCCAGCTGGAAAATCTTTTTGGTTTTTGAAACAAGGTCTTGCAATGTAGCCAGGCTAGCCTTGAGCTTGCAGCCATTCTTCTGCCTCAGCCTCCTGGACTTACAGGTATGTGCCCCTACGTCCAGCTTAAAAGTGAGCCCCCACAAGGGCTTTGCCTGACCCAAGGTTTCCTTTCTACTTCTATCTCCTGCATGCCCCATCTACACCTGACCGGCCCTCCTCCGGCTCTCTGATCAGGACGTCCCCACCAACCAGATCACTCCTCAGCACTCAGCTATGGTGCTGCCTTCTCTTCCCCTCCCCACTGACCACTCAGCCTCCCCCGGCGCCCTCCCCAGACAGGAAGACAGGTCCCTTCTGAACCCCTAGCTGAACAAGCCCCCTAACCCACCCCTGGTCCGCTTGAGCTCTTATCATCTGGGTAGGTGACTGGCTCCTTGAGGCAGGACTGGAGTCTTTTTTTTTTTTTGGTACTGGGAATCGAACTTGGGACCTTGTGCTTGCGAGGCAGGCAGCAGAATCACCGAGCTAAATCCCGGCAGACTGGAGTCTTGTTAAAATAAACATTCAGAAAGTGTTTGCCACTACATTTGGAGAAAGGAAGAAACACACTGATGTGCTGGTAAATAAAAAGGCCTTCTGTGGAGGGAATTCTCAAAGGTAAGAGCCCTAAGCATCCCACGGCTCAGCTGGAGAGAGGACCCGAGCCTGGTGTTTGTTTCCTGTCCTTTGGGATAGGGCCAGTGCCTTGGGAACCTACTGCAGGCAGCAAGGTTACTGTTGATTCTAAAAGCTAAGAAGCCAAGTCTGTAGTTTTACCCAGGCACCACCCTACCCTCCAACAGTCCCGTGGGTGGGCACTGACTAGGCAGCCGATTCCATGACCTCACCCCAGGGCCGGAGCGGACAACCCTCTGGGTGCAGGTGGGACAGGGACAGCTTTCTGTAGACAAATGTATAACTTTCTGTGACAGGGAGGGCAAAATGAGGCCTTTGAATGTGGCAGGCTTAATTACATACTTTATTTAACTATGAAGACTAGAGGAATTTACTAAAATCTCTTGGGGGAAATATTAAGACATCTACAAAATATACACCAGATTTTTCCTATAATGGCCATTAATTGTTGTTTACAGGCCACCTGCCTTGGCTTAAGAGAGTTTGAAAAGGCACCAAACTGCAGTGTCAGGGTATGTACTATAGTAACACACTTTAGGTTTTACAATGTTAAGAAATGACTTGGACAACCGAAAAGTGACAAAGTTTCTGTAGAATTTTAATTTTATTATGAAACAGAAGGCAGAATCTAAGAAGAGAATGCAAAGTAATACCATGATCACAAAGACTGGCAGCAGACACACCATGGCAGAACTATGGAGATTCTCTCCTATTAGCCAGGCGTGGTGGGGCACACCCACAATCCCAGCACTAGGGAGGCCGAGGCAGGGGAATGGTCAGAAGTTCGAGGCCAGCCTGGGCTACATAGTGAGTTCAAGGCCAGCCTAGGCTATACAGTGAGACCTTGCCTCAAATATAAATAAAAACAAAGCTGGGGATGGGAGGAGGCTGGGCTAGGGATGCTTAAACAACCAACCAAAAGTCAGTCCAAAAGGCTGAGGGCACACATAGCAGTAGCAGCAGGAGGAGCAGCTGGCTGCGGTGGCAGCAGCTGTGACATGCTGGGATGTCACAGAAACAGCCACAGCTGGGTTTCTGCCCAGCTCTAGGGAAAATGGATGGCTGCACTGTGGTTCAAGCTACGGGGGTGAGGTGGGGGTGTTGGTCGGGGTGATTTCTGGTGGACATTAAGTAGGAGTCAACAACATTTTGGTACAAGCCCCATCTCCTCAGTCTGAGCATAAATATCCGATATAACCCAGGTCCACGCCGGCCGGTGTAAATAACTGATATAGCCAAGGGCGTACAGGCACAAGACCATTACTGTGTATCCTGGAATCAATGTAGACTGCCACGAGAGCTGTGGGGGGCTAAGTGGCCCAGGACCGCTTCGAGAATGGGCCAGCTAGGGGCCAAGGACTGCTACGAGTGTACAGTGGCTGGGCCGCAAGAGCGGCTAAGCAGCTGCATAAAGGATGCTCCAGCCAGTCCACGACTCTGTGCCTCTCTGGGCTGCACGCATCCCTGCCTGACCCGGTGATGACACCAGCACTGCCTCTTACTCCGCTGAGCTTCCAGGAAGCCCCTGGACCATTTAGGCTCCAGGGTGTTTCATGTCCAGCAGGTGGCTAGGGACCACTAAAGTCCCTCCTGTCACCTCCGTTCTCCATTCTATGCTCCAGTGGTTCTCAAGACGCTGGTACAGACCAACAGTAATCAGGGAGCCTGCTGACAGGTGGACCCTGGTTCCCCTCCAGTCCCTGCTGAGCTGGCCTCCCGGAGTTGGCGCAGGAGTCAGTTTGCACAGCCCCTCCATGAGGGTCTGCTGTCTGCGCAAGCACAGGAACCACCCATCTAGCCCTCCATTTTCAACCAGGGCCCGTTCTGTTCCCCTTTTCTTCCTCACCCAGGAAATGCTGGGCAATGTCTGGCCCGCACAGCTGGGAAAGGGCCATGCACTTAGCAGAGGCTGGAGCACTGCTGAACATTCCCCACTGCCCAGGTCAGCCCTCAGCCAGAGCACCAGTGTCCCACAAGGCCAATCGTGTCCCTGCTCAGGAACCTGCTTGGGCTAGCACCCAGCCTGCCCTCTCCCACACGAAGCCAAGCTAGAGGACTCAGCCACAGTGAGGTGACTAAGTTATCATGAACAAGCACTACAAGACCAGGGGATTAGGAACTGACAGTCCCCTGGATAACATGAAGAAAGGGGGAATTCATTTATTTAGGATTTTTGAGACAGGGTATGGTATGTATTCCAGGCCTCCAAGTCACCACACGGCCAGGCTGGCCTTGAACTCACAGCGATCCTCTTACCCCAGCCTACTGAGCACTGGGATGATGCACATGCACCACAAAAAGGGGGAATTTAATGGGTGACCCAGAATCAAAATTTTAGTAAATATGCTTAATTTCGCTGGCTGAATTAAACTGACTAAAAACAGTAGAGTTAAGAAAACATCAGGGCTGGGGATTTTGCTCAGTGGTGCTGCTGCCTGCCTCGAAAGTGCAAGGTCCTGAGTTCAGTCCCCAGTGCCAAAAACCAAAAACAAACATCAGATACAGCTTTACAAAAGGGCGCAACATCACAGAACTGGATTTCCGGTAGTCGCTGAAGCTGCCTATAGGAATGACAGACAAGGGCTCCTTTCCCACCCTGTCCCAATTTCCTGTTGGTGGACAGACAGACCTGGGCTCCGGGGAACTCAGATGCGACGTGGGCAATGTCATGAAAGGTTTCCTCTTCACTGAAGAAGCGCTCAGCAGCTGCTCCCTGCCCCATGAAGTGGACAAAGGCTTCTTCCAGGTCACTCCTGGAGTGCAGAACAGTGTGGTCTTGTCCACTCCTGGGACTCAGGCCCAGGGCCTGTAGGAGCTTCACACCAGACAGCACCACATCGACACATGCGTTGACTCTGGAGGAGGGGTGAGGACAAGCGAAAAGACATGGATGCAGGGAGGGTTGAGAGAGCCACCCACACACAGGAAACAGCTGAGGTGGTTCTGCCCCTGGCCTGGAAAGGAAGCTTGAAAGGCAGAAGGAAAATGACTTAAGAACTCCATCAGTTCCTGAGGGCTGGTTGTAACTGAGTCAAAACAGCTGAGATCTGATGTTTATCTGGGTACACGCTCTGGATAACAAGAGGCAGATGAATCTTCCATTAACCTAGTTAACCCAAGTTGATCATGTGTCAGGCTGGTTGTAATTTGAGGGCCTACTGTATTAGATCAGAACACAGGACCCTTTTCAAGAATTTGCAGAACTTTCCTAGTTAAAAAAGGACAGATGCTTAGCATTTCAGAACAAAGCTATCATGGTAACAAAGATGCAGCATTTTGGCCAGGGGTGGTGGTGCTTGTTTGTAATCCCAGTACTGGGGAGGCTGAGGCAGGAGGATTGCTGTGAGCCTGTGCTACATAATGAGTTTAAGGCCAGCAGGAATTACAGTGAGACCCTGTCTCAAAAAACAAACAAAAAAATGTAGCATTCGCGGCAAAATGCTTGCAGAGACCAATTTTCTGGATGTGTGACTTAAAATGCAAGTCATTTTAATTTCTCGGAGTCAGTCTTCTCCTGTCTAAAATGACCATGATAGGAGTGCCTAACTCACAGAGCTGTTGAGAAGATAAAGTGAATGAAGTGAACTGGGGCAAAATAAGCAAAACAGTGGTTCTATCCAAAAGCTAAATATCAGCTACCTTCCCTCCCCAGACAGAAGAGGATGGTGGGAAGATACCCCAAATACTCGCTTCAACACTCCTGCTGGAAGCCTGGAACGTGGAGTGGAGCTCGCAGTGGCTCAACACTGGGCAGGTGTTCACAAGACCCACCTGGAACCTTAAAGGGCTGGTAAGAAAGGAGCGCAGCACTGTCTGGCTTCACGGAATGAGGAACAGCTAGGGCTCTGGATAGAATCGCCTGTGTCTGCATCAAGTTCTGTTTCTCTGCTCAAGTTCAGCCCTCCTTTAAATTGGGAGGCTAAATTACTAAGGGAGCTAGATGAGGTCTTCAATGCCCAATCCCCATCCCTGGTCACCTTTACCTCTGCCTACAGATGTCACTCTTGCTACTGTGGCTGACAACCGTATAGGCAGCTCCTCGCCTTGGGGAAGAGCAAGGTCACAGGAGGTCACCCAAGACAGCCCCTAGTGACAAGGGTGACTGGGATTCAGAGAAGGCCGCAGGGTTAGATTTCAGCATAGAAAACATGGTTACAAGGTTTCCCATCTAGTCCCCTTCCAAAATCTCTTGGTTCGGAAATTAATACACTAAATCATTCATGGTGACAAACTGAGAGGAGGAATGCAATTGAGACAGAGGAAGAATTTTAATTAGATGCCTTTCTCGTTTTCACAAGCATGGATTACTTTTATATTGCTGCTCCAAAAACCGGAACCATCACCTCTAGTTCTGCTAAGATGAAGCAACAGTTTGGGTCTGTAAAGTGAGAAGGGGGAAAGTGAGTTTGTGCAATTTATACAGAAAAAAGTAAAAGAACCAAATTCAGCATGTTTTACAACATGAGAAAATCTCAGTGGAACTAGTTTTAAATTAAAATAAAAATGTAACTAATGGGAGGAAAAATTTTCACCCCTCCCTAATCAGGAATACTAGGGCAAAAAAACAGTCTTATACAGGAAAAACAATTAATCTGACAACTTTTTCCTCCATGGTACCGGGTGTGGAACCCAGGCCCTTGAATATGCTAGGCAAGCACTGAGCTACGTCCCCAGCCCATCTGGTACCTTGTTGTTTTGGGCTTTTTCCCCCTGCAAAGTGTCCATGTTTACAGTTTTTCTTTCTCCAACACAGCAACCTTCACGCTATGTTTTAGTTTTCAACTATACAGTCCTATGAAAACAGACCCAAGCACATACAGTAACTTCATCCATATGGAACTGAAGTCTTTCTAGCTATTTAAAGGCATTTAGTTACCAAGGTGCTTATTTTAAACAAAATGCCCCGTCAAGAGGATGCATGCTTATACCTGGAGGTCTGACCTATTGATTCATGTGACAAATATGTATTCCCCACCCTCCCTCCATTCACCTTAGAACAAAAACACAAGAACTATTTACAGTCAAGAGGGAATAAGGTCAACTGACCTTGCCAAAAGAAAAAAACAAAAAAGCTGGCTCCTTTCCGACTGGATGAACTCCCTGGAGTGTTCTGCCTGAGCTGAATACTGACCAGTGCGGTCAGACAGCTTCAGTGTCTATGGAAGCCGGGCTCCACGGAACACTTGGTAGCTATTATGTCCTGTCCACACTCCCAAGGCCACCCACTCCCTGCCAGCCCCCAACCCCGATGTCACTCTGTTATACAACATGATCCATGGAACACCTCTCTCCCTGGTCTTAGACCCCCCACCCCACCTCGCACTGGCTCCTGAGATCCCACCCCCTTGGCAAGCAGGGTGCCAGGCCAGCAGCACCTGGGACAATGGGTTATAGAGATGCACCTGCCTGCCACATGTGCCACATGATTCCACTGTGTGTGTTTTTGAGACAGGGTATTGTTTTGTAATTCAGGCTGGCCTTGAGCTCACTAAGTAGCCCAGGCTGGCCTCGAATTCACAGTGATCCTCCTGCCTCAGCCTCCCAAGTGCTGGGATTACAGGCGTGCACCACGCCTGGCTGATTCCACTTTCAAAGTCAGCTGTCATAAGAAAAGAAACAATCACAAAGTGAGGATCAAGCCTGTGCTATAGGAACATTATTCCAAAATGCCAAAAACCTTAGAATTAAGCTATGTGCAACCAAAACGGAGCATACGACAAGACACCTTAAAGATGTTCCCCATGAATATATCCCCCAAAACAAGTGGCTCTCAGACCATGTCCAAGGTTAGTGAAGTCCCAACATTAGTACAGTACGGGAATTTGCCCAACTCAGTACACAATGGGACCCGCTCCCTGTCTGTGCAGCATTTCCTTGTGTCTCTATGTACCCGGTGCCGTATGTGCCTCTTTAGCAGGAACCCAGGCTGCATTCTGAGACCCTGCCAGTCCCTCCTTGGAATCTGCCACGCAGGAACCTCCCTGGTTCCCCGAAGGTCTCCGTGTTCAGCTTCCTCTCTTCAGCCCACGTGGCTCGGTGAGAGCTGCTCTTGAATTCAGAAGAGATGTTGTCAAAGAATGACTTGGACTTGTCATAGTAGCAGCTGGGCCCCAAAAGGTCTTCCTCTGCAGGAGTCCCGTCACTCTGAGTCACCACAGCCTGGCCCTCCTCTTCCCCCTTGTCCTCTTTAAAATTTAGTTTCTTCTTGAATTCTTCATCAAGTTCCTCTCGGTTGAACTGGGCATTTGCTCTGTCAAAGTCAAAGTCTTCTAAAAACTTGATTGTGTTTTTGCTGACATTAGTTGGCTGGTTTTGCCCTCTGGAGCCATTTCCTGCTCTGCAGCTCCCTGGCCGCTGCCTTCTGCTGCTGGGCTGGGACCAAAGAGCAGCATGCTCAGGGGGTGTGGGCCGAGGGCTGGGAAGCTCACACACAGCGAGATCTTTGATATCACAGCCCCGAAAGATGACGTACTCATAAACCTCCTCTCTCAGGCGAGAAGGCCTGTCTTCTGTGCCCAGGGACCTCACCTTTGCCAGCCCCACGGTGCAGTTGTCCGCATCGATGGTACACAAGATGCCCTTGTATCGGGTCTGCGTCTTGGTGATGAGGTTGATCTTGCTGCCGAGATACTGAGTACCTGAGAAGCCGCTCACGCCTGCAGCCAGGGCGCGCCGCACCGGTAAACCACCAGGTCCTGCTGGCCTGGCCACCGTGTGGCTGCTGGAAAACCTAGGAACCCGGCTCCTGTGCCTCCCACCCCGGGCGGAGGGCAAGGGAGCACAGCTCGGTGCAGAGCCGGGCTGAGGTGCACAGGCTCCAGGAGCCTCGTGCTTTTTTTTGGAGTCCATAGCTCAACAAGATCAAAATAAAACAAAAGCTACTGGAATCACTACAAAAGGTTCAGAACTGTAGGAAAATCAAAAAGGGCCTGGGGCAGCTGGCCCCAGCCACCCTAGATGGGGCTTCAGCACAGAGAAAGGTGGCTGCTGTGGGCAGGTTTTTCAGACAGACACCAGCAGTCTGCACTGCGCCCTGTAACAGATACTTTCTGCTGAGAAGTTGAGGCTGGGGCTGCCACTCCAAAGGCCTAGGCTGGAGGGGCCTAAACTCAACTCAGATTTATCTGATAGCCAATTCGGCGCTGGGAGCACTGCGGCAAAGCTGCAGGAGATTAACCTCGGGCTCACATGCAGTGCGAACGCTGATCTGGCTAGAACAGGGAAGGCAGAAAAACAAGACAGGCCAGGGAAGAGCTGCCTGGCCAGAGCTCAGGAGAGGGCTTCCTTGGTTTCTCCCAGCCAGCGGCAAGTCCCAAGGTCCGATGTAGAACAGAGGAGGGGTCCCCAGTCGGGGGAGATGTGAAGTGGGCTTTGACCCAGTGCCCTGGCCCCCACAGTCTGCAGCCCGGCTCCCCAGATACTGTGCTTCATTCTCAGCATCTGACCGAGCTGCTCCATGTAAAACCCTCTGCAAAAAACACCCACTTTCCTGGCTCTGAAACCCAGTGCAACTTCTTCCACAAGCCTGTCCCTTCCCTAAAGCTCTTCCGAAGGCAACCAAGTGCCCAGGGTATTCTGGATAAGTAGACTCCTTACTGTGTCTCAGGAAGTTTAGACAGACAGTGGCTGCGAGCTCTGGCGATAGAGAAAATAAGAGAAAGCACCCACACTTGCCTCCTGGTTCTGTTCTACAGTGCTAACCCAGGTCCTCAGAGTGCTAAATCCTGTTGTGACTCACAGAGAAAAAGGACTACCTGAGAACCCTGGGCGGATTCTAAATGCCTAGTCTTACAAACCCACAACTCTAACATATTATTTGAATTGAGCACGACCAGTACCTCTAACTGCACTTTAATATAGTTGTTTTAGGTATGGTTTCTTGTCTGTTAATCTGTTTTAATAGCTGGCTAAAATAACCCGCAGGTTCTTCACTTTTAAAAAAAATCTTTTTTTAGCTCAATTTTTATTTTTTTTACCCTTATAAACTATTTTGGGCTTCCCGTGGAAAACCACTTGTGATATTGGTTTTCAAACTGAAAACATTGGAGGATAAGCTTGAAGTTTACATAGAACTTACAATAAAGGCCTTAAAACTTGATAGTTTAATGGTTATATATGATTTAGGTGAATATGTGTTTGTGTTAGCTTTTAGATACATATATACAGAGTCCACCAAAAAATGTATATATCAGGAAAAGAAAAATGTATATTTTAATACTAAAATTATTGAGACATCATGAGATCAATACAAGTTACCTCTGGCCTCTACAAGAGGTGCTCAGCGATGGCCATTAACTTCCAGACATTTATTAGTACAGTGAACTGCTGAAGCGTGTATAATTTTTTTTGTACTCTCTCTCTCTATAGTTTCTCCACAAGTTCTGCTTAGATAAGTAGACACTCATGATAGCCCAATACTTTTATTTGCATGGCTTTTCAGTGAGTTAATAACAGAGGCCTTTAAAGCTGGTGATATATTTTCACCCAAGTTGTTAGTCAATCAAGATAACATTTATCAAGCCAGGCATGGTGGCGCACACCTGTAATCCCAGCACTAGGAGGCTGAGGAGGGAGGTCTGCTGTGAGTTTGAGGCCAGGCTGAACTACATGGTGAGACCCTCTCTCAAAAAAAACCCCAAACGGGCCAGGGATTTAGCTCAGTGGTTCCAGCGACTGCCTCGAAAGTGCAAGGTCCCAAGTTTGATCCCTGGTACGAAAAAAACCCAAAACAACCCGCCCCTCCCCCACCAAATAAAAATATTTATTAAAAGTCTGGTTTTAGAAATACAATGTCTATTGTTGTCTATGTACAATAACTTACAAAGTTTTTTCTTGGTTCAAAAAAATAAAAACAGGGCCGGGGATTTAGCTCAGTGGTTCTGCCACCTGCCCTGCAAGCACAAGGACCTGAGTTCAATCCCGGTACCAAAAAAAAAAAAGTCACGAGTCATCTAAAATAATGGTTAGGTTAAATAAGTAAATATAAATAAAATTACTCCTTATAAATGTTAATAACATCTAAGTTATCTTTATTTATTTCTCTGAGGTATCTCCATTCTGATTTCCACAGTGGTTGGATACTGTTTTTAAAAAAGATAAATTAAAAAAATAAAAAGGTAACAAATTTAGATAAGTTCATATAATTGGATAAAGGTGACTGACTAAACAGTTATTTTATACTAAAGTGAGAATTTAAATATATTTTAAAACCCCAATGGTTCTAGTATAATGTCACCATAATTGTTAAGCTAAGATACTATGTTTGCTCTTGATTTTAAACTTTTCTAGTAAAACCTTACAACTGTTATCTGTTAACATTCTACAGAAATTTGACTTCTAAGACAAGCCAGATTGATAAAAAAAAAAAAGTTCTCTGGCTATATTTTAATTTTATATTTCAAGGTACTCAATATTCAGATGAGATAGTTAAACCTACTGCTCCTACTTTAGTACTGGTATATCTGACCTCCTGGGTGTTCAACAACTAAGGCTTAGAGACCAAAGCTGAAAAGGTAACTGGGAATGGAAACAAAGCTTTTGTACATAGAGAGGGGAGGGGTTTGAGGGGAGGTGGGGAATGGGAAAAAAGAGGCGGGATGTACCATGTATAGGTGCACATTCCCTATGATAAGTGTAATCATTATGTATGCCTAAAATGTACCAATAAATGTTTTGCTATAAAAAGTTAATTGGGCTAAGAATATAGACAATATTTTAGCTCTGGCCCTCCAAGGTCAACAAGGACAAAGGACATAAGGGGACCTCTCTTAAAGGATCCTACAACTAACTCTGGTGAGTCAACCAAACCTCCTGAGAAGGTAGCTTAGCCAGACCCTGCCTCAAAATAAAATTTAAGGGCTGGAGGTGTACCAGGTGGTAGAGCACCTGCCTAGCAATCTACAGTACCACAAAAAACAAACAAACAACTCTAATAACAAAAGATCATAAAATGGCTACTGTTTTAAGCTACTAAGTTTTGGGGTGATTTACAACATAGCAATAGTGACTTTCTGGGGCTTTTTTTGATGTCCTATTCTGGGAAGAATTAGTTACCCTTCTTAGGGACACCAAGACAACTTTGTTTTTACCACTAGTTCAGTAAAGCACTTTTCACAACTTTTATAGACACTAGCATCTCCTGCCCGACCGAAAAGTCCCATTTTGAAGCCCTAACCCTCAATGTGACTGTACCTGGAAGGAAGTAACGAAGGTTAAATGAGGTCAGGACCAGTGTCCACATAAAAGAAAGAGACACAGGAGGGGCATGTGCACAGACTGAAGGCCACAGTGAGAAGCTGGCCATCTGCAAGCTAGAAAAAAGGCCTTGACCAAACACACCAGCCGGGCATGGCGGTGCACGCCTCTCATCCCAGCACTCGGGAGGCTAGGGCAGGAGGACTGCTGTGAGCTCAAGGCCAGCCTGGGCTATACAGTGAGTAAAACAAAACAAAAAAGCAAAACCCCCAATCACATTAGCACCTTGATTTTGGATTATCAGCTCTGGAACCAAGAGAAAATAAATTTCTATTGTTGAAGTCATCAGTCTATGATTTTGTCCTATCAGGCCAAGACAATTACTTCAATAATGAATATACAGTATCTATTTCCTAGTAAATGAAGCAGAGACTTTGCTTTACCATATTTGAGTCCTCAGAAGCTAGAGGTGAATCATGTAGCTGATGGGTATTTGTTCAATGAACATGCATAATGCCAGGGAGGGCAACTAATCTAATAAAGTGAGTGAAATGAGCCCAAACTTGAAAGAGGTAAAAGCAGACACATCTTAACCAACACATGTACTGATTAGCTAACATTTGAGTGCTTTCAAAGGCTGATACCGTACTAGTTAGAGAACATGGCTTATTTCATTCAGTCTTCAGAATAACTTTAACTCTATCTGACCCCTCTTGGCCCCAACATTTACACAAAATCGCAGGGTACTTGAGAGGTTTGTTTTGTTTTTTGTACCGGGGATCGAACTGGGGACCGAACTCAGGACGTTGCACTTGCGAGGCAGGTGTAGTGTCACTAAACTAAATCCCTGGCCCTTGAGAGGTCTGCTTTTGCACAATGCCTTTTAAGTTAGGCATGAAAGGCAAGTGGAACCAAAACAGGGACTAAAGTTATAACGGTAATAATTACATTCCTGGGAGGAGCACAAAGAAAGGAGGCACTGTGATTTGCCAGAACCTTAAATACGCAATGTCACCGAAGTCAGAGGAAGAAAAGTTTCAAGAAGGGCGTGTTAAACTCGCGGAAGGCTGCAGAGGGCAGATCGTGGAGACTAAAATAAAAGGCTGAATTTGAAAATCAGGAGATTCGGCACAGTGGTGCTCTCCAAACCAGATAGCTTTAAGAAACTGAAAGCAAAACATGAAGAAAGTCGGTAGCTAAAGGCAGAGACCATTCATCTTCAGTAAGTTCAGTAGCAAGAGGAAGAATGCCTCAAAATGAGGAAGTTGAAGCATCTCTGCCAAACAACAGTCGCCGAGGAGCAGGGGCTGACAGCTGGGGGTGGGAGGATCGAGCAGGAAGGTCGCATGAAGGGGGTCGCAAGAGGTTTTGCGCGCTGATCCCGTAAGGATGAGGAGCCGGGCCCAAGGGAGTGGACAAGCGCTCTGCTGAGTCCCTGCAGCAGGGTCGACAGCGCCTCGGCCCAGACGACCGGCGCCTCCCCGGGACTCCGGAACCCCGTGGGCCTCGACCTCCCAGCCGCCCAGCCGCCCAACCTGCAAAGCGGACCTCGGAGGCCTGGGACGCCCACACTGTCCGGGGAGGCCCAGAGATCCAGGCCCCCTGGGCACTCACCCCACGGCCACGCGGCGCCAGCGCCGGGCCGGCTGCACGATGAGTGTGTCCCAGGCGGCCGCCAGGCGGCCCTCGGGGGACAGAGGTCCCGGTGGCGCGGGTCCCAGCTGCAGCGAGCTCCAGAGCGAACGCAGCACCGACCCCGGCAGCTCCGGCTCCAGCAGAAAGACGCAGCCCACGGCCAGCGCGAGGAAGCCCGCGCAGGCGGAGCCGCGCCACAGCGCCATGGGAACAGAGGCGCCGAACAGTAGCGCAGGATCCGCTCGGACTGGGCGCGCGCTGACGTCGGCACGCACGTACGTCATACCCGAGCGCCGTGGCCTTTAGGGGGCGTGGTGACGGGCGTGGCGGTGACGTCACGGCACGGACTGCTTCGGCGCAGTTCCGCGGCCCTGAAGGAGGTAGAACAAAGGCAGTGGTGCTGATCCACCTCTGTTTGCACCCAAAAAAGTGGGGGAGGATTAGGTTTGCTTCCCACGTGAAACGAAACGGGCAGATCGTGAAAGGCGCAGGCAGACCTCGCGTTAACATTTGCGATTGCCACGAGTCCCACTCACCATGTTAATCCCCTTCCTTGCGGCCCATTCTCCAAGGTTTCCTAACCCATCTCTTCCCGGCTCGGCGCCGCCTGCAGGAGCTCGGACTCGCGAGAAAGGGTTCTGCTCTCAACCTCTTCGGGTCTTGCTGGAGACCGAAGGCAGCCTGGGTGGACATTCAAGCCTTAAAATCACCTCTTTGTAGGTGCTGTTCCTCTTATCTCAGAGAAGTGAACAATCTTGTGTTAAAACGCAGAGGGGCTATGGACTGGGTTGAGAAACCCTGGTTTCTCTTATTCCCACATGGTGATGCCACTTGAATCCAGCTCTGTCCCTTTGGCTTGACTCTCTGTGGAAGCCCCGGGTAAGAGCCTCTGAAGCTAGACTCCGTGCCATTTCGTTCTCAGGAGTCCCCGTGCCCTGCCTGCCCTTGTGCCCTGGCCTCTTTTCAGTTTTCCACTTCTGCGGACTCCCAACCTGGGCTGTGCATTCAGTTTTCCACTCTGCTGCTGACCTTTGGACTTGGCAGTGAAATTTTATTTCCCTGGCTTTGATCTTGCTCATCAGTCTTTATTCTCCCCAGCCCCACCACACCATCGTGTCCCCATCCCAGTCACTTAATCTTCCCCTTAGTTCACCCCACCCAGCCCACTTGACCCTGGACCCCTTTCAAAGGAGAGGTCTGTACAGAAAGAGGCTTGGGCCCTCTTGGGGAAGAAGAGCCCAGGAGCCCAGAGATGGCGTGAAGATTGACAGCTGAGCTGCCTGTCTCTTCCCTCTCCTAGAGAGACATGCGCGTAGTGTTCCCTGAGCTCCCGCTCATGGCCCTCAGTTGTCCGAATTCCCCACCACCAGAGATGGCTAATCTGGTCCCCGACTCCACAGCAGCAACTCCACTGAAGATCCAGAGACTGTTTGTGCTGAGAATCTGAACCTAGTGCCAGGTGTTTGCTGTTTGTTGGTTTGGGCTGTGGACCTGCACAGTCACACGAAGTGGAAGGTCAGCTAGGGTATTTTAAGAATGTTTCCAGGGTCAAGATTTTTTTTTTTTTTTGGTACCGGGGATCGAACTCTGGTCTTTGCGCTTGCGCAGCAGGTGGTGAAACCACTGAGCTAACTCCCTGGCCGAAGGTCAAGTTTTGAGGGTGCAGATGAAGCACGCTGAGAAAGCCGTGGAGCCGAGAGGCCTGCAGATCTGAGAGGGCTCACAGTTCAGTCTGCTCTCCTCAAAATTGAAACCATGAATGGGCAAAAATGTGCCATCCAAAAGCAGTTTTATGAGGACTTGACCTACAGCACAAGGAAGCCTCCGAAGGATATGGGGGAAGTTGTGTAGAACTGCTGTAAGGAACACAATAATAAGTACTTCTGGGGAGCCTTGTGCCCTTCTCTCCTGTCTCGAAGCTGCATGAGAAGAACATCAGCAGCAAAACAAGGACCTGAGAGTCCCTTGATAGTAACAGGATTTCCTGCACAGGTTGGGAGCAGGGACCTTCTTTTTTGTGGGATGTGACAGCACCCTGGCCTTGGTTTGCCACGTTGGCATGGGCAGATGTGGACTAGGAGGAAGTGCTGAGCCTGGGAACACAGGAAGCACAGAACCCATTAGGTTCCTGGGGGAAATGAGTATGGGGGGAGGTGAATCGAGGTTGTCCCCCACAGCACCCCCTGGATGTCCCGGGCTTCCTGGACACTGCCAGGGGACTGGCCGTGGAAGGAAGCCCTTCAGGGGCCCAGGCTACTTTTGCCTTGTCATCCTTGGTGTGACGGCACATAGGCTGGGGACATCCTAACAAAACCAGGGTTGTGAAAGACAGGAGAGGTGGTGAATGGCTGTTGCAGTGCAATCAGTAATTCACACTTTAAGGGGAATAAATTGGGGGTTCAAGGCTTCATTTCAAATCTCTATTTCTACTACCCACTGTGTGACCTCAAGTAAATCATTTAATTCTTAAAGTCATTTAAATTTTTGGTCCCTCAGTTTCTATACCTGCAAAATAATTCCTACTTTACAAGGTTGAGGGAAGCAGCAGTATCTTAGGAGAGCCTAGCACAGTGTCTGCGTGCTTTGATCTATATAGATATAGTTTTTATTTCCATCCAGTTCTGGCTCATTACTGCCATGGCCCTCATTATCTCCAACCAGACTAGAATAATGTTAGAGCTCTGCAGGCCTCAGGAGCAAGCTTCAGAAAGCAAAGTCTGTCTGTCTGTCTGTCTGTCTGTCTGTCTTTCACCTTTTCCTCTCCTCCTTTCAACACCTCCCTCATGACAAGCTATAGGAAATGGAATTTTTCTTCCCCAAGGTAGGTCATAGAAACCCAATATTCCATCGCTTTGGAGCCACTGGCCATAGGTGAGTTCTGTGATCCATCTCATCTGATTAGACTCTCAAAGGATAAGACCCTCATTTCAGAAGCAGTCTGGCCCCTTCCTTCAGGGAAGAAAGGTTGAAGAATCTGAACATACAAGCTCTGCTGGGGTTCCCTGCTGTGTAGTAGCATTAAACCAGACTCTGTCCAACCACATTCAACACAGGTGTGCACAATTCAATCATGCCTGTGCATGTCACTGCTGTAAAAACTCAAAAGGATCTGGGTGTAGTGGTGCATGCCTATAATCCCAGTACTTGGGAGGCTGAGGCAGGAGGATCCCTGTGAGTTCAAGGCCAGCCTAAGCTATGTAGCAAGACCCTGTCTCAAAAAACCAACAAACCAACAAGCAAATAAACACCAAAAGGATGGTGTAATCCCAGTACTCAGAAGGCTGAAGCAGGAGGATTGCCAAGAGTTCAAGGTCAGCCTGGGCTACATAGTGAAATCCTACCTCAAAAACAGCAACACAACCAACAACAAAATCCCATAGAAGGAATTAGTAAAAGTAAGGATAGTGTTTCCCCAAGTTCTGTGGGCAGATCTCACAAATCAGTCAAACTTGAGGAGGGGGACCTGGGAACCCCAATTTGTAGCCAGTTGGCCGGAAGTTCCGGAAGCCTGGAGTTGTGACAGTCTGGAGTGGGGACAGTTTTGTGGGACTGAGCTCTCAGCCTGTGGGATCTGGTGCTGTCTCCAGGAAGGCTGTGTGGGATGTGAATCAGGAGGAGTCTGGATGGTGAGTGAAGCAGAATTGATGGCTTGCCTGGTCTATTTGTGTATCCCATATTAGCACCTTCTGGGCTCGATTGATATCTGGTAATTAAATGATTTTGCCTTATTTTTTTAAGAGCATCTTGGCTATTTTTGGCCCTTTTTTTCATTCCTATATATATATTTT
>NW_004624781.1:1433004-1466128 GCF_000247695.1 Heterocephalus glaber | reverse complement strand
TTTGCCGGAGATGTACTGAACTCTCTGCAAGCCTTCCGTTACGCCTTGTTTATCCCAATGTGAACTATTGAACTCTCTGCAAGTCATCTGTTACATTTGTTTCTCCCGATGTACTGAATAAAAGGTGTGGTAAGCTGGGGCTTTTGTCTTTGCTGCCCAGAGCAGCACTGATCAGACCCAAAGCTCAGCTTCTTCTCGGTCTCATTTTTGTACCTTTTCTGTCATTCGCCGTGTGCTGCCGTGGCTCGCAGGAGACCAGGACTAACTGCAGAGGTTCTGGTAACGTCCCCTTCCCCTGTCCCCTACAGTACCAGGGATCAAACTTGGGTCCTTGCGCTTGCAAGGCAGGTGGCGGAACCACTGAGCTAAATCCCCGGCCCATGCTTATATATCTTTAATAGGTTTTACTTTTGGCACATACTATTTTTAGTACCTTTATTGAGATAAAATGGATATGCAATAAACTGCACAATGCTTAAAATGTACAAAATGGTAAGTTTAATGTATGTGCACACCCTGAGACCTTCATTACAATACAGGTAATAAATATATCCATCACCCCCAAAATTTTCTCATGGCCCTTTGTAACCCTCCCTTCCACACCTTCCTGTCCAAATATCCCCTACTGTGTACACCAAGGTGATCAATGGCCTACCTTCTGTCACTATAGATAATTTACACTTTCCAGAATTTTAAGTAAATGGAATCATATACTGTGTGCTTTTTATTTATTTGTTTATTTTTTCAGTACAAGGGATGGACTTGAACTGTCATCCTCCTGCCTCTCTCAGCCCCCCAGACTTCTGGGATTATAGGCATGCACCAGCACACCAGGCTTATGCTCTTTTTAAATTTGGCTTCTTTCACTCAGGGTAATTATCTTGAGATTTATCTAATTGTAGTGTTTATTAATTTTTTGGGGGGGCTACCGAGGATTGAGCTCAGGTCCTTGTGCTTGCGAGGCATGTTAATTGCTTTTTTAAGAACACTTTTTACTATATTTCAAAATAGTTATGGATTCACAAGAAGTTGCAAAAATAGTGCAGAGAATCCCATGTACCCTCACCCATGTTCTCCTATTGCTTCTATGTTACATAATTACAGGGGACATCAAAACCAGTAAATTACAATTGGTACAGTGCATCACGTATTTCTGTGGTATTTTTTTATGTGGAGGTCTGGGTAGCCACCACTCAATGAAGGTACCAAGCTGTCCCAGTGCCCCTAGGTCTCCCCAGTGCCACCTCTTTTAGTCACACCCACCCCTCCCCTCCCCTCCACCATCCGGAATCCCTGGCAACCACTAATCTGCTTTCCAGATCTATAATTTTGTCATTCTCAGTATGCTACAAATAGAAGCATACAGTATGTGATCTTTGGAGACTGGCTGTTTGCAGTGGTTTGGATTCGGTTGGAGTGTGTCGCCCAAGGTTTGTGTGTTGAAATTTAATCTGCCCTGTGAAGTATTAAGGGGCGGGGAGGTGATCCAACTATAGCATTTAAAGGAAAACTTTTGGGAGGTGATTAGGATTAGATAAATTCAGAAAGGTGGAGCCCCTGTGATTGAATATTGGTGGCCTTGTAAGTGGAGGGAGGAAGCAGAGAACACAAAGACACACACGGGTGTCTTGCTATGTGATGCCCAGCACCACCCGAGGACTCTGCTAGCAAGAAGACTTACAATGTGTATCTAAGGGTTTTTTTTGGTACCAGGGATCCAACTCAGGACTTTGCGCTTGCAAGGTAGGCAGCGGAACCACTGAGCCAAATTCCCGGCCCTACAGGTTGTATCTAAATGGCCCCAAAAGATTGGCTTATGAGGGTATGATACTCATCAGTGGATAATCTCCATCACATTTAGTTTATGCTGGAGGCTATGTTAGGAGGTGGAGCGGGTGGGAGGAGGGGGGGTCATTGGAGGCGTAGCCAGGAGGGGCGTGGCCAAGAGGCCATATCTCCTCCTGGCTCTTCCCTCTCCTCACTTCCTGTCCACCTTGCCAGGAGTACCTCTCCTCTGCCAGGGCCCTCTGCCATGCTGCCTGCCTTGGAGCCCCCTCCCCCACCATGGGCTGCAACGTGAGCCAAAAGAAACCTCTCCTTCCTTAAATTGTGGGTGTCAGGTATTTTGTCCCAGCAACGAGGGAAGTGACTGACATCCTTCAACCTCTAGTCATGCTTATATTTTCCTCCCTAATGAATTAATACTGGTAATAATTTATATCTAAATCATCCTTTGAAGGAACTTTATGGTTCATTGCAATCTGTTGCATACAGATTTTTTCAGTTGAATCCGTCTTCATGTTGAACCTATAATATGCATTTCCTCCTCTAGTTTTTGACTCTCTTTTACTGTATAGAACAATAATGAATAACTTCAAAATTAAAAAGCGGGTAGTACGTCACTGAGAATATCGTCTAACAAACAGATAATATTTGCACACCAAAAACGACCTATGTTTAAAGTTATATTGAAAAGTTAATTTCCCAAAAGATGCAAGAGGGAAAAGTCATAATGATAGCCAGCTGTTTTTCTTTTTTTTGAGAATGAAATTAAAAAGACTGCACCACTTACTTCTCAGCAAATTCCACTCTGCCAAGTTTCAGAAGGCAAGACTCACATGCAGTTTTTGTTGTGGTCTCCATGCTTGGGAGAATCTGAGGGACCAGAGACCAGATCCTGGGTGTCAACCCCGTTTGTCACCATGGAATCTATTAGCATGATGGCTTCACGTCCTCACCAGGAGCCACCTAGAACCTACAGCTGCCAGGTGGGTGAGGCGTGGATCCTTTCTGCTGCTGCTTCAGTGGGGCTGTGGGTTTGGAACTTCGTCTGTGTGTCCCAGTCAACTGGCACAGAGCTGGTACGGGGTAGAAACCACACGGTTACTGCATATTTGCTAACTTTTTGCAACAAAACCCTGGCACATCTTTCCATTACTTTACCCACTACAACCTGAGTGGGTCCCGGGGAGCAGTCTCCCTGCGGTTCTCCTGATCTGTGTCCAAATCTACGCTCCGCCAGCCAGGTTATGCTGTTAACTTGCTATCACCATCACTCTGGAAAATGTATGATCACTGTCATATAATATTTATTAGCACTGATTCCTGTGGTTGTCCTTCCCTACTTCCTTGATGCAACCTTTTAGGCCTCTCTGTCCTTTCTGCCTGGAGTGGTTAAGAAAATATGAAGGCTTTTCTGCTTTAAAAAAAATCACGCAACTATGTACAGTCACTGTGCAATAGTATTTGAAAATACAGAAAAGTATAAATACTTAAAAATCATCTTTAATGCCAATACTCAATTTTTGGGTGTATTAGCTTTGCAGATGCATATTCAGAGATAGAATTTGATTGATTTTATTACTTTGTGTGGTGGTGGGATGGAATCCGGGCCTCAAGGGTGCCGAGCAGGGGTTACCCTGCGGCGCGTGGATGCGGTGCGCACAGACTGCGGGGCGCAGTGTGGGGCAGGCTGGCGGGAACCCGGGTGGGGCTTCGCCCGGCTCCGCAGCGCGGCTGGCAGCCGGCAGGGGGCGCCGCCAGCCCACAGCAGGGCCACCCGGGCGGGGTTCTCGCTCTGCAGAAACCAAAGCGTCACAGCTGAGAGGATACGCGCACCCACGCCAGACACCCGGGCCTTTCCCTGACCGCTCAGTCCTTCCACCCAAACACCTCCGTCAGGGTCTGCAAACTGCAGCCCAGAGGACACCTCCTCCTCGGAGCCTTCCTGGGCTGCCTCGGGACTCGGAAGTGGCACCCGGGCGGGCCTGGTTCTACGCTTGTCTGGGTTCCTTGCATGGCTGCCTGGTTCCACTGGAGCCCCGAATCGCCACACCCAGCCCGTTCTGTCCCTGGCCTGTGGCGCTGGTGCACGGGCCAGGATTACGAGGTCCCTGGGTTTAACTCCTGCAGACCAGGGTGGGACCGGAACCTGGAGATTGAGCTTCAGCTTCGTGACAGCAGGGCTGGTTGATGCCTCTGGGGGTGTTTACGAACTTGTGAGCATGTGTGCCTGTTTATTTGTGGGCAGGAAGCCTTTCAGTGAACTCTATGGGCTAAAGGTTCAAGACAAATTAAACACGCTTTCATGATCCAAGCACTCGGGGAGGCTGAAGCAGGATTGCTAGGAATTCGAGGTCAGCTGGAGCTACACAGTGAGTTCAAGGTCGGCCTGAACTACATGGCAAGATCTTGTCTCAAATAGCAAAATAAATAAAAACATACACACGATTTCAGGGGGAGGGAGAGAAGAAGGGAAATGGGAAGAGGACATAAAAAGAATTAAGATGTGTTATGTACATGTCTCAACTCCCCATGATAAATGTAATCTGTATGTACTAGAGATGTGTAACAATAAAATGCAAAATTAAAAGATCCCAATTCTTTTTTTTTTTTTTTTGGTACCTGGGATCAAACTCTGGACCTTGCGCTTGCGAGGCAGGTGGCAGAACCACTGAGCTAAATCCCCAGGGCCTAAGATTCTAATTCTTGTTACTTGATGATGTCAACAAAAACAGCCAAGGGATTGTGAGTCCAGAGTACATATTGGAGGGCTGGGGCTTGGTATTACTGCATATTTTCCACCACAAATGCTTAACCTTTGCAGATGTTTTCCTCAACTAGTCTCCACTTCGTTAAAAGATAATATTTTAAAGAGAAAAAGTCATACCTCTTATACAAATATAAAATAAACACGTGGACAATTTTAACTCACTAATGAATGAACACGTTAACAGCTGTTTCAAAGGCCAATACAGAGACCAGATAGTCTCTTTGGAAATCAGGAGTGGTTAGAAAATGATAAGGAAAAGATAAATGATAAAGGAAAGAAAGTTGTTTACGGATACAAAACTGGCTGCTTCCGCAGTTGGGCAGGGGAATCACTTACTTATACCTCCACCAGACAAATCTTACTTGCATTGCCCAGGTCAAGAAGAGTTTGTGTTATTTTCTGTTTTCTATCATTTAGAAATAAATGCTCATTGTAAAAAGTGAAATGAAGGTTATGTCAAAAATGATTCCCCCAGCCAAACATGGGTGGTGCACGCCTATAATCCTGGTACTTCGAAGGCTGAGGCAGGAGGATCATTTTGAGTTGGAGGCCATCCTGGGCAACTTTAGGAGACCCTGCCTCGAAATAAAAATTAAAAAATAAGGGCTTGGAATGTAGCTCAGAGCTCTTTGTGTTCAAGTCCCAGGAACACACACACAAACACATAGGGCTTCTTTCTGTGTCAGAACATAGAGGCCTACCTCAGCTTGCTTGCGCGCTCTCTCTCTTTCTCTTTTTCTCTCTCTCTCTTTCTCTTTCTCCTTCCTTCCTTCCTTCTCCCTTTCTCTCTTTCTTTCAGGTGGGGTCTTGCTGTGGGAACCATGAGATCTGAGTGTGGCCACCCTCCTGGGTCGCTGGCTGCAGCACATGGTAATTGCAGCCACACCTGGATGAGCTGGCGCTGCAGCACGCTGGCTCAGGCCTGCACACCATGCTCCTGTAGCGCCCCAGGCCTGGAGGGTCCGCCCTACTCCACCTCCCCTGGCAAAGGCCTGTTTCTACCTCAGACGCATGAAAACAAAAGGCCCACTGATCTTTTCTGGGTGTTCAACAACTAAAGTTTGGAGACCAAAACTAGAAAGGTAACTGGGCTAAGAGGACAGCCAATATTTTGGCCCTGGCCCCTCAAAGTCAACAAAGACCCAGGACACAAAGGAACCTTTCCTACAGGATCCTCACATCTTTGGTAAGTCACTCAACCTCCTGAGCAGGGAAATTGCTGGGCACCCGAGGACAAATGTACGGTGTGCCAAAGGAGGGTCACCAAGAGGGAAAAATCTCCCAGGCTTTCACTGAAAGTAACATGGTCAAGCAAGGCCATGACACATCCTGACAGCTGACACTGACAGAGGAGTTGAGAGGCTCTATGGATGGCTCCAAAGTAATGCCTGAGCAGGCTTAACTGACCTTGATAGATAGCAAGAGGTTCATACTGATTGACAGATCTCACTTTAACTTGGTCTTAAACACCCAGCAGAGAAGAACAACCAAAAGAGGTATAAAATAATGCCATAGTAATAAAGCTAGATGTAAAAAGGGGCTCCAGTCACTGACCCCTTCTGGCAGTTTCCAGCTCTACCAGTAGCTGACCATGATTACGGATCACTAGAAAAAAACCTATGGTAAAATCTATAAGAGCTCAGCTAGAGTTATATATTTCTTAGTGAAATTTGTTCTTCAAATTGTCTCTTATCTTCTTACAGTTGAAACTAGAGAGACTTATGACAAAGTGACAGACTTATAGATAACCTCATCAATAAAAGAATCTAAGAGTCAGCAGGTTACAATCACTATTTCAATTTCTAAGTGTGACTTTCTCCCCACCCTGCCCTTTCATTCTAGTGTGCTCATGCTTAGATTATGCTCTAAGTTTTTAAGTTTTGTTTATTCATGCCTAGAGGCTGCCAAACTCCAAACAGTCATACAAATGGAACCAATGACAAATGTGCTAGACTTCTTTTACTGGGATTCACCAGATCGACCTTGTAAACAACTCATAACTGCTAAACTATACAATATGACTTCTGTGTTGGATTCTGAAGTCTCCTGGACCTTCTCCTTATCCTCTTTGTGGGAGGCTATTACTAGTTCCTCCCGGTGGAGACCCTTGTTGGCTATATTCATAGCAATCCTGCTGACCTTATAATTTGGCCCATGTATTAACTGTTTCTTTGGTTTTGTCTCCTCCAGACTCAAAGCTATACGGCTACCAAGATGGCAATGCCTGGCACCTATGGAGGGCGTTTAGATAGACTCTGTAGAGTAACTCTAACTGCTGATCACAACTATGACCCTCTTCAGCTGGAAGTAGCCAGAACTGTCTTCACCCTTTGCCCCTTCACAGCAGTTAGGGGTCCTTCTTCAGAGGGGGGAATATTATAGATAGGTAAGTTAATTAGATATCTTGTTGGCAGGTAGACAGGGCCTCACGTGAGGTGCCAGCCCTCCAGGAGCCAACACAGCAAGGAACCAACATGGAGAACAATTGAGGCACATTCACTGGTTAGCATTATAAAAACGAAAAAAAATACTACTTCCCCTAGAGATAGATAGCAGTGATTGATATTCTAAATGGGAAATTCCTTGTATGTGACTTGTCTTTTCATTTGCTCCCCATTTAATCAATATTGGCTGTGTGACTGTACTTGTAATCTTATTGGTTGGTCATGGTTTTGTCCCATCTCATGCCCTTCCATTGGGTCTTATAGTTTTTGTCCCAACTTGTACCCACTTCACCACATGGCTTTGCTGTATAGAACATCTTTGAAAAGTGGGCTGGGTGGGCAACCTACTTTCCGGTCCCCCTTCTGTCTCTCTTAGGCAGAAGTTTTCTTTCTCCCAATAAATTTTTCCTACTCTTAACAACAACAACAAAAAACCCAAAAGGCCCAGATATAATCTAGCACATCAGGCCCTGTATCTGGGAGACAGTCAAAGGGGACCTTTATCCTACCATACCTGAAAAATAAAATTCCAGAGGGATTAAAGGCTTACAAATGTAAAATATAAAATATTAAGGATCTGGCAAGACACTCTGTGATGCCACACTAGCACACACCTGCAGGATGGCTGAAATGGTGAAATACAAGGAGGCCACGAAGATCAATGAGATGCCCCTTGGAGCAAGTGTAATCGGCACAGCCACCACGGACAACTGCACAGCCACATGTGCTGAACATGCACCTCCTCACGACCAGGAAAAAACATTCTTGGATAAGTACCCAATGGAAGGGCAAATGTGCACTCCCGAAAGAACAAGTACAAGAATGTTCATGGCAGCATGATTTGGAATCGCCCCAAATTGGAAGGCACTCAAATGTCCATCAACGGAACAGCAGATAAAGTGCGATAGGTTTGTGTGGAGGAATGGAGCACAGTGCGAGACTGAATGAGCCAAGCAATGGGATCTCACAGACATGGGCTGAGTTAAAGGAGCTAGAAACAAGTGGGCACCTATAGGTGAGCATTTAGATAAAGTTCAGGCCCTATGTGAGGAGGGTACAGGTTCACTCGGGAGAAAGTGGGTAGAAGGGGTCATAAAAGAATATAGGGTGGTTTGCAGATTTTATTTCTTCTCTTTTCTCTTTCTTTTTTCTTTTTGTTTTTATTTTTTGAGACAGGGTCTCTCTATGTAATTCAGGCTGGCCTTGAACTCACTATGTAGCCCAGGTTGACCTCAAACTCATGGTGATTCCTCCTGCTTCAGCCTCCTGAGTGCTGGGACTACAGGTGTGTGCCACCATGTTCAGCAAAGTTTAGTTTTTTGATCTGGGCCTTGGTTACATGGAGTGTGTTCACCTTGTGAGAATTCATTGATCCATAAAAATATGTGCACTATTTCATATGTATATTATACTTCAATAAAATTTTTGTCAGTATATTCTGGGCTTCACATAATCTAAGGGTTAGACCTTCTCGGCCAAAATTGGAAACCTAGATCTAAAAGATAGATATTTTTAGTTGGGTGTGGTGGTGCATGCCTGTAATCCCAGCACTGAGGAGGCTGAGGCAGGAACATTGCTATGATTTCAAGGCCAGCTTGGGCTACCGAATGAGTTCAAGGCCAACCTGAACTACATAGTGAGACCCTGTCACAAAACAAATAAACAAACAATAAAAAGATAGATATTTTTGCGTGTGTATGTGTGTGTGTGTGTGTGTGTGTGTGTGTGTGTATGTATGTGTTGTGGCAAAAGATGTTATAAGCAATATCAAAAGATGAACAGTAGGATTAGATTTTGGAATTACGGCTGCAGTGGATATCAGAGTCAGATGGTTGGAGTTGAGTACATCCTTTTACATGCTCAAGAGCCAATTCTTTTCATTATTCGAAAGCAACAGTGGCAGTCCCCTGCTCAAGCTTACTGCAGTGCATGGCATTCAGTCAGCTTTTGATGAAGCTATGTCTTATTGTTTTGTTTTTTTTTTGTACCGGGGATTGAACTTGGGGCCTTGAGCTTGCGAGGCAGGCAGCAGAACCACTGAGCTAAATCCCCAGCTATGTCTTATTGTTGATATCATCCTTCCAAAGGGTATTGGTGGCACTTCAAAGAGCATGAAGAACAAGATAAAGTCAAACCAAAAGCTAAAAGAAAAGAAGAACCAAGCTCTATTTTTCAGAGGCAGCACGTGGATGCTTTACTTGTAGACCTTAGACAAAAATTTCCACCTAAATTTGTGCAGCAAAAATCTGGAGAAAAGCCTGTCCCAGTGGATCAAACAAAGAAAGGCAGAACCTACACCAAAAACTGTAAAATCTGAGAAAGAGACCACAAAGAATGTCCAACAGACACTGAGCAATAAAGGCCCACCTGGGAAAAGGATGAGACTTCAGTGAGTATGAGACAAAAGGAAAGCCTGTGAGACTTTCTCTTCTTCTTCTTCTTCTTCTTTTTTTTTTGGTACTGGGATCAAACTCCGGTCCTTGCGCTTGCACAGCAGGCGGTGAAACCACTGAGCTAAATCCCCAGCCCGCTATTCGTGATTATTACACCTCAGCACTGTTGTAGAATTTTGAGCTTTGAAACCCCTTTTCACAACCCTCTCATTTGTATGGAATGTGGTTATTCTTTAAGAAAGGTTGTTATTTCCATCATGCTGTGTGACTATTTCTTTTTTTTTTGGTACCAGGGATCGAACTCAGGTCCTTGTGCTTGCAAGGCAAGCGACGGAACCACTGAGCTAAATCCCTGGCCCTATTTCTTATGTATCTTTTGTAATCTTTCCTCTACTGGACTTGAGCAGTCTAGGTACTCACATATTTACCTGTATTATATTTAAAGACAAAAATAAAAGTATTTGTGTATATATAAAAAAAAGATGAACAGTAGACTTGGAAGTAGTATTCGTAATGCAAATGATAGACAAAAGTTAATCACTGTAATATGCAAAGAGATCTTATAAATTGGTAAGTCAAACAATCCAATGGAGAAATAAAGAAAAATGATATGGGCCCGGGATTTAGCTCAGTGGCACCACGCCTGCCTCAAAAGCAAAAGGTGCCGAGTTCAATCCCCGGTGCTGCAAAAAAAGAAAAAAAAAGAAAAAAAAAGAAAAATGATATGAATAGTCAATTCAGAGAAGAAAAAATCCAACTGTATGAAAAAAGTTCATTAGAATTCGGGGGAATGCAAATTAAAGTAATAATAAGATACACATTTACACCCTTCAGGCTGGCAAAATTAAGAAGAGCTTCGACACAGACTGTTTGTGCGGGGGAGAGCACGCTCTCAATCAGTTCTGGTGGGGTTGTGAATTACTACAGGCTTTTTGAAAATCAGGCTGGAAAAATCCATTACAATTAAAAACACATCTACCCTTTGACCTGGGATCCCACCCGGGGATCCACGCCAGAGGGAGGAAAGCGTCTCAAAAGATTGCGTGTGCCGGGTGTTCGGGGCTCACTAACACAGAGGTGCATTCGTGGTGTGTGTTTGTGTGTGGACGTGCGCACGCGCCCCCCCCCCCCCGCCACCACACCCGGGAAAAAAACTCAGTGCCGCTCAGCAGAGAAGCGGAACAAATGATGGTGTCGTCGTCCGTCTCCCCTCCGCTCCCCGGCCTTCCACGGCTCACAGGCCAAGGGTCTGAAGTAACTTCAGTCTTTGGTGACTTGGAGTCTCCACCTTGGGCTGAAGTGCACAGATGTGGATGACCAGAGCCCAGCTGCAATGGTAATTCCGGCGCAGGATTTGGAGGAATGACCTCGGGCTGAGGCCACTGGCACCGTGCCCTGGGTGGAACTTGGCTCCTATCTCTCCAGGATCATAAAAGCACAGTCGCAAAGGAGGGTCATAAAGGCAGCTCCTAGGGATAGTCACTGCCTGTCCCACCTAGTGTGGCTTTCTCAGGCCAGAGCCAGGCAAGCATCTCTGTGAACTGAAGGCTACATGAGACATAGAATCACTGCAGATCATTATTTCTCAACACCGAGTCTCCTTCTGGGGTTTGTGTTCTAGTCCTGTCACCATCCACCGAAGCTCTCTTTGGTAGAGTTAGAGTGAAGCGGGACCTCAGCCGAAGGGGCGTCTAGTACTGCACTTTTCATTTTATTTATTTATTTAGGTGCTGGGGATTGCAAAACAAGTACTCTCTGAGCTACATCCCCAATCCATTCTAAAAATTTTATTTCTTTCTGTATTTTTTTGAGATAGTCTTGCCAGGAAGCCCAGGCTGACCTTGAACGCATGGCCATCCTCCTACGTCAGCCTTCTGAGTACTGGGATTACAGGCGCACACCACTATGCCTGGTCCTTTTGTTAAATTTTTAATTTTGAGAGAGGGACTTGCTAAATTGTCCAGACTGGGCTCAAACTTGCAATTCTCCTATAGCTAGGATTACATGCATGTGCCACCAAGCCAGGCACTATGGTTTGAATATAAATGAGAGTTTGCAAAAAAATAGTAAAGGTAACAATGAAATTATTTTTGTACATGTTTGAATATTCTGTTGATGGGCTGGTAATGTTTGGGTAACTAATAAAAGCAAAATATACATAATTAGGGCTGGGGATGAAGGTCAGTGGTAGAGCACTTGCCTAGCATGCACAAGGTTTAAAATCCTCACAGCATGTGAGTGCATACACATGCATAATTTATACATTTTTTCATTAAATTTAATTTTCCTGCTTTTTAAATTGTAAAATTACTTAATTATGTTGTTGTAATTAAGATTTTTTTGCACGCCTGTAATCCCAGCACTTGTGAGGCTGAGGCAGGAAGAATGAGTTCAAAGCCAGCCTAGATTAAGATCAAGGCCAGTCAGAACTACAAAGCGAGACTTTGTCTCAAAACCAACCAAACAAAAAAACCCCCCAAAACAAAACAACACCAAAACCCCAAACCAAACAGGGCTTTTTGAGCAGGGTACTGTGGCAAACACCTGTGATTCCAGCACTCAGTAGGCTGAGGCAGGAGGATCACCATGATTTCAAGGCCAGCCTAAAGTACATAGAGACCCTGTCTCAAAAAAACAAAAAACAAGCTATCAAAACAAACAAAATTTTAGTATTTACATAATTTGCTGGTGATGCCAAATCAGACTATCTTTTTTTGGTAATTCGTAATTCTTTTTTTTTTTTGGTACCAGGGATTGAACTCAGGTCCTTGCGCTTGCGCAGCAGGTGGCAAAACCACTGAGCTAAATCCCCGGTATGTAATTCATAATTCTTAGATAATTTTTCAAATCAATTTCAATCAGGAGAAAGTTTCAGTAACCAGAGGAGTTTTGATCAATGCCTTGAAACAATATTTAACTTTTGGAAATGGGCCTTGAGTTTCACATATCCTATTCAAATATTTGAGTGGAGCGGCAGAAATAATCATTGCTGCGGAAAGTATGACAAAATATTTTAATCCCACCGTAGGAATTTCTGCCCCTTGGATCACAATTTTCATTGTCTCTTAAGGACTCTCTAGGTTCCTTGGGAAGGTGCAGAATTGGCTTCATACTGAGGGCATCTACAATGATAATGATACAGACTTAAAGGTAAAACAAACCTCTACTAGGGTGACAATATTCCCGAGCCACTCAGAACGCCTGATCTGTGAGTCCCTCAGGAATGGAGAGGCACAAACGGAAACAAGGAAGGGATGTGGGGCCCTGCAGGGAAATGGAATTTCACCGGGCAAAAGATGACTGTGATCTCAGAATCCGAGGAACAAGGTTTGACAAGTTAATTAATTGGTCTTTTTTCTTACCTAAGTGCTTCTGTCACTCCAGTCTCCCTCTACTTGGAAGTGGTTTCTGTCTCTGATGTCTGTGGAGACAGACTCTTGAAACCTCTGTGACATTCAGACATGGTTGTTTTTTGTGTTGAGGATGCAGAGCCAAAGGTGAGGAGTAGTGTTTCCTTGGGGCCTGAATAGTATTGTACCTGAACTGATGTTGGGATTGCAGGCTTCATGCTTCGAGAGCTGGGCACCAGTGCTTGTGTGCTGTGCGTCCCCTGGCCAGTTTATTTGGTGAGTGTTTTTCTCAACTTTCTGTAGTACAGGGCCCAGTTTTAATTTTCCAATCTAGCGCACAGCAATTCTTTTGTAAAAATCCAAAAATATAAATCATTAGACAAGTGAAAATTTTTAGCTGGGAGTGATGGCACACTGCTGTGATCCCTGCAGTCTGAGAGGCGGAGGCAGGAGGATTGCAAGTTGGAACTCAGCCTGGGAAATTTAGTGACTTAATGAGACCCTGCTTCAAAACAAAAACAACAAAAACAAAAGAAGCTGGGGGGATGTGGCTACGGCAAAGGTCCTGGGTTCAAGTCCCAGTACCCCTACCAAAAAGAAAGGTGAAATTAAAAAAATTTATTAGTACAGCATATGCTTGTGATACATAATGATTATAGTCATCATGGGGTATTGGTACATATACATATCACATCTTGATCCTTTTTACTTCCCTTTCCCCTCCAGTCCCTCCCGTCTCCCCCATAGGAAAAGTGAAATGAAAAAAGCCATACAAAACAAGCTGACTACAGTGGCATATGCCTCTAATCCCAGCACTTGGGAGGCTGAGGCAGGAGGATCACTATTGGTATGTAGCCTGGGCTACACAGTGAGTTCAAGGCCAGCCTGGCCTACCAGTGAGACCCTGTCTGAAAAAAAAACACTACACAGAGCCAGGCTTGGAGTTAGCAGTGCCACGGCAGGCAGCCCACTTGCCTCTGTCCCAAGGTGGCCCCAGCACCAAGCAAGCTGACTCCTGCCCTACAGGCTTTTTACTGGCTGGTTTCTCTCCCCAGGTCACTCAGAAGTCGTCACAGGCCGGGTCCTCTGTTGTCCTGCTGTCCTTGCCCTGGGGTGAGCAGCCTGCATCATGAGAGTGTGATGTCGTCTTGGACCCAGCCAGCATCTCTCCTGGACCCTGCAGTCAGCACCAGAGATGGTCACAGAGAGGCTCAGAAGACCACGTAGAGCTGGTTGAAGCTGCTACCTCCCCATCATGAGTGGATGGGATGAATAGGAATAGCATTTCTTTCTCATGTTCCTTTTTTTTTGTACTGGGGATTGAATTCAGGACCTTGCGTTTTCGAGGCAGGCGGCAGTACCACTGAGCTAAATCCCCAGCCCCCCAGCATTTCTTTCTGCTGGGCAGAGGTGGGAAATACCCATCCCACCTTCCTAGGGGTCAGCAGCAACTCCAGGGCTCCCCATGCACTCCCAGGAAATCCTGGGTGGACTAACGGGATATAAATTCCAAAATCATCTACGTTTTTTTGGTTACTACTACATTGCTTTATGACCCACTTTAAATCCCTTGCTTGTATTTCTCCTCATAGATTCTGTTGTGGTGGACATGGCTTTATTCATTACCAACTACTGCTGATTCATTTAAGCTTTCACTTTTAATGTTTTATTTTATTTTGGTTTTCTTTTTGAGACAGGGTCTCGTTCTGTAGTCCAGGCTGGGCTTGAACTCTCTGTTTTGCCCAGGCTGGTCTGGACCACCCAGCAATCCTCCTGCCTCTGCCTCCTGAGTGCTGGGATTATAGGCTTGGGCCACCAGGCCTGGCTGGACAAGGGCTTTAAAGGCCTGTCTGCAGCTGTGCATTTACAAATACCTGTCTCTCTGATCACTTGCCTGGGGAAAGCACTGTCTAGAGCAGCCCGGTGCGGGGTGCAAGAGGGCAGGAACTGCAGCCTCTGGGCTACAGCCTTGTGTGTGGGCTTGCGGGCCGCTCCCTGGCCAGAGCCAGGCTCCTGATGGGACTTCGAACTGGTGGACCTCCTGCCTTCGACTTCTAGTTTCCTCAGAAACTCCCAGCCAGCACTGCCCCAGGGTCCTGACCCTTACATGCTGCCAGGACAATAAATCCCTGGGTCCTATGAAGCACAGCAAAATAATGAGTCCAACTTTCGCCCTAATGTCTGTATCATCTTTTAGTTCCCTTCTTTAGCAGAGCCCTCACAAGAGCTGTCCATACCTGGGACATCCTTTTCTGCCACCCGATCCCGTCTGCTCTGATCCATCAGCCACATTTGTGACCCGTGTGACAAGGAGGTAACAGGGAGATTGTTAAATTCTGATCCTTTGAGACTTGATCACTCATCTTCGGTACCTGTGGCTTTCCCTGCAGTGAGGATTACAGGTGAGAGACTTGATAAGGAAAGATGAGAAGGAAGTCAAGTCACGATGAAGTCCAAGTCTCATCTGGACCCTGATGGTTCTGGAGGAAATCACGCCTGAGGTTTGTTCCAGCTGCAGCCACAGAGCTGGGGTTTCCTGCTTCCACGCAGACAGTGACTGTGCTGGCCATACCACTCTAGACACCTGTGGTGTCTGCAGCGCAGTTAAAGCAGGTCCACACCCTGGGCAGGCCCTGGAAGAAATCCCAAGGTGCCCGAACAGAAGCTGGGGTTGAACCTGGCTTCTGCACTTTCACGTGCACAGGAGTTTTCAAGAGCGCTCATTAGTTTAAAATGCAGACTCTGTTGCAGTGCGATTGAGGTAAGGCTGAAACACTGCATTTCTACTAAGCTGCTGCCTGGGTTTGAAGCAGCCTAGTCCTGCAGGAGAGGGTCCTGCTGTAAAATAGCACCGTGGGTGCCTTGACCATCTCCTGCTGGGCAGCGAGCCACCTCTCAGACATAATGGTTTGCAGTATCAGTTTGTTGCTCTGTGGCTAGCTGGGCTTGGCTTAGTGCTTCTCACTTGGCGTCTCATGCATTTTTTGGCAGGGAGAAGTCAGAGGGGCTGTGACAGTCTGGCTGAGTGTCCAAGAGGATGACATTCAAGGTTGGCAGCTAAGACAGGCTATTGTGGGGGACTTGGGGACTGCGACTGGCAAACCTTCATGTGAGCTCCCCCTGTAGCTTGGGCTTCGCACAGAGTAGAGATTCTTCTAAAATATACCCAGGATTTTTTTTTTTTTTTGTGGTGGTACCAAGGATTGAACCCATAGCCTTCATATTGTGCTACATCCCCAGCCCTTTTTTTTTTTTGGTACCAGGGATTGAACTTGCACTTGTGAGGCTTGTGAGGCAGGACTCAGAACCACTGAGCTAAATCCCTGGACCCCCCAGCCCTTTTTTATTTTGAGAAAGGATCTAGCTAAGTTACTAAGTTGTCCAGCCTGGCTCAAATGTGCAGTCCTCCTGCCTCAGCCTCCCAGAGTGCTGGGATTACAGGCGTGCTGTGACCTGCAGACATGGAAATGATTGTCCTAAAGCAGTTTATACTCACAGAGCCCTAGAAACAGGAGGCGCAACACTCCATGCAGGGCCACAGGAGGAAGCAGCAAGGCTTGTTGAGAGGAGAGGCAAGTGTAGCCCTTTCCTTGGGAGAAATGGATGAGGCAGTGCAGATACCTGAGTGAATGCAGCATTTCTACTAGTCCAGCACCAGATCCTGGTGTGAGCTAGGGTGGAGAGAATATTAGCCAGTGTGTGCTAATAAGTGTGATAGAGGTGAGAGTTTGGGTCCCAGGCAGCTTGGCTTGTTTATCAAAGTTGTGCTTGTAGGGGAGGCATTTGCCAGCCCTGGCAGGGTCATTGTCTCTGGGCCCTCAATGCCAGAGCATCAGGAATATAGAATCCAGCGGCTGGATTCTGAGCATGAGAATCCCAAGAGCCAACATCCTGAGAGGTAGGAAGGAGGGGTTGCCAGGGCATCTACGGGCTTGGAAGGGACACAAGGAGACTTCTGTGCATTCTGTTGGTGGCAGCAGACATTGCATCACTCAGATGCCAGGGGAAAAGAAATGCTACTTCCGGATAGGGAAGTGTCAAGGTGACCCTGCAGAAAGGCCAGTGGGACAGGTCGATATTGCTGTGACCACCTTTGGAGAGTACTGTCTGCCATATGTGTGTTATGTATCTTAAACAGTGCTGTTGTACGACAATGCCCAGTGTGCTGGGTTTTGCAGGTAAAATCCTCCTAAATCAAAAGAACTCCGTGTTTAAAGGCTCTGTGGCCTCACCAATTCAATAGTGGGAAGCCCAGTCCTTCCAAGGGGGTCAAACCCTCCTCGGTATTTCCAAAGTGATGCAGAAGTCAGCCAAAAAAAACAAACCAAGGGCTGGGGATTTAGCTCAGTGGTTCCTGGCTCGAAAGCGCAAGGTCCTGAGTTTGATCCCAGTACCAAAACAAACAAACAAACAAACAAACAAACAAAAAACCAAAAAAACCAAACCAAGCCAAAACAAAAAAACAACCCATCCTCATGGGGCATGGTGGCACACATCTTCCCAACTACTTGTGAGGCTGAGGTAGGAGGATCACAAATTTAAGGCCAGCCTGGGCAACTTAGTAAGACCCTGTCTCAAAATAAAAAATTAAAAAAGGGCTAAGGGGGGGGGGTCGGGGATTTAGCTCAGTGGCACCACTCAAAGTCCTGAGTTCGATCTCTGGTACCGCAAAAAAAAAAAAGGCCAAGGGTGTAGCTCAGTAGTAAACTATGTGCTTAGCATGTGTGAGGCCCCGGGTTCATTCCCAAGGACTGCAACAAACAAACAAAAACAAGACAAAACAAAAAACAACCAACCAGTTTGGGTTTTTGCTCCTTGGCGCCCCCTTCTGGTGATGCTGAAGCTCAGCTACTCCCACAGTTGACTACAAACTGGCCTTCCCCCTAGCCCCTTGTCAGGGTCTGGATGTCTTTTCCTGACATGTAGCCTCTACCTAGGCCCCATTCCACCAGGCGTGGTTTTCTTTCCTGCCCCATGGATGAGAGCTCTAATTCTGTTTGTCCCAGGGAAATGTGTGCTGCCAACTGGTCCTGAAGGCCTGGCTCATTCTCCTGGAAGCAGGCTCAGATTGCTGCTATGGAAATGGACAGGAGGATGGGTGGTACCTACTCCTGCCTGGGCAGCATGCAACCTGCTTACTTGCGTGGAAATGGGTGGGAGAGGCAGGCAGTGGAAGTGAAGGTATGGTTAGCCCCTTTCCCGGAAGCAGGTTGGGAAGCCAGCTGCCACCCAGCCAGCAATCTTGTGACTTAGATTTTCTGGTTCACTGAGCCACCCACAGACCACTGAAGCATGAACATCTTTCCCCAGGAAGATCAATCTCTCCACTTTCTTGCTGTAGTCTGGGGCTGTCTCTTGGGGTCTCCTGAGGCCCTCCTGCGCCCACCCTCAGCCAGCATCCTCATTGTTCTGCAGCACTGGGGATGGAACCTAGGGCCTTGTGTGTGCCGGGCAAGTGCTGCACCACTGAGCTGTACCCCAGCCTTCTGCCTGGTCCTCAGAGGGAACAGGAAAGCCCAGGTGGCTTTGGGAAGAAGCCCTGAAGCAGTGACCACTAGAACTGTTCCCTTGTCCCTAGCTAGGCCTCACCCTGGGCTCTTCATGGAAGCAGCCTATATGCCATTAATACATGAATGGGTAAGAAAATGTGGTATCTATATATAATGGAGTACTACTCTGCCATAAAGAAAGATAAATTTGAGTCATTTATAGCAAATGATGCACCTTGAGACCATCATGCTAAGGGAAATAAATCAGACACAGAAGGTTAATTAGCACATGCTTTCTCCTACATGAGAAACCCAAAGTATAAATAATTTTTGTTTTTTGTTCTTTTGAGACAGGGTCTTACTATGTCAGGTCTTACTATTCAGGGTGGCCTTGAACTCACAGCGATCCTCTTGCCTCAGCCTCCTGAGTACTGGGACATGTGCCATCACTCCTGGTGGAAAGTATAAATAATTTAAAGAGCAAAATGAAAGATAGATGATAGAAAATATGGAGGCAGACCCTTTGCAGATGGGAAGGGGATCTCGGGTTGGAGGGAGAGGGGAAGGGGGAAGAGGAAAGGGAAGAATGAAAACAGACTAAGATGCGGTATGCATATGCACCGGCTCTCCACTACGCGTGTATCCATTATGTATCATGAACACGTGCTAATATAAATAAATAAATGAAGGGCGCAATCCATACAGCTCACCATCCACGCACTTCCTGCAAGTGGAACCCTCAGTTCTGTGGCTAAGGCTCCGCCCACACCGGGCCACACCCGCTTCAGGGGTTGGCCAAGGCAGCGGACAATCAGGATGGTCGGGGCGGTCTGTCCAGTTGGCTGGAGGGTGAGGATTCAGACCCCTCACCGCTTCTCAGTACGTTCTTGCTAAGGTCCCCGAAGAGCTTCCTGGCAAAGTTACCTCACACTTTCTGTCTGGCAAGTGCTTCACAAATCCTCCTAAATACAGCAGATTTGTCAGTAGAAATCTAAAACTTCAGAAAAAATTAATTGAAAGAGCTATTGAATCGAGGAGGTTTTGCCTGAGTGAATATTTGCTCTGTGGAATTCTGATCTATTCATTCAGTAATCCTAATTGTGGTTTTGTTAATTTAGGAGTCATTTCAGAGAAAGTGCTTTATTCCACCAGGAGCCGTCACTGGGTTAAGAAGATTTTGTTTTTCCTTTTGTGATGTTTCAAAGGAAACTCGTTCTTGCAACAGCTTCAGCTATTTTTTGCTTGTGTCTGCTCCCTTATCGTTCCAAGTTGACAAGAAAATGCCTCCATAGTCGGCCCCAGGTAGCCTGGCCATATTCTCCCCGCCCTCTTGGGTGGGGACTTGAAGCAGATCCACGTAGAAGTTGGGGCTGAAGTTGGGGCTGCCGACATTTCCCTTCTCTTTGTTGCCTTCAAAAGAGTGGCCAGACTGGCAGCACAAGGTTCAAGGCCCTTAACTTACACCACTCTCTCGCCTCTTCCTCCTTTTGGTTGCTCTTCAAGTCTCTCTTGGGCTTATAACTCAGCAGCCTCTTTCTTTGGGAAATCTCTGACCAGTCTACACCGCCAGCCCTGGGTGTTTATGAGAGAGGGACCCTTCAGTGGATGGTTCAAAGACAGCTCTGATCCAGTGCATCCCAGACTGAAGTCATCTCTGGCATTTCTTCCCTACCTCCAACCCTCCTCCTCATCCCAAACCTGCTTCCTCTCTGATGCTTTCTGGCTCCAGATAGGCGTTAAAGTGCCAGATACCCAAGAGCACTGGGCGTGGTGGCAGATGTCTGTGATCCTAGCACCCAGGAGGCTGAGGCAGGAGGATTGCTTTGAGTTCAAGGCCAGCCTTAACTACGTAGTGAAACCTTGTCTCAAAAAACAAAAAAATAAAGGGCAATTCCACATATTCCACAATCTTTCCTCTCCGTTATCTCCACATCTCCTCCAATTCTACTCCATTCTTGGATCCGATGGATTTCACCTCCTAAATCCCTCTCCGATCCACTCTTTCCTTCCCTTCCTCTCTCTTGCCCAGGATGCCACTGCCACTTCTTCAGGTGACTGCATCAGGTGTCCTGATGGGGCCTCCTTGCCACTGGTCTTGTCTCACCCTGGTCACCATGGTGGCTTCTGACGTGAACCATGTCAATTGCGGACTTTCCTGTTGAATGTGATCTAAATCCTCATCTGGGCCCTGCTGGCTTCCCTAATGTCGTCTGTCACTCTGGACCAGTCAGGACTCTGTACACTTCCTGGAACATAAAAGTCAACTCAAATGCTCTTAAGCAAAAAGGAAATTTATTGGTTTGTGTAACTGAATGTCCAGGGATAGAGCTGGCTTGGTGTAAGGCATGTCTAGGTCAAGCGCTCTAGTAAAGCAATGTTTCTTAGCATTGCTTTTTCTTTGTTGGTTCCACTTTCTAGTAGAGTTCGCATTTTGTTGTGGCAAGACAGCTGTTGGCACATCTGGACTGCTATGTTCTCACCAGGATAAATGCAGTCCCCCTGCCCCATGGGTGGTAAAGCAAGGGACCAGGATTAGCTCTGGGTGGCCTAGTGGGCTGGCTTTGGTCAGGGCCACCTTTATGCAATCACAGAAGTCAGGACTGCTGATGGCCAGGTTGTGCTCTGGGGAAAGACTGTGACTGGAGAGAGTGGGTGGGCAGCTTCCTGGAGGATCGTGGAGAACTGGGGCAGAGAACGGGCAGCCAACATGGGTGTTCTGGGCTCCCTGCCATCCCTAGCTCCCCAGCCCCGTGAGTGTGGCCTCCTCCAGGCACCTTCCCGATGCCCTGAGGGACCAGGACGGCCTGCTCCTCAGTCACTTTGCAGCAGTAATCGTCTCTTTCCCTTGTGGCTGTGAGCTCCTTGGAGGCAGGGAGCCTCTCTACATTTTGGTGTTGGGCGTACCTGGTTCAGGGCCTGGCCTACAGCGGGCCTATCATGTGTGAAGGACAGGAGATAAAGAGGAGGCAGATGTCATATGGGCCTAAATCTTACAGGTCACCAATGGAGGAGGAATCGTCAGGATCACGGGTGTCAGGATCATAAAGAGCTCAACAGCCTGGATAAAGGACCAAATCTGCCTAGATAAAGTGAGAGAGGACAAAATGTGGGCCCTATATTTAGTTCTAAAAAAGCATTTGTTTGGGTATAAGGTAGGAATATTTGGAAAATATGGCTGGTGGTCTTTACACAGCTACTTGAAGATGGTAGCAGGCTCTTAGACCGCCTTAGAGAAAATACACGATTTCCCTATATATCAGTTATTTAACTTCTGATTCTTGGAACAGCATCAGCATCAGCCCACACAAGGTCTCTTTCTTGCTTTGTGTTTCCATTTCTTCTCTTCTATCTCTTCCTTGCCCCCATAGAGCACATTTATAAGCCTTCTTATAAAGTATACACTGCTGTTGTTTTAGATTTACATAGCATGGTGTTACAGAGCTCAGTATAATCTTTTATTTAGTTTTTATTTTTATTATGTGGTGTTGGGGATCGAATCCAGGGCCTCCTGGAATTGAGCTACCCCCCCCCCCCAGCCCTTAGCTCATTCAATTTCTTATTTTTCCAACTTAGCATTTTGTTATTATGTTGCTGTGATCCCACTGAGTTCACTGCTTCACAATGTTTCTAAATGCTAATTTACCTGTCCATGCATTTGGTGATGGACACCCAGATGGCTTTCAACTTCCTGCGATTACAAACAACTGTGTGGCTTTCTTTCTCTCTGGTTTTTTTTTTTTTTTTGGTACCAGAGATCGAACTCAGGTCCTTGCGCTTGCGCAGCAGGCGGTGAAACCACTGAGCTAAATCCCCAGCCCTGTGTGGCTTTCTTGTGAGTGACCTTTACAGATCTGCATGGGGATGGACACAGGGCCAGCACAGATCTGCTTGACCCTTCATTGTGACAATCTGCATCTCTTGGGTTACTAATGCAGTTTGGGGACCTTTTCCAATGCCCTTGAGCCTTTTGAGTTCCCTCCTTCATAAATTACCTGGTTGTTATCTTTTGTTCCTGTTCTATGGGGTGCTTGTCTTTTTTGGTATCGATTTCAGGAGTTCTTAGAATTTTCTAGATATTGATCTTGATCTCTATCTGGTTTGGGACAAGAAAAATACTTCTCAACTCTCCTGCTCACTCTGATCTGGCTGGGCCTGGAGAATTGTGCTCCATTCAGGGGGCTGTATTTCAAGGGACGGTGACAAGGCTGGCACAGAGAAGAGACACTTGGTTTGTGGAACCCATCAGGTGGGGGCGGCAGAGCCATCTCAGTGATGGGTACTGAGATGAGTGATAAAGGTCCAGGGCTGCAGAGGCTCCCTGGCTGATGCCGGGAGAGAGAATAAGGAAGGACTCCTATAGCTTGGCTGGAGACTCTCCAAAAATGTGAAGGAAAACAGCACAGATGTGCTGCTGGGAGCCTTGGCCGGGCAGTCTGCCACCAAGTCTCCATCTGACCAGGTGGCTCTGTCTGTGAGCCTGTCTACCTCCAGCTCTGACTGATCTGGAGGAGGCAGCCACGTACTCAGCAGGCTGCACAGACGTGTGGCTGCAGGAGGTCTAGATGACACCTCGAGACACACTGGTGTTACAGTTTGTATCCAGATGGCCCCTGAAATCCTCCTGTGATCATAGGCAGGGCTTTTGGGAGGTGATGGTGAGGTAGGATTAAAATAAAAAACTAGGTAAAAAGGAGACAAAGAATTCGAGATTTTAAAAATTATCCTTAAAAAAAAAATAACTACAGCTTCAGGACACAGGCCCATTTTATTATTTTTTTCTTTCTCTTCTCCCAAAACATAATAAACCTGAGCAACTCCCTTTCACCTACAGATGGGTTTGCCCATTCCTTTTTTAACGTGTAGATGGTTCTCTTTCACCCATATATAGACCACCTTTTAAGATCGCTCATATAAATGGACCATGATCTCACTATGGGGGGGTCACCCTTTCCCACTCCCCAGACAGGACTAAGACTATCGATTATCAGATACCCACCACCCAGAACGCACAAAAGATCCCCAATTCCCAACTGTACAGTGCCTCATTCTCTGAGCACCTGCACTTGGCCCTCGAGTGCATCCTATATCTACCGCTAATAAATCCTTCTTGTGTCTTTTTTTACTAATGCATCCTGAAAATTCTTTTTCCGTGATGAGAGTCAACAAACCAGCCAACTTATTTTAAAAGGGTGGGTTAAGTTCCTTATTTGAGCCTTGGGGCTGCTCAGACCCGACCTGGTGACAGTGGGATCACGTGGGTGCTATTCTCATGGGTGGACTAGTTCACCTACGGGCACTGTATACGTATAGCTAACTGTGCGGTTAGGGGGTGGGCTACTGGGGGCGTGGCCTGGAAGGGTTTATATCCCTCTCTGCTCCTCGCTTGGCTCTCTGCTTCCTGTCTACCATGCCCTGAGCAGCTCTCCTCCATCCCGTCAGGCCCCTCTGCCATGCCTTCTGGCCTTGGAGCCAGCAGACTATGAACTAAGATGTGAGCCAAAATAAACCTCTTCTTCCTTAAATTGTGGATGTTATGTACTTTGTCCCAGCAACTAAGGTAGTGACTAAGACAACTGGTGTAGAGAGAGTCCAGGAGGAGGGCAGATCATGAAGAAGAGCTTCATGTGGGTGTGGGCAGAAAGCAAGAAGATCTAGGAGCCAGCAGTGTCACAGAAGCCCAGGAGGCAGAGATATTACACAGGTGCAAGCGTGACAAAAAGCCACCATGCTTGAGTGGAACACATTTAGTTGTAGGTGGAGCCCAGTTGGGACCAACTCTGCTATTTCCTGTGTCCAACCTAGAGCAAGACTTCATATTTGATTACATCTGCCCCCAAAATCAAACAGGACTCCACAAAACACCAGTAAGTAGTGCAGATTTTCCTGGTGATTTGGTGAAGCCATGGAATATGGGTCGACCTTGCAAATCACAAACCAGTGAAATTGAGATACCCTCGTGTCACCCCCAGCAGGGTTGGGGACACACTGGAATGCCAACGGGTTGCTTTATCATATAAGTACACAAGCGTAGAAGTTGAAATCTGTGATCCAGATGTCGAAATGTCCCAGGCTCCTGGGGTGGCCCTTTCCCTGACTCTCTAGGTAAGGTGACTCCAGCGTGCTGTGGGAAAACCAGTGCTGTCACAGGGGTGTCCTTGGTGCAGGGAGGGAGAAGCTATCCCTTTCTTTAGCCCCTGGCTTTTTGTCTTGGTGGGGGCCCTGTGTTTTCCAAGGTTTTCTCCAGGGATAATTCCAAAAATTCCTGAGTTTATTACGAAGTGCAGTTTGATTTAGCTTCCTCTTTGTCTCTCCCTTCCCAACCAGAGCAGCCCTGGGGCCTCTCTTGGCATAATTAAAAGATCCATTAAGGTGTTTTCCCAAACAAAAGAGCAGGTTTTCTCCCTCAGAGGAATTCTGTAATCCTCTTAGGACAACTATCTCTTGACTGCAGTCAGATTTAAATTCACACCCCCCCCCCACGCCTGCGCACATCTAATCTCTCTTTCTCTAGCTGTATGGAGTCAGGTGTGGGGCATCTCTTCCTAGGTGTATGGGTGAAGAGCTCATAACTGGAGGAACCATCCCAGGTAGGGACAGTGGCCAGCATCTCTGCCTCTGTGTCTGCAAAACAGAGAGTGTGGAGGTGGAGGAGAATTCAGTGCCTCCCCCTCCGGGTTGGAGACGGCCCCACTTTTAGGTCTGGAAGAGGGCATGGTCTGCTGCTGCTCCCCGACTCATTCATCCTTACACATAAATGTCCTCAAGGCCAGTGACCAAGACACTGTCCTGCTCTCTTTGCGTGGCACTGCCATCACCACCCTCTATTGTTCTCCTGGTTCCTGTTTCCCCTTTTGGACTTTGTATTTTGGAATTGTTAAAAATGATGGGAGGCCTTCATGTTGCCAGCTTGCATGGGTCCCTTGCTTTAGTAGAAACGGAAATGGAAACTGAAGCACAAATTTACAGAGGGAAAAAAAGGGAAGCTTAGAGTAAGATAGGAAAGGACTCTGGCGTAGGTGGCTGGAGGGGTGCACTCTGCTACAGGGGCTCAGACTTGCCCACCCCCAAAGGCGAGAGGCTTGGAAGGATTCGCTGGTGGCTGGGGTACAGTTGATCGCTATCTCAGTCCCGGTGTCACAGCTCTGGAATCTTTTATGGCCGAGGGGTGGTTTCCTTCCCAGGAAAGGACTGTCACAGTCTGGTGGGCTCCGCCTTTCCTAGAATCCAGGTGATCACAGGTTTGGGACAATGGTTGGAGACTTCTGGGGGTAGCTGAATGGGCCTGTAAACCTCTTATCTCCGAGTTTCAGTCTTGAAGGGGGATGAGATCCTGTGAACTCAGGGCTGATAACCCTGTCTGGCCACCTCCTAGACAGAGACTCTCTCAGTGATCACCAGACTTCTGTAGGTGCCAGGAAGAGATGTGACTCAAGATTTGCAGTGACAAAGGACACAAACTGAAGGTCAAACTGTGTTCTGCTTTTAGTTACCTATTGAGCATCTGTAAGCAAAGAGTCATAGTTAGCAAAAAATGGCTTTTAAGTCAGTAAATGTCCCAGAAAAAAACACAAACTACACTTTTTTTTTGGTACCAGGGATTTAACTCTGGACCTTGCGCTTTCAAGGAAGGCGGCAGAACCACTGAGCTAAATCCCTGGCCCAAATCATATCTTTAATAAGCACTAGGCAGATGCCCCCCTGGGGGCAGGGTTTCCTCTGCCAGGCCCCACCCCTAACTCTTTATGTTTTTGGTGCTGGGGTTTGAGCCCAGGGCCTTGCACATGCCATCTACATGCTCTGCCACTGAGCTACAGCCCCAGCCCCAAGGCCCCATCTCTATGATGGTCCCTGACTGTGTCAGGACAATGTCAATTGCTTTGGACTGAGCTTCTGTACTAGGCCCCAACAGACCAGACCAAACCAAAATGGAGTCACTTGTGCTAAATGCCAAATGAATAGAAATTTAAGAAAGCAGACGGATCTCAAATCAGACCAGTTTTCCCTAAAAACAGGAGGTTCTAGTTTACCTGACTTAGCATAGTAAGGAAATCCCTCTGCTTTTACCCTTACAAAACAGTAACCTGAGATAACCTGATGTTAAACAGTTCTTCCTAGTGTTCTGATTCCCTGTTCTCACCTTACAAAACCCACTCTTCTGCCCTTGCCCAGTGGGAGCTCTTATTTGATTTTTTTTTTTTTTTGAGACAGCATTTTACTATGTAGTCCAAGCTGGCCTTGAACTCACTATGTAACTAGCCCTAGCTGGTCTTAAACTTACAGCAATCTTCCTGCCTCAGCTTCCTGCATGCTAGGATTACAGGTATGTGCCACTATGCCTGGCTCTGCTGCTGGCTTTATAGGGCTTCATCCTTATTCTTGCAGGCTGAACATGCCTGTGCCTAACAGCATTGTGCCAAGCTAGTGTCCATCTCCCGAGACCAGGGGCGGCTAGATATTTCTGCATCTGGTGGGACAACATCCTCTTTCCTGTGGACAATGTTCTCAGGGCAAGAGGTGGCCAGGCCAGTGGCTTTCCCCCTGGAGGTCACCACGGGCAGGGGAGGTCAGTGTCCACATTTGCCTCTGTCTCCTTCACTGATGCCCATGGGCTCCTGTCTGGTTGCTAAGGCAGGGAGAGGGCATGGGTGCCACAGTCTGGATGCCATTTGTCCCTCGAGGGTTCATGTAGTAGAAGCTTGGTCCTCAATGTGGCGATGGGAAGAGGTGGTGAGACATTCATGAGGCGAGGCTTTTGTGGGAAGCAAGGTGCTGATGTCAGAAGGAATTGGCATGGTTCTCATGGGGCCCTAGTTCGTTCTCCAGGGAGTGTTACAGGAGTGAGCCTGATCCTGCATCAGCCCAGCTTCCTGTTTCACCCTATGTCTCTCCCATGAGCTCCAGCACAATCCCTTCTGCTAGGAGGTCCTCATCAGAGCCCAGCCAATACCAGCACCATGCCCTTGAGCCTCCAGAACTGGGAGCTAAATAAACCTCTTTTCTTTATCAAGCCTCCAGCCTCTGCTGTTTTGCTATGGTAACAGTAAATGAACTAATACACGTGACCAGAGTTGCACCGGTCATTTCCCCAAAGCTCTGTTAGGCAGTGAGCAGGACTAAACAGTTCTGCTCTGGGTCTCCTGACAGGGTGGAGGGAGGCTGTGCCCATCTTGAATGGGCATAGGGGCGGTTTAGGAGGACAGCTCCATCGTGGTGGTGACCCAGGGCTCCAGTCAGGCAAACACAGGCCCCAGCAGAAGGGGAGAAAACCCACAGCTGTCACAGAGCAACTGACTCACCTAGTCCATGAGACTGCGGGACACCCTTGGGACTCCTCAAACTACTGGGGAGGATTCATCAGTGGGGGAGTTCTACCTGAGCCAGGGAACCAGTGCTCCCTGCTTTTTTCCTTTCTCAAGCTGGCCAGTAGCCTTGGGGCACATGAGAAGAAAAAGAAACCAGATTTCCAGTGGAAGGAAACAAAAGATCACTTTTGTCCCCAGGCAGAGCCTCCCCCAGCAGTTGTGGCTTAGCAGGCTGGGCTCCAGGTCCAGCCCTGCATGTGCCCAGGGTGGGGGCTGCCTACCAGGGCTGCTGGTGGCCATGGCGTGGGCTTCTGGGTCTTGGGTAGCTCTGACCCCATGTGCACAGACAGTGCTGACTGCCAGCGGCCACTTCCCCTCAAGGTGAAACCCTTACTGGCAGGTCATTCCGGACACGTCTGAGTGGTTTTCTGTCCACAGCATCATTTATTTCTGGTGTCAGGGAGGCCTGGGGCGGCTTTTCCCACTGGTTGTAAATGCTCTCAGCCTCATCGATTCCTCTGCTGTGCTCCCTGGAAACCTGCTGGAGCAGCAAGTCTGTGTCTGGGATTCCTAGCAAGATGCAGGTGGGGGAGGACTAGGGCCAGGGTGGCTCTCTGTTCCCTTCTCTCAGCAGAGTGACAGAGGAGCACCAAAGCCTCCTGGTCTCCCCAGTAAGCAGCCTCAAGGTTTGGACTGTGTGTGTGGGTTTCTTGGCCGGAGATGGGGAGGGACACTGGTTGTGCACTCCCAGGCTTGCTGTGCCTCCTGATCCTCTTGGGGCCTGAACTATCCCCAGGGTCACTGGGTATGACCCAACCCGCCTAAGGACTTTTTTTTGTACTAGGGATCAAACTTGGGCCCTTGTGCTTGTGAGGCAGGCGGCGGAGCCACTGAGCTAAATCTCATAAGGACTTTTTTTTTTGAGACAGGGTCTGGCCCTGAACTCACTGTGTAGGCCAGGCTGGCCTCGAACTTGTGGTGATCCTCCTGTCTTAGCCTACAAAGTATTGGGATTTACAAGGCATGCTTAGCTAAGGACTCCTTTCTTTTTTTTGTTCATTTTTGGTACCGGGGATCGAACTCGGGATCTTATGCTTTCGAGGCAGGTGCCAGAACCACTGAGCTAAATCCCTGGCCCCAGCTAAGGACTCCTTATAGCACGTTTTCCTCCCTGCAAAGATGCCCCAGCTCTCCACTAACTCTCATCCTATCATGGGCTGCAGCCCACCCTGTACCATAGAGAGGGGCTCTACTCAGCCCTGGCGTGGAGCCGCAGGGCTGGGGCCACTGTGATCCCAGCAACTCCATTGTGATCAAGACCTGGGGGCCTGCATGTGTGCCTCTTCATGTGTCGTGTGCTGTGCCTGCAGTGTGGTACCTCTGTGTTGGCGTGTGGTCCTGGGAGATGATGTGGGTGTCCATGGGCGTGTGCGTGTTTCCCTAGGTGTGACTTGTGGGGGAATTTTACGTCTAAGTGTGCAGATGTGCCTGGCTCTGTGTGTTGGTTTCAGTGTATATGTGCATGTTCGTGGTGTCTGCATGTGAATGCTCATCTGTGTGTCTCCCTGTGCATCATGCTCACAGCGTGTGTGTGTCAGTGGCCTGTGTGTGTGCCTGTGTGTGTGAGCACAAGGATGCCTCTGCATGTGTACCTCTCTCTAGCCCTCCTTTCTTTTGCTTTTCCTCCCTGTCACCTAAGGATTTAGGGACAATTCTGGGGAGGAGGGGGTGGTGAGGGAAGTCACGCTCAGATACGGTCTCATTGCCCTTGGAGCTGCCCTGGAGCTAGAGGGGACATTTCCCAGGCTCTGTGAAGCTCTCCTGACAGCAAAACATCCATCTGCTTGTCAAAGGGAAATGGGTATTTGTCTAGGACCCGAGGACAGGGCTGGATCTAAGCCGATGCTGTGTCTGGGGTGAGGCACAGAGGGGGTGCAGGGCACAAGACTGGTGGTGGTGGGGCTGGGTGGCTGTAAGCGGAGGGAAGCAAGGGATGGGGCGAGGGCGTGGGGCTGGGTCAAGGCTGAACGAGGGCTGCTGCAGTTGGCAGCTGGGGCAGAAGCTGGGGACGATGGGCAGACTTGAAGACTGGTGGGGGCAGCGTCCTTTTTGGTGGCTGGGAGGAACAAGCCTTCAGGACCTAGTGGCACTCCCAGCCGGGTTCCTATTCCACAGGCTCTGCTGGCAGCAGCCGGGTGGGGGAAGACTTTCTTCCCTCTGTATTTCTCCATCCTTTGCCCTGCACCTCCTGCTCAGCACACAGGAAACCTGGGAAGATCACCTGCCTGCTGCGTGCCCATCGGAGCCAACGGCTGGAGGTAGAGAGCCCGACCCCAGGTGGACCGTGTCTCTCGGGGTCTTGTAACCTCCTGGTGGTTGTGAGGGTCCTGCCTGGTCTGCTCGCCTCTGATTCTGTTCTCTGCCCAGACATCTGCCCCTGGCTGGCCTGTGAAGACTCAGAGGAGAGTCCCCTCCTGTCAGCGTAACCCTGGCATCCTGGAATCCAAGCAGCCAGCAGGTTGACGCTCATAGTGGCTGCTCAACAGTCCCCGTGGGGCAGGCCCTTCCTCTGGGGTGAGTGGCAGAGGAAGGACCTACAAGCTGGGCTTGCAGCTGGGGGAGGAGGAGGCCACAATGCAGGGCAGGGTATTCTCTCCCTCCTGGTACAGGGGACCCTGCAGCTACCAAGGACAGCACACTGCATGTGTTCATTTGATCATCCGTGAAACATCAGCTGAGCCCTACTCAGGCCCAGAGTCCCTCCCTTGGCTGGAGGGTCCCAGGCCACTGGGCCAGAAGGATCACTGTGAGTCTGAGGCCAGACTGGGTTATATGGCAAGATCCTATCTCCAAAAAGAAAACCTGAACTGAAAAAAGCAAAAAAAGAAAAGCAAAAGTAAACAACAAAAAAAGGGAGATCCTTTGAATGGCATGCCCTGGATTGGGTCCCCAGAACAGCAAAAATACAACAAAAAAGGAAAAAGAAAGAAAGGAAGGTCTTGAATTCCTGCTTATCGGTGATTGTCTCCCACACTCAAGCTGGGCTGGCTTGTGACCTGCTTGCCCAACAGTGCTGAGAAAGGGACAAGGGACATTGTGCAGGGTCTGAGACTGAGCCCGAGTGGGCTTTGCAGCCACTGCTTTTAGTCTTGAAGAGGCAGTGGCTCAGGGAGGAGAAGGCTGCGGAGTGGGAGTGGGGCCAGCCCTTGGGCAGCCAGTCAGTCAGCCCCAGGAGCTGGCCCGTGAGCGGCTTCTTGGTCCCTCCACCCCCAGTTGAGGCACCAGCTGGCCGCAGGCGCATGAGTGAATCATCTGAAACCATCTGTTGCAGAGACAGATTGGCCAATTGGGTTCTTCCCAGACTGCTGATTTTAGACCACTAATTTGGGGGCAGGTTTTTTTTTTTTTTTTTTAAATGTAGCAGAGGTGAGAGGAAATAGAAATGTGTATAAGGGAGTGGCGGTGTTACTGTAACAGAAACTCACAGCACTTGCATGGCTTTGGCACTGAGGGGCAGCTGGAAGGGTCCTAGAGACTTAGTGGATGCTGGAAGGACCATGAGACGCCAGAGAAAAGGCAAGCTGTGTTATAGGGTGGTGGGACAGTTAGTGTCATTTGGAGAAGAGAAAATGTAGCTAATGTACTTGTGGATCTGGCTAGAGAGATTTCCAGGAAAATGTTGAGCGTGTCCATTTTTGCAGCATAGGAGAAAGTATTGTAAGAGTCAGAGAGGAGCTCAAGGAGGAACTATTCAGATTTTTGAGGCAAACTTAGAAGCACTAGAGAGGCTAGGACAGTCTTCCAGCAAAAGATTCTCAAAATAAGAAAAGGTCTTAAAGCAAAGAATGGACCAGTATTGTGGTTGTAAGATTCTGTTTAGACCTCAGGAGGATGGAAGTGTTATCTTGTAGATCCTCCCAGCTGGACAAAAAAGCTTCTAAAACAACTCATTCAAAGTAGAAAGAGGCAGAGCTTGGAAAGTATGATGAATGTGGCTTTTAGAGCATGGAATGGTCCCAACACAATTTATGGGAAACCCACAGCATTTTAAAGAGAATATTCCTAACAAAAACACCACTATCTTGGATGAAATGGAATAGAAACAGTCAAATATAGAGAGGTCTCTGGGCTTCCAGCTTCCCACAGGAAAGAAGTGATCAGAGAGCTGCCTAGTTGCAAATACAATCAATTAATTCTTGAAAAGAAAGACTGCCTCAGATGGTAGAGCCCAGAGTTCAAATTATGGAACCAAGAATCAAGAACAATGGTGTCTTAGACATTTTCTCATCACTGAGGAAAAACACCCAACACTCATAACTTAAAGGGAGAGGTTTATTTTGGTTCATGGTTTCAGTCCATGCCTGTCTGGATGCTAGGCAGAAATAGGATGGCAGAGGGGTCTGGAGGAGGAAAAGCTGCTCACATCATGGCATCCAGGAAACAGAGAGAAAAGCAGAGCCCGGGAGGAAGATACACATTTCTAGATCAACTCCCCCACCCCTAGAACGGGCCTCTAACTAGGCCCACAGCTCCCACCCTGTGATCCAATCATCTTCCAAACACAAGAGACTTCTGGAGCATGCCCCAGATTTAAACCTCTCCCAGTGGGTTAGGGAGCCATTTGTAGTATGCAGACAATAGGTCCTAATCAAGAAATACTCTTTGTACCTAGACCTGAGGGAAATGATAACACTTGCCTGGCTAGATTTTAAAATTGCTATGGGACAGTAACTGTATGCCCTTTCTGCCTACCCATTTTAAAATGGGGGGGGGGATCTTGGGGAGATCCTATCCCTGTCTCACCATTGTAAGTTAAGTGTGCTGAGGTTGATAGGTTGTCTTTTAATTCTTTATTCTCTGGATCAACCTGAGAGCTACCCAAGGAGCTACACCCAATGAGCCCCATCAGCCTTTCCTTCCATGGTCTCCTGATTGTACTGTGCTTCTGGCTTGTGTGTGGGTGACAAGAATTGCTGCTCAGGGGCCCTGACCTTTTAGATGTCACTTTCTTTAGTGGAAACACAGGCAGCCTTCTGTTTTCTATGTCCCTTTTCCCTTTACTTGAAGCATAAAACATAGTAACAGCTGGGTAGCGCTGCTGGCTGGCCTCCTGCCCACAGAAGCTCAGGATTCTGGAAGCCTGCCTTCTTTTTTGTCCTGTCTCTACTTCCTTTGGTCCAAGCTGGTAGTGCTTTTGGTAGTTTCACATTATCAAAATCCATATATGGGTCACTAGGATTCGTGTCATTAGACACAAGACCCTGTGTGGGTGCCCCTCTTTCGTTTTGTGGAGAGGGCCAGTTGGGCCCATGAGTCTAACAAGTTAGGTCTCCAGCAGAAGGGTGTCCAGCTGAACCCTGGGGTTCTCCCCAGAGCACTCCTTCTATAATATTGAGTGTGCTGCAAATTTTCTAAATCATCAAGTTTTGGGTCTTTTCGGATTGTAGCTCCTCCTAAATTTCTCTCTTTCTTTTCACATTTTACTCTAAGCCTCAAGAGGCCAGGGTACACCTTCCATAATTTCGCTGGAAATCTCCTCAGCTAAATATCCAAGTTCATCATGTATAAGTTCTGCTTTCCCTCAGCACTGGAAT
>NW_004624781.1:1369709-1424899 GCF_000247695.1 Heterocephalus glaber | reverse complement strand
TCCATCATGTTCCTCAGCTCCTCTCTAGATTTATTAATCATGTCTTGCACTATGAGCACAATCTCTGCTGTTATCTGAGAAATTATTTCTGATTTAATTTTTTCCAGATCCTCTTTTGTTGCCAATTCAGGGAGTCCAGGTGGTTGCATATCAGAGTGTTCCATCTCATTTCCCTTTGGGGTTGCTGTATGTGATATGGAAGTCTGGTTTTGAGACTTGTTTACGTGTCTTGTCATTTCAATGGGTGTGTGTATGTGTGTGTGTGTGTGTGTGCTGCTAGTGCCCACGCAGCTCACCTCCTATGCACTAGGAGTGGTGCTTCAGCAGCCCAGAAGCCTCCTCTGCGCTGGGAGTGGTGGTATGGTGGCCTCAACTGTCTGCTCTTGACAGGTTCTGGGTGTTAACTTTCCTCATCTTTGAGGCCAGACCTCCATTTTGCTTTGGTAGTGCTCTGTTTGTCCAGATATTATTGATTCTAGCTTGTTTTTGAGTTTTGCATTTATTTAAACATTATTCACCTTTAGCAGTCTCTACTGCTAAATTAAACTCTGCAGAGCTAATGCTCTGAGTGATATCTGAACACCCAGTGAGCTTTGTTCTGTGATGGTTACTGAGGACTAGAGAGAGAGGCTCAGTCCGGTCTCTAAGACCGGAAGTTTCCTGGCTGTCTGGCTCACAGACATACATCCTGGAGGAGGACAGAATGCCCTGCCTCTTTTTCTAAAACGCCTTTCTCACAACTATACATAAATGATTTATAACAATTATTTAAGACTGTCACCCATAGGTGGCCCACTTCCTTGGCACCTCTGTGATGGCAGCAGGAGCTGCTTTGCCTTTTCTCCCAGGGTTACTGTGTGAGCCGGGCCTCTCTGTACTTTAGAGATGGAAAAGGAGGAAGGGAGTCCCCCTTTATTCCTACACCCCCAGAGATAAGTGAGCCCAGAGACTTTCCTTAGCGGCAGAAGCATTGGTGGTTTATTGGTAGAGTTCTTTCCTCCCTTAGTGGCAGGTGAAGTAGAGGGGCCAACTTCAGAGTCACATAGATTATTTTGAACCTTGACTGCTTCCTTCCTAGCTGTGTGGCCTCAGGCCAGTCATTTCCCCTTTCTGGTCCCTGAGGACCCCTCAGAAAGTAGGAGTGTTAATCTTACTTCACAAGATGGAGGTGGAGGTTTGTAGTCCATATGTGGTCTGCAGCTGTGCTTGGCCAGCTGGCCGAGGAGCATTTTCAAAGTCTGAGTTTGAGCTAGGCTTGGTGGGGCATGCCTACAATACCAGCATGTGGGAGGCTGAAGGAGGAGAATCTTGTTTGAGCTCAAGAGTGGAAGGAGAGGCTGGGGGACTTAGAGACGTAGCAAATACAAAATAAAAAAAGTGCTGGGGATGCAGGTCAGCCTGAAGGCTCTGAGCTCAATGCCCTAAAGTACCCTCTTCCAAAGTGAATTTGTTCACCAGTGCATACAAAATGTAAAAACCTGCCAAATTGTATACTTCAAATATATATAGTGTTTGTGGTACATCAGTCATACCTCAACAAAGCTATCAAAAGTCAAGTTTGTTGAAAATGTCTTATTATTAGATAAAACTCTTGAAGTCAAATGCATAGCCCAGGACTTCCTGAACAGAGCCTTGGTTATACAGGAAATGGTACCAAGAACTGACCAATGGGATTGTATCAAATTAAAAAGCTTCTGCACAGCAAAAGAAACAACCAACAGAGTGAAAAGACAATCTACAAAATGGGAAAAAAATTTTACCAGCTAGTCTTCAAAGGACTAATATCTAGAATATATAGAGAACTCAAAAAAAATTAGGCTCCCCAAAATAAAATACTCAATGTAAAAATGGGTAACTGAAATGAATAGACATTTCATAAAAATACAAATGGCCAATAAATACATGAAGAAATGTTCAACATCTCTGGCCATTAGAGAAATGCAAATTAAAACAACACTGAGATTCTGCCTTACCCCCAAAGAATGGTCATAATCAAGAAGTTAAATAAGAAGTGCTGGCAAGGCTGCAGGGGGTGGAGGGGGGGTTCTGTCGTTTGTGTGAATGTAAACTAGTACAACCACTATGGCAATCATATGGAGATGCTTCAAAAAACTAAAACTAGAAATTCCATTTGATCCAGTTATTCTTCTTCTAGGTATTTTCCCAAATAATTAAAGACATCATTTTTTTTTTTTGGTACTGGGAATCGAACTTGGGACCTTGTGCTTGCAAGGCAGGTGGCAGGACCACTGAACTAAATCTCCGGTCCTAAAGACATCATAATATAGGGCCAGGGATTTAGCTCAGTGGTTCCGGTGCCTGCCTCAGAAGCACAGGGTCCTGAGTTTGAGCCTCAGTACCAAAAAAAAAAAAAAAATTTCATTTCACTTAGCTATACTTCTTCTGGTTATTTTCCCTAGAAAAAAAAAGGACATCATATTATAATGATCCATACATACCTATGTTTATAGCAGCACAACTCATAATAGCTAAATCTTGGAAGCAGCCTATATGTCCATCAACAGATGAATGGATAAAGAAAATATGGTATTTACACACAATGGAGTATTATCTGCCATAAAGAAGCATAAACTTGAGTCATTTGCAGGAAAATGGATGCAACTTGAAACCATAATGATAAGTGAAATAAATCAGACACACAAGGTTAAATATCTCATGGCTTCTCTTATATGAGGATTGAAAAATATAAAAAAAGAGCAAAATAGAAGAATGACAATAGGAAATAAAGAGATATATTTTTCTCAAGTGGGAAGGGTTTGAAGAGATGGAAGGAGGGGGACAAGGGGCAAGGGAAGGGGATGAAAAAAAGAATGGGTGTGTTATGTGCATGTGCCAGCTCCACACAAGGACTGTAAGCATTATGTATGGCACACACGTACTAATTAAAAATTTTAAGTGCTTTACAATTAGAAGGTTCCAGCTGAAAGTCTGCATTTTTAGTTTCTCTGGAAACAAGGCCTTTCTGGCAGTGTGGGGCTCACTTTCCTAGGTGGTGGCAGTGGGGTTGGACCCATTAGATGGGGGACACCTGCTCCAGTTTTGTCAGTGCCTCTTGCTGGTCCCTTTCACGGTCTCCCTGGAGACACTGGGTCTGTGACTGCTGAGCCACTCACACATCGTTTCGGGGCTCAGCGATGTGTGTGGCCACAAAGCTGCTGCCTCCCAGAGCTTGTTAGAAGCGCAGAACCCAGGCCCTTGCCTAGACTGCCTCAGTTAAAATCTGCATTTTACTGGGCCCCTCTGATGAGTCTTTGCATGCTCAGGTTTGAACAGCACTGGATCTGAAGATCAGAAATAATGTCCAAAAGCCACCTGCTCAGAGTAGGCGCTCACACGATGGGAACTATTGCTACATCCATCCCTTAATCCTCACAGTGACTCACGCAGGAAGAATTTGAGCTTTCACTGAGCACTGACCGGAATCTACAGCCTCCAGGGCGAAGCAGGGACACACACAAGGGTCTTATGCTCTCGGCAGTCAGAAGAGGGAAAGAAACCACGTGCAGGGGCAAAAGCCTTGTAAAGCTCCTGTGAGCTGTGGGATCAGCTCTGGGGATAAGATTAGGCACATGGAACAGAGCAGGAAGGCTCTCCTGGGGCTGCCCCAAGGTTTAGTCTTTCCCTGTGTGCACCCCAGAGCTTGGCACCAAGTAGAGGAAATAGGAGAAGATGGTGGGTGGGAGGGAGGGGGGAAGAGTGAGGGAGGAAGGACAAGAGATAACAACCAGCTCATCTCCCTGTCACGGGAGGTTTATCCATAAGGAAAAGCATTCAGTTGAGCAAGATAGAGCCCCTGACCCTGTGCCTGATGTCTGGGGACTGTTCGGAGACATGGGTGACAGCTTCCTCCCACCATGTGCTCCTCACTGAGATGCGCCACTTTGACACAGCCTGAATAGGTGATACTGGCTGGCTGTGAACCGTGAGTCAGAATAAACCTCTCTTCCTTTGATTTCCCCAGGTGTTTTGTCACAGTAACGGAAAGCTAACCAACACAGTCACCCTCTCATGGATTTTGCAGCCTCAGGAGGAGGAGGAGCTGCTCTTGGGTCACAGGTAGGATGGAAAGCTGTTCTTGGGGATGGGGTATCGATCTGGGGCTTCCACAGTGACTGGAGCTTTAGTGCCTGTGGGTTGGGGCTCTGCAGGGCAGGGCGGGAAGCTGTGGCACTTGTGGGCATTATGGCTGTGGAACAGCGGGTCCTGTCTGATTAGTCCTTGCTGCCGACCTGTGCATCTGGCCTCCTCCTGACCCTCAGACAGCTGGCTTGCTGCTCAGTACTCCTTGGAAGCTCAGACCTGCTGAAAGCCCAGACCTGTGTCAGGCCTCTTAGAGGGACCATCCCCTGACACTGCTCTAAAGGAGAAAAAGGCACTGTGAGAACAATGCACTCCTCACATGACACAGTCAAGTGACCCTCAGCCACTCTGGGGACCTCACCTCACCACTCCCTGCCTACCAGCACATCTGGTCCCAGGTCCCTCATGCTGTTGGGGACTTCCGGGCAGGATGAAGACAGCCTCACAGTACATAAGGGTCCAGTGACAATGGTCACACCCATTTGACAGCCATTCCCCTTCTAGGTATCTTCTGGAAAGTTACAGACATCATATTACAGTGATATGTGCATACCCATGTTTATAGCAGCACAACTCATAATAGCTTAATTTTGGAAGCAGCCTATTTATCAGCAGATGAATAAAGAAAATGTGGTATTTATACACAGTAGAGTACTAGTCTGCCGTAAAGAAGCATAAACTTGAGTCATGTGTAGGAAAATGGACGCATCTTGAGACCATAATTTTAGGTGAAATAAATCAGGCATAGAAGCTTAAATGTGACATGGCTTCTCTTACATGAAATACATGAAGGGCAGAATATAAAATACAAAGGCCAAAATAAAAGGTAGATAATCGAAAGTAGATTATTTAGATCGATCTTTTTCAAATGGGAAGGGGATCAACAGATGGAGGGAGGGGAGGAGGAGGGGAGGAGGAGGGGATGGAAAAGGAATTAAGATGTATTATGTACATGTACCAGCTCCCTACAAGGGATGTAATCATTAAATACTGCAAACATGTACCGATAAAAATAAAAATTAAACCAGGCACGGTGGTGCATGCCTGTAATCCTAGCACTCAGGAACTGAAGCAAGAGGACTGCTCTGAGTTCAAGATCAGCCTGGGCTACATGGTGAGGTCCTATCCCGCCAAAACCCCAGCTTTGGTTCAGGAGCCAGGAGCTGCCCTTCCTCCTATCCCACCCCTGCCCTGACCCAGCAGGGCCACCCTCCCCCAGAAAGGGTTCCTGCAGGCCAGGTGGAGAGAATCCAAGCTTGGGGACAGCTGGGCCACAGCCTGCCTGCCTGGGTGCACACCTGCTGTGAGCTATATTTAGAACAGTGGAGCTTGGGGAAAGAAAGAGAGAAGCCAGAGGAGACTGGAGAGGAAAGAAAGACGCAGCCAGAAAATGGGATCCGAGCCCTGAGGGGTGAAGCCACTGTGTCCTCTGGGCTGGAAGAGGAGGGCAGCTGTGGGCACTGGCGGGGGCGGCTGGACGGGGGGACAGGGTGGCTGACACCGCACGGAGCTGAGAACTCCGCCTGTCCCCAGAAGCCCCAACACCTCCAGATCAGGGCTCCTGGACCTTTGATTGCAGCCCTGTGGGTAGGACATGACTTTCTACTGTCCTGTCCCTTCTAGGGGGAAAAGTAGGAAGAATACAAAGAATGAAAAGGGAGAAAGTAGGTTGGATTCATTATGCTGCACGCAATTTACAGGATTCACACATTAATTGCTTTGAAAGAATATGAACATACTAAAGGACTTTTGTACTATACAGCAATTTCCTAAAAACTTAAAAATAACTCAATAACTTAATTGTTCTTATTAAAGTAGTTGAGTTGAGTGTGGTGGTGCCTGCCTGTAACTCCAGCACTCAGGAGGCTGAGGCAGGAGGATCTCTGTGAGTTCGAGGCCAGCCTGGGCTACATAGTGAGAGCTTGTCTCAAAAAAACAAGAACAAACCAACAAACTTATGAAAGTAGCTGCTATTCATAAGCAGCTTATCACCCATGACATGTTTCTCTATAGGCAACAGGAATATAAGTGATTCATACTTGAAAACCAAACTTATATAGTCTTGTGGGCAAACAGAGGAAAATTATAGGGTAAATATTATTGATGTGAATCTGGAAGGTTATAGATATAAAATTAACCCGACAACCCATGAAAAGCAACATTGGTAATGGTAAAGCTAAACTAAAACAGAGTTTTATAATAAAACTAGCAAGGCCATCAGTAATGAAAAAAGCCACAGCCAGTCTTGGGATGCGCTGGTGACACTGACCGTCAGCCCTTCTTCCCCTCCCCCGAATTGTGACATTCTGGCCATCTGCAGGGTTAGGCTTGACAGCGTTGCTAAGTGCTGTGCAGTAGCCAGGTTTCTTAGCAAAGGACGCAATCAGGGTCCTGGGTAATTTTAGTGTATGAATAGCACGTTTTAGTAACCTTCTGCGACCCACTCATTAGATTAGCAGCAAGTAACCTTTAGTATACCAAAAATATGAGCAGCTATAGAAGTGTGAGTCACTGGGCTGTAGGATTAAATAAAGGGCTTGCTCGCCAGGGTCACTTGGCCCATTGTATGTGGGGAGCTCCTGTGGCCTGGCAGGGAGCCTCTGCTGCATGTAGGAACCACTGGAGGGCTTTTCTGGGAGATTATCTCTTTTCTGGAAAGTGCAGCATTATCAAAAAATCTTCTCTCTCCTGGATTATTTCCATTAGCACACAAGCAGGCTGTATTGATTCCTGTCTTAAAAACTTACTTCCTGGACTTCATATCCCCTCCAATCATGACCACAATTCTCTCCTTGTTCTTGTAACAAAACTTCTCGAGCATTGTTTATACACTTGGCCCTGCCTCTCTGTGGGTTCCAAATCCCCGGATTTAACCAACTGTAGACTGAAAAGTATTTGGAAAAAAGTCATGGCCATACCCAACATGCCCAGGTATTTTTCTTGTCATCATTTCCTAAGCAATGGAGTATAGCACTATTTACAGAGTATTTGGTATTCGGAGGAATCTGGAGGTCACGTGACATATGGGGAGATGTGTGCAGGTTACATGCAAATGGAGACTCAGGGACAACTGTATTTGGTGTTGCCAACCCTTTACCCATTCTGTCCTGACCTGCTCTAAAAGGCTCTGGTCCTAGACACCCACAAAACAGCCTCTGCCCATGCTGTCATTGACATTCATAATGGAAGTGACCATCATTCTTGATGGTGTAATCAGTATGGTAACCAGTTCACTCCTGTTGGTCTAGAACTTTTCCAGATTTTAAGACTGAAAGTCTCATATTCTGGGAACCACCTCATTCCTGAGCAAATCCAGATTGTGGGTCACCCTTGACAGACATCCTCAAAGTTTCCACACCAGTTTAGGTCTTCTTAGTGTTTTTCTTGACCTTACAGCAATCTCTTGTAGAACGGCTTTATTGAACCAGATGTGGTGGTTCATGTCTGTAATCCTATCTACCTGGGAGGCTGAGGCAGGAGGATCACAAGTTTGAGGCCAGCCCGTGTAACTTAGTGAGACATTGTCTCAAAATGAAAAATAAGGACTGGGGATTTAGCTCAGTGGTTCTGGTGCTGGCTTCGAAAGCGCAAGGTCCTGAGTTCGATCCCTGGTACCAAAAAACAAAAACAAAAAAACCTCACAAAATGAAAAATAAAATGGGCTGTGGGTATAATTCAGTGGGTAGAGCTCCCTTGGGTTTGATCCCCAGTACTGTAAAAAAAGACACCCCTAAAGCTTTGAGATATAATTTGTAAATGATAAAGTACATATATTTAAAGTATGTGACTAAGTTTTGACTGTGCTTACACCCACAAAATCATCACAGCAATCAAGCTAATGAACATATCCATTGTCTCCAAAAACTTCTTCATGTACACTTACAATGCTTCTCTCTTGCCTCTCACCCTGGCCTCCATCTATGGGTATACTGGTTCATTATTGCTGTGTAACAAATAGCCCTCAAATTTATCAGGCGAAGCAACAAGCACAGAGCAGGTGGCATTTTCTCTGGGTCAAGTGTGGGTGGAACTGACCTGGGGGCCTCTACCTCATGGTCTCTCCCTAGGTTGTGACCAAGGCATGTGACAGGGACAGGGCTGTGATTGCATGTGACAGCTTGTGTCAAGGAGGGTGTGTACTGAAGCTCAGGCAGAAGTTGGTGGAAGTTGGTGGAAGGATTTGTTTCCTTGCAAGCTGTTGAGCTGGGCCTCAGTTTTGTTTTGTTTTTTTTCCTGTACCATGGAACGAACTCAGGACCTTGTGCTTGCAAGGCAGGTGCGGCCCCAGTGACCTAAATCACCGGCCCTAGTTTCAGTTTTTTAAGGAAGCTCCACACTGACTTCCACAGTGGTTTCACCAGTCTACACTCCCAGCACCAGTGGAGAAGGGCTGGGCTTCAGGGTTTTTTTTTTGGTACTGGGGATCGAACTCGGAACCTTGAGCCTTCGAGGCAGGTGCCAGAACCACTGAGCTAAATCCTTAGCCCTTGGCTTCAGTTTCTTATTAGCTAGTGGCTGCAGGCCTCACTTAGTTGCTTACCATATAGACCCCTCCCTCCTGCAGCTCACAATATGGTAGCTGATTTCATCAAGGAAATTTGGGATTGAAGGGAGGAAGAGAGAAAGAGAGGGCAGAAACATGCCAGCCAGTAAAACGGAAGTCACTATCTCTTTATACCTGAACTCAAAGGGCTGTCTCATCATTTTTAGCACATTCTGCCTACGGGGAGTGAATCACCCTAACGTCCACCAATTCTCAAGGGGAAGGAGCGACTCCCAGGCCCGAATACCAGGAGGTGGCGATCTAGGGAGCCACTGGAGAGGCTGCCAACCACACCAGACAGCCACTGATCTGCTTGTATCACTGTCCATTAGTTTGCATTTTCTAGAATTTTAAATAAGTAGAATCATACTCTTTTGTATGTATTCCTTTGTGTTGTGCCACTCAGCATATCAGTTGGCGTTTCATTTATATTGTTGGATTTATCAATAGTTCATTTTCTTTCCTTTCTTTTTTCTTTTCGAGACAGGGTCTCACTACGTAGTCTAGGCTGGGCTCAAACTCATTATGTAGTCCAGGCTGGCCTTGAACTCACAGCGGTCCTCCTGCTTCCGCCTCCCAAGTGCTGGGATTAGAGGCATGCTCCACCACATCTGGTTTAATTTTTTAGTACATGTTTGCAGTACACAATGTTTTCATGCATGTTGGGGAATTGGTACAGGTACATAACATGTCTTAATTCTTTTTAATTCCCTTTATCAGTCTGTCCGTCTCGTATAAGAGAAACCATGCCATATTTAAGCTTGTGTGTCTGATTTATTTCATGTAACATTGTGGTTTCAAGGTGGATCCATTTTTCTTATAAATGACTTATCCTTCTTTATAGCAGAGTAGTAATCCATTGTTTGTAAATGTAATTTTCTTTACCCATTCATCTATTTATGGACACAGAGGCTACTTCTAAGATTTAGCCATTATGAGTTGTGCTGCTATAAACATGGATGTGCATGGATTACTATAATATGATGTGTTCCACTCTTTTTTGGGAGGTGGGTATCAGGGATCGAACTCAGTACCTTGTGCTTACAAGAAGTCTATTCATTTCAGTTGCCCATTTTTAAATTGGATCTTTTATTTTGAGGGTCTGATTTTTTTTGAGTTCTTTATATATTCTAGATATTAGTCCTCTGAGGAATAGCTGGCATTTTTTTCCCCCATTCTGTAGGTTTTCTTTTCACTCCATTGTTTCATTTGCTGTGTAGGAGCTTTTTTATATAATCCCATATTTGATTCTTGGTGTTATTTCTTGTGTGATTGGAGTTTAGTTCAGAACGTCCTATGTGCATCTCTTCAAGAGTTTTACCTATTTATCTCTCAGCCTGTGTCCATACCACTCTGAACTGGTCTGATCTCATCTAATTTATATTCCAGCAGATTTAGTACTTACGTTTTAATATCTAGGACTTTGACTCATTTTGATTTTATTCTGTATGTGGTGAGAGATATGGGTTTAGATTAAGTCTTTTGCTTGTGGACAGCCAGTTCCTAATACCGTTTGTTAAAGCGGCTATCTTCCCTCCACTGGCTACTTTGTCAAAAATCTGACAGCGCAATGTGCCTGGAGTTGTTTCTGCATCCTCTATTCTGTTCTGTTGGGTACCAGGCTATGTGATTTGGGCCCTGTAGAGTCCAAGGCTGATATAACTTGCTTCAGAAAAAGAAAAGTTAATAAAAAAAATCCACAGGGTTTCTGGCTGTGTGTGGGTAAACTCATAAGCACAGAACTTCTAGGACAAGATAACTTCTACTGAGGATAATGCACAGAACGTAGGTATCCAGGTAGAGGGAAGGATCTGTTCCCCATTAATCTTGTTCCCTGTTACACGTTAGTAACTCATTTACTGACATCTACTGGCAGTCATTGTTCCAAAAATGATGCATGGGGCTGGGGATTTAGCTCAGTGATTCTGCTGCCTGCTTTGCAAGTGCAAGGTCCTGAGTTTGATCCCCACCCCAAAACAAAAGTGGGTCCACCAGAGAGATTGTTGAGAGTATCCACTAGAGACATATCTCCCTCCAGAACCCCTTGCATTCTAAATTATTGTCTCTGTCTCTTTTATCCTCATATTCTTGACCAGGTGATTGGGGGTCTGGTCAGCCCCCAATACTGTTCCATTGGTCCACATGTCTGTTTTTGTACCAGTGCCATGTTGGGTTTTTTTTTCTTTTTTTCATACTGTTTTTTAACACTGTAGCTTTGTAATATAACTTGAAATTGAGATTGTGATGCCTCCTGCTTTGTTCTTGTTGCCCAGGATTGCTTTTGCTATTTTGAGTCTCTTCTGGTTCCATATGAATTTTAGGATTGTTTTCTCTAGTTCTGTGTGGAATGCTATTGCCATTTTGATTGAGATTACATGAAATCTATATATCAGTTTTGGAAGTATGCCTATTTTGACAATATTGGTTCTGCCTACCCAGGAACAGGGGACATCTTTCCAATTTCTGATGGGTTCTTTGATATTTGTTTTTAGTTTTCTAAAGTTTTCATTTTATTTTATTTTATTTTTTTTTGGTACTGGGGTTCGAACTTGAGTCCTTGCACTTGCGAGGCAGGAGGCGGAACCACTGAGCTAAATCCCCAGCCCTAAAGTTTTCCTTTTAAAAGTCTTTCACTTCCTTGGTTAGGTTAATTTTTAAGTATTTAATTTCTCTTGATCCTACATGGATTTTTTCCCCACTGTTTGGCTATTGTGAATAATGCTGCTATGAACATTTGTGTACACATTTTATGTGGATATATGTTTCATATCTATTGGATAAACACCTAGAGTTGCTGAATTATGTGGTAACTCTAACATTTTGAGAAACTGCCAAACTGTTTTCCAAAGTGGCTGCCCCATTTTTACATTCCTATCAGCCACATAAAAGGGTCCCAATTTCTCCACACCCTCATCCACACTATAACTGTCTGTATTTATGACACTTACTAGCTATCCTAGGGGTTGTGAAGTGGCATCTTGTGGCTTTGATTTGCATTTTGCTAGTGACTAATGATACTGAGTATTTTTTCATGTGTTTATTGACCATTTATATATCTTCTTTGGAGAAAAGACTACTTAAATATTTTGCCCATTTGTAAATTGTTTTTAAAAAATTATTGGATTTAAGAGTAATTTGTATTTTCTTGGTACAAGTCCATTGTTGGATATACAACTTGCAAACATTTTCTTCCATTCTGTGGGTTGTCTTTTGACTTTGTTAGTATCCTTGAAAACACAAAAGTTTTTATTTTGATCAAATCCAGTTTCTCTATATTTTTTTTATTTTGCTACTTGTATCTTTGGTGTCCTATCTACTTTGAATTGTGTTTTCCTAAAATTCATATTTTTGGAGACCAATCCCTAGTGTGATAGTAATTGGAGATGGGGCCTTTGGGAGATCATTAGATTCAGAAACAGCAATGAGGGTGGGCTCATGATAAGATTAGTGCCAGAATCCTTGTCTTGTAAAAAAATCCTTTAAAAAATCTTTAATATTTCTCTATTGAAGTATGTTAGCTGTAGGATTCTTATAGATATCCTTTATCTTGTTGAGGAAGTTTTCTTCTATTCCTAGTTTTCTAAATGCTTTTTATCATGAAAGGGCATTAGGTTTTGTCAAATGCACTTTTGTAGTCTATTCAGATGATCATGGGGTTTTAAAATTCATATTCTATTAATATAGTGGATTCCATTGATTATTTTCTAATGTTAAACCACCCTTGAATTCCTGGGATAAATTCAACTAAGCAATGGTATTTTTTTGCATATGTTGTTAGATTCTGTTGCTAGCATTTTGTTGAGAATTTTTGCACCTGTATTCGTAAGAAATGTTGGTATATAGTTTTCTTAGTGTGCGGTCTTGTCAGGGTGATACTTGTCTCATTGAACAGTTTGGAAGTATTTCTTCTTCTTTTGTTTGGGAAAGTTTGCAAAAGATTAATTTAATTCTTCCTTAAATATTTAGTAGAACTCACTCCTGAAGCCATCTAGGTTTGAGCTTTTCTTTCAGTTTTTAAATTACTAATTAAATCTCTTTGTATATGGTATGATCAAAAGATATGGTGAATGTTTAAAATAAAAAAATATTACAGTAAAAGGCACATTGTCATTAATCCCCCTCCAAATATCTCCCTCCCTTCAAACACACTTGTCCTATCATGGCTGCCACATTCTGAAGCAGTTCTGGAAGTCCTCTTTCATAAATGTCTTTAGTTGTACTGTCATGGCTGCATCACTGTCCTGAGTAGATTCAAAAGTATGAGACAATTTCTGTCAAATAAAAACATTACAATGTATCCTCATCCACCTTATTCACCAGATTTGGTACTGTGAGACTTCTAGCTCTTCCCAAAGTCAAAATGATCATGAAAGGTAAATTTTGAATCAATTCAGGACATGGAGGCAGTTACAATATCTCAACTAAAGACACTCAAAAGTGGACTTCCAGAACTGCTTCAGAAAGTGGCAACAACAATGGGGTAAGTGTGTTGGAAGTGAGGGGTGAGTATTTTGAGGAGGATTAATGGCAATGTGGCTTTTACTGTAATAAAGTTTAAAAAAAATTTCAAAATATTCAGTTTGAAATCATATCTCAGCATGCTTTAGGTCTTCAGATTATTTTATCTTGACTCAGTTAATGGTGAAGATTTCAGACAGACTTGAAAATTGTCAAGCAGCTCACCCTTTCTCCCTCCCTGTCCTTGAAACCTTTGCTTTTCTCCTGATGCCTGCGTTATTTTTCTATGTACAGATTGGCTTTTCGGCTCACTTATCCAAGATGATGGTCTGAGCCCCTAGGTCTTCACAACCTTCAAGGTCCACTGACTCCAGTTAACTCACTTGATCTCTAGGTCATAATTCTAAATTCCCAGAGAAGAATTTAATTGGCATTGCACGAGCGAGGAATCCAGCTCACACAGGTTAGCTGTGGTGGTGGAGGGGACTACTCATGAGACATAGCTGCCAACAGGCTGGGACACTTCGAGAGGCTTCTCCTGGAAGCAGACTCTGAGCCAGGGATTAGAATGCAGTTGCCTTAGGAATGCAGTGTTCCAAGTAGCAATCAGAGAGGAACTGGGAGAAGGCAATGTCAGAGGGGAAAAGCCTGAGAAAGGAGGATGCCCTGGTGAAGTTGGAATCTCCCCGATCCAGAGCTCTGGAGTTTAAATAGCTTCTGAGAGTTTGCCTCTCCTCAGGCAAGGGAGAGGGCTTTTTAACCTCTACCAGTCAGTCTCAGCTCGGGGTAGGACTAGGTGGGGAGCAAACTGCAGGTGCTTCTGGACTCTAAGGACCTGATCAAGTGTGCAGAGCTCCAGGAATCCAGGGCAAAGCTCTGGAGGAGGTCACAGCTACAGTTAGTAGCAAAGCACATAGAAGCTGAGGATGGGACCCAGCCTTGGAAAATGGGTGTGAGGGGAGGGTAGGTAGGGGCTGAGGGTGTCCCTCAAAGAGCATCAGGTGGGGAGGGGTTTATGGGCATCTCCTATGGACATTACACAATACGGCACAAGGTGAGACATAGCACACGGCTATGAGAGAGGCAGGTCAGGTGCAGTGCTGTGGGGCAGCGGTGGTGTACAGGAAGGAGAGGGTTTTCTGAGAAATTTACTGTGGTGACTTTTTGGAGATGTCAGAGTGCCCTGAGATATTGCACAGTCCCTGAAGACAGAGTCTAAAAGTCCTCCTGTGAGATGGTACCAGAACCCTCCCCCTGGTCACCAGCTGGGCTCTCAACTCCCTGGGGACTCCAGATCAGGCATAGCATGTCTTTGTGTTCTCTTGGCTCTGGGGCCACATTCCCTGTTCCTAACTTTGCTTTCCACACTGTGGGGACTCAACCTGCTGGCTGCTCAGGTGTCTGAGTGGACCCTGCCTGTCTGTCTCTGCCCAGAGACTAGGTCATTCTGACTGCAGCAATTGCTACCTTTTCTTTTCCAAATGGTCAGGCAGAGCCCCTTCCCAAGCCCCCAGATAACAGGGCTGTCTGTCCCTCTCTTTAACAAGCAGTCCTGGAGTATGACAGGAGATGCCAAGATATGGTTAATGAGCCTCTGCGTGGACAAATTATAACCTAGAATGCAGTTTGGCTTGGTTGTCTCCCACTCACGTGCACTGTCTGATTCACTTACACACCCACTCACAATTATAATCTTTTTCTTTTTTTTTTTGGTACTGGGGATCGAACTTGGATCCTTCCGCTTGCAAGGCAGGTGGCGGAACCACTGAGCTAAATCCCCGGCCCCTCACAATTATAATCTTGTTCTCTGAGAAAACACCATACCCAGACCTCACAGGCAACAGCCCCAGAGCAGGGTACATGGAGGCATACGCAGGCTCACAAAAGCTCACGGGCCTGCACATGCCACAGACTTCCTCTGCCATGGATGCGTTTAGGGCATCTTCCCAGACGACACCCCTGCTTAGAGAGGACCTGCGAGGAGGTGCAGCAGGTGTCTGTGTCTGCTGCAGGTGGCCTGTCTCTCTCTTCCACCAGCCACAGCTACCTGGACCAGATGGTCCCTTGCCCCTGGTTCCATCCAGGTGAGTGTTTTTAGAGATTCATTGGTGGCAGGAAGCAGAAATCAACTTAGAGTTTCTATTAGGAATCAGGTATCACAGACCGGGGGCTGGAAGCTGCCCTTATGAGGCACTGGACTGAAAACTGGAGGCCACCTTCAACCAAGGCAGCTGGTTCGTGTTCTTTTTCCAAAAGAAATTCTCTCTCTCTCTCTCTCTCTCTCTCTCAAATCACTTGGAGAATTTATTAAAAATTCAGAGGTCTGAATCTCTGGGGATAGAGCTAAGGAAACTACATTTTAAACAAATGCCCTAGGTGTTTCTTTGGCATGTGAAAAGTTAAGAACTGCTGTGCTAAGAAGGTTCATAATTAAAGCATTGGCATATGTCTTTGAGACTCATCCTCCTGGTTGTCCCAGTGCCATGGGCTGTGGCTGTCAGTGATGGAGATGGTCTGGTCCACCCATAAGGTATGGAGTAGTGAAACTGACCATCTCGCCTGATATAATGAGATGTTCCCAATGCCTTATAATAAGCTCTTTTCCACTCAAGTTGGTGCAGGTAGGTTTATTGTAGTCAAATGACTCTTAAGGCACAGGTTGTCAGAAAGCTGCAGGCACATATACATTGTCACACACACACACAGAGGCACACACTGACTCACACGCACACACCCATCATCCTGGGTACTGTGAGAGAAGTTTGTTTTGGTAATGATCTCTTTGCAGCTCAGTAAAACTATAAAAAGGGTGGGGGACCTTTATTAATTATATATCTTACATTCAATGAAACATGATATTTAATTTAAATAATTGCAGGGGGTGGCTTTGATACTTTGATTCTCTTCCCAGAACAAATGGCTTCTCTCCCTCCGTGGCCTGCTGAGATGATCTTGCATGATGAAAGACCAACCTGATCTGTCCCTTTCACAGGATTTTCGTCCTAGAAAATGATGAAATGCTCCCCTGACTGAGTACAAAACAGTCACTTTGCCAGCTTTGAAAAGGAAATGCCAGGGAAAGATCTCCATTTTATCTTTTCCAGACAACAGGTGGGAGAGAGAAGGGTTGGAACAGGAAGCTCTGAGAGAGGGACCAGAGGAGGCAGGTGTCCTGGGCAGATGGCCCCACCAGCGTGGCAGTGGTGGGCACCATCTCAGTGTCCTTTGACCTGGATTGGCCATGCCTTCTGATCCTGGCTGCTTCCCTTTGGGCTGGGCATTGTCAATTTCTGTAGGCACTCAGCAGTCAAAAGAGAAATTATCTTTTATTGCTGGTCCAATCCTCTTCAAAGTCTCTGGAGGTATCCTAGTGAGAATCCAGACAACCCCAGAATACCATGACACTACAAAATTACCTAAAGAAGTGGAACGCTGACAAAAGAGGCTAGAAATTCCTCTTTTGAGAAGAACTTCCAGAGTCCAGGTGGGCAGAGGGCTCCTGCCAGGACCTGCTTGGAAGCAGAATCTCAGGATCCTTCCTTAGCCAGGAGCTTCCAAGGTGATACATCTGGCTGAGCCCAGGCCTGCTGGCAGGGCACATCTCTGGAATCACCACTCTTCCCTGCCTGAAAGACAAGAGACTTGGCATGGAATGTAGGTCAAGTTTGTATCCAAGATTCTTTTCTCTTTTTCCAAGACAAAGTCTGGGAAGGAGCTGGGCTGAGAGTGGTTTGAGACAGGGAGGAGGGAATGTACGTGGTGCTGGTGTATGAATGCCATTGTGTTTGGTCCCCATGAGTCTTGTGCATGTGGAAAGCTCATCATCCACTTTACAGATAGGCATATGGAAACTTTGAGAGGCAGGCAACTGCTAGGTCATGCAGTGAGTAGGAGGCAGGGCAGGATTTGAAGCTATATTGTCTGGCTCCAGAAGGCTCCTTTCCCCCGTTCCTGCCGTAAGAGAAGGGCAAAGCAGCAGGTTTCCTTGTCAGACCTTTGGTTTTCAAGTGCTCACAGCAGTGGAGAAGGGGCCAGACAGGAACCGGGGACTCTTCATGAACTTCCCCAGGGCCAGGCCACTTGGTTGGCCATTCTCACTTCTCCATCTTTGTTCTCTCCCTTTTCAAACCAACCAGATACCTTCCAATCAACCTGAAGTTAAAATCAACAATGACAAAGTAAAACAGCCTTGACCTTCCTCCACTCCTGGGTGCCATATTCTCCCTAGGGACTGATGTGCTTCCCTTCTCAGCTGAGCTCCTGAAAAAGTCATCCTAATGCCACATCCCACCTTCTCATCATCCTCTCTTCACCATTTCCAAACTAGTTTCCTCTCTCTTCCTCACTTCATGCGGCCCACCATGGCCACTGATTACTTACCACTGCCAAATTCATTAGGTTTTTCCAATTCTCTTCTTATTTGGCTTCTTGGCAGCGTTGACCTGTTGACATTTCAGCTCCTCTTCATAGTTATTTTCTTCCATGAAAATATATTCTCTGTATTTTCCTCTGATCTCTTGGCTACTCCTTTCCATCTCCTTTTTAGGTTCCTCTTCTTCCTCTAACCTTCAAATGTCCAAATTTCAGAGCCTGGCCTCAGCTTCTTCCCCTCTCTTTCTATACTTGCTTTCTTATCTCTAGCATTTCCATGGTTTAAATACCTCCATATTTATGCCTTCAGCTTGAATGATCTTTATGAGCTCCAAATCCACTTGTTTATGTAGGGGGGCCTATAATATTTTCCCCCTGTAATTGACCAGGTAACACACACAGCTGGCCCTCTGTGTTGGTGGGATCAACATCTGCAGGTTCAACCAACCGTGGATTGAAAATATTTTTTAAAAACTCTACATCTATACTGAATATGTACAGACTTTCCTCCATGTCATTATTCTCTACAATACTGTATAACAATTTAAACATAGCATGTATATTCTACTAGATATAAGTAATCTAGAGTTGATTTAAAGTATACAGGAGTTTGTGCATAGCTCATATATGCAAATATGATACCATTTTACTTAAGGGCTCTGAACATCCTTGGGTTTCAGAATCTTTGGGGGTCCTGGCACTAATCCTCTGCAGACTCCATAGGATGACTGTGATTTAGGCTTTGTAGGATAAACGGTGTCTTTTATAACTGCCATTGTAGTTGAAACTATCTGTGTTCCAATAAAGCTTTGTTTATGGACATTACAATTGCATTTTATGTAATTTTCATGTGTCAGAAAAGTCTCTTTTTATTTTTCTAACCAATTTAAAAGTTGAATTTTATATCATTTTTTCTATATTCCTTCCTTTTTTTTTTCATTCCTCCCTTTTTCCACCTTCTAATCATCAGGTCCTGATGATTCTCCCTCCTAAATACATGGAGCAGGAGGATATTGAGAAATAGCTGCTCTGGTTTTTATTCTGGAAATTTTGAGTTAGCTTACTTATTTCCTTTCTATCTTTTCTCAGATATATCTGTATTAGTCTGCTTTTCTGCTGCTATAACAGAATCTGTGACTGTGGGTAATATAGAAAGAAAAGAGGCTTATTTAGCTCTCAGATTTGGAGGTTCAAGGTCATAGTGCTGGTATAGGAGTGTGGAAAGACAGGAAGCCAGGGTGTGAGAAGGAAATAGTATCTTAGTTACTTTTCTTGTTGCTGAAACAAAATATCCAACACTCAATGTTAAAGGAGGAAAGGTTCATTTGGCTCACAGTTTGTAGAGGCTTCAGTCCATAGTCAGCTGGCTCCAGGCAGGGTGGCATGGCAGAAGCACAACACAGAGGAGAAAAGAGTTCATGGCAGGCAGAAGGCAGCAAGCAGCAAGCTACCAGCAAGTGACCACAGCAAACCTCTTTCTGTCTTTTATAGTTTATTCAGGCTACCTGCCCTTAGGGTAGCCCTTATGCAAAGGATGGGGCACCCTTAATCCTGGTTGCCTTAATCCTTAATCATTGCACTATGAATCAATCTCAGTATCACATCCTTAATCCCAGCATAACACACTTTAGATCCAGCTACCATGACAGCCTGAGGCTTTGGGGGGGTATCTAGATATAAACCATAACAGGTAGTCTTACTCTTTTATTTTTGATTGATTGACTTTGGTTTTTTAAGACAGGGTATCACTGTGTAGCCCAGGCTGGCCTTAAACTCGTGGTGATCCTCTTGTCTCAGACCTCTGAAAGCTTGGATTACATGCGTGGCAGTCTTATACTTTTATAACAACCCACTCTTGCAGGAACTAACCACTTTGTGAGACCAGCATTAATTTCTCTGAGGACAGCACCATAATAGTCTAATCACCTCCTGCTAGGCTCTGCATTTTAAAGATCTCACCATTGCTCAGCACTGCATACTGGGAACCAAGCTTCCAGAACTGGAACCTTTTGGGTACTTCCTCAAACCATACCCAAAAACCATAGTCCTACCTTCCCCATAGGCTCTAGCCCAACCTCCTTTTTAAAAACAGCAAACTTTTCCCTATCCCTGATCCCCTCTACCCTGGCCTTCCTCTGTACAGTTATCACCTATAAATAGAGCATGTAAGTTATTATATGTCATTATTTACTGTCTGCTTCCCCTGTCTCAAATGTCAGCCCTACTGCTGCATCCCAAGAAGTAAAGCCTGGTACCTGGAAAGGCTTCCCTTAGCAGGGCCAGCTGTGACAAAGTCACTGCTATCCTTTTCTTTTTTTGTACTGGGGGACCTAACTCAGGACCTTGTGCTTGCAAAGCAGACAGTAGAACCACTGAGCTAAATCTTAAATATCTATCTGGTATCCTTAAATAGGACTCTTTAAGGGAGTGGTTCTTAGCCATGGTTGCACATTAAACTCATCTGAGAGTTTAAAAAATCTCCCTGCTTGGGCCAAGCCCAGACTCAGTAAATTAGAAATTCTGGAAATGGACCTTTTCAGGTACCTGCAGAGTTCATCCAAGGTTAAGAACCACACCTTTTAAAGTGATGGAAATTATAAGGGTCAGAAAAGCAAGACTTTGTTCTGCAACAGCTAAGCTTTATGTGGAAGAGAAAGGCATCAGTGGGCTCCAAGTTCCCTGATTAGGTGACTGGGTGTCTGGGCAGGAAAGAAAGGAGAGGATGTTATAGAAGGGCAATAGTGCTACTGGGTGGCAGGAGACAAGGACCAGTGAGGGTGTGCTAGAGGCCACATTTAAGTCCCCAGTCATGGCTCTGGCCACAGAAAAGCTGAGGGTGGGAAGGAGGTGGAGCCTTTTGTCACATATCCTCTAGGCTCCCATAAATATAAACAGTGGGGCATTTACACAGGAACAACCTGACCTGGTCTCATTCCACCCTATTCTAAGAACCTTCATTTCCAGAGCTTTGTGAAAAGATGTTCCTGGGTCCTAGAGAGAGGCTGGTGATGGGGACCATTGTCTCACAGAACAGGGAAGCCACATGAGGCAGTGGGAAGAACAGCTCCTGTGTCCCCCGCGCAGAAGAGAGATGGATCAATCTCAGAGGACTGAGTGGGCCAGCCATAGCCAAAGCAGGTGGTGAGTCCAAAGGAAGTAGACCCCACAGACTGAATCTGCTAGGAAAATGGACCACAAGTCACCCACCATGACCACTCATGGAGGATTAGGCTGGGGACCAAGATTAATGTGTAAACAGGACCCAGCGGTCTTGGACCCAGGTGTGTTGGCCTGGGCCACACGTTGTCACATCCTGCCTCAGCTCCAGCCTCCTCTGAAGTTGGCTTCTCAGCTGGGGGGGGGGTGCTGGCCAGGGCTCTCTCATGCTGGCTGCAGGGCTCCCCCCCCCCCCAAGGAGCTCCTGCCTTCCAGCATCCTCCCAGACTCTTTCCTGTCTCTGAACCCAGGGTCCCATAAAAAGTCACTTTGGCTTCAATCAATAGACCATGTCTTTACCCAGGGAAATGCTGGTTTGTAGAGCGGAGCCTCCCAGGCTGGGGTAGGGATAGCTCTCCTTGTCGGGGGGACGCATTAGGCCACATCAGCAGATTTGTACTTTTTATGAGGACACATATGGCTCCCTGAAGAAACCTTACAGAGAGCAAATGAGGAAGGCAGGGGTGTGGGGAGCAGGTGGAGCAGAGAGTTCAGAGAGTGCTGCTCAAGTTGGGTCCTTTCTGCCTCTTCCTGTCTCCTCCTCAGAGTCCTTCAGGGCACGAGAAGTGTTGTTTGCCCAAAAAACTCGCTCACCTGGTACAAACACAAGTTCACCAGATGCAGGGCACACATCAACCTGCACACGCATGCTCTTGGCTACACACTCACCGTCCTTGTGTTCAGATCATGGTCTTCCTTTGGCCTGGTATGCAGCCTTGGTTGTCCCCTCCCTATGACTTGGTTAACTCCTGGGCATCTGTCCTTCACATGCCAGCTCACTTTTCAATTGTCAGGTCCTCTGGGAACCCTCCTTGTCTGGTCATGTGATCCTACAGCACCATGTGCCTGTCTTTTTGTGGGCATTTCCAGTCAGTGACATTTGATGTTAATTATTGTGTTTAATATGTGCCTCAGCCACTAGACTCTAATCTACAAATGAAGATGACAGTTTTGTCATTGTCTTCTACCCTCAGCATGCTGTCTGGTATATAGCAGGTCCTTGCTGAATGATTGAGTAAATTCGTGGACATGGTAGGCAGCTTTGAAAACGGCCCTCAGTGACTCACACTTCCTGGTCCTCATGTATTCCCAGGCATCCCTCTTTTTCCCCAGTGTGTGGTGGGGCCAGTGACTCGCTTCTAATGAATGGATGGCAGGAAAGGTGCAGGGAACTGAATGTGTTCCCTGAACATATTCTCTCTCTCTCTCTCTCCTTTACTTGCTTGTTCTGACACAGCCAGCTGCCATGTTGTGAAAGACTCCCCACACAGCAAAAAACTGCAGTGGCCCCAGGTGACAGCTGGGGAGAAACAAAGGCCCTCAGTCTACCACTGATCCCTCCCAACAGTCTCATGAGGGCTGCTTTGAGGTGACTGCTGATGGGACTTACAACCTGACTGTGGCTTCTCCAGAGCTTTAGAGCTGGAGGATCCAGGTGCGCTGGGCCTGGGTTCCTGACCTTCAGAACCTGTGAGATGAATGTTTTTCACCGAAGCCACTGGGCTGGGGTCCTTAGTTACGTGGCAATAGATGACTGAGACGATGGATGGATGTCGGAGAGCCACACAGCAGTCATTAGCCTGCCACACACAGAAGTCTGTTGTCACTGCACATTGAAACTTGTTTTATCATGCATGAACAAGGTTTACACACACACACACACACACACACACACACCACGCACTCCTGAAGAACCCTGTTTCCTTCTCTGTTTCTGATACCTCACCATCCCATTTGGGCAGAAATCACCCAAAAATTCCTGTCAGGCTAGAGTGCCAGGCCCACTTGGGAATCCCCCAGCCCCACACCAGTCACACTTGACTTTTTCCAGGCCCTTGAACTTGCTAGTCTTTCTCTCATCTCCAAGTAGTGGCACAGCTAGTCCCTAGGCCTGGACTTCTCTTCTGGCCTGCCTGGCTTCGCAGCATCAGCAGCAGAGATGAGAGGGAAGGGCTTGTGGAGGCTGAGCAGGGCCCAGCAGAGTTGGGAGGGCTGGACATTGCTGCAAGCGACCTGCGCCCCTGTCTTTCCAGTGCTGCAGGTAACTGTGATCCAAGTCTCTATTCTACCTCCTACTAGCTCCGAGACCTGGGGCAAGTGCTTAGCTTTCTGAGCTTTAGTTTCCCTTTGTGTGAAATGATAAAATGGTAAGCAGGGACTAGTCATTAGCTATAATGATAACAATTATTATTTCCATTATTATCAATTAGATCCTTCATCTTCAAGGGTCATAAATCTCAAAGTCCTCTCCAGGGACATTCTCCTAACATCTAGGGTCCTCCTTTCCTAGTTGTCTTTGTCTGTCTGTTTTATTGAGGTGTAACTGACAAACAATAAACTGTATATTAAAATGTTTGACATATGCCAGCATCCCCAAACTTTTCGGCACCAGGGACCAGTTTCAAGGAAGACAATTGTTCACAGGTGGGTATGTGGGGGCATGGCTTCAGGATGATCAAGCACATTTTTTTTTTTTTTTGGTACTGGGGATCGAACTTGGGACCTTGTGCTTGCAAGGCAGGTGCCAGAACCACTGAGCTAAATCCCTTTATTTCTATTAGTATCACATTGTGCATATTATTTCTATTATTCCATTAGATTCTCATAAGGAGCAGTTCACAGTAGGGGCTGTGCTCCTCTAAGAATCTAATGCTGTGTTGACCTGACATGAGGGTGAGCTCAGGCGGTGATGGAGTTATGAAGTTCCACTCACTTGCTTCCTTCTGTGTGGCCTGGTTCCTAGCAGGATATGGACAGGTAGTGTTCTGTGGCCTGGGGTTAGGGACCTCTGAACATATGCTACACTTAGGAACCATCACTACACTCAAGGTCACAAAAATATCCATTATGCCCCAAATTCCCCTTTGTAATATTTCCCTCTCTGTCCAAGTCCTTGGCTCCCAGTCCTCAGATAACTGCTGATTTATTTTCTGTTCGTATAAATCAGATGTTTTTTATAGTATTTTATGTCAATAGAATCATATAGTATGTATTTTGGGAAGAGGTCTGGTTTATTTCCCTAGCCTAGTTATTTCAAGATTTGTCCACATTGATGTATGTTTTGGTGGTTCATTCCTTTCTCGTTGGGAACTATTCTGTGGCATAGATATTGCATAATTTGTTTACCGTTCACCTGTTGATGGACATTTGGCTTGTTTACAGTTTTTGGCTAGTTTGAATGAAGCTTCTATGAACATTCATATTTTTATAATCAACATAAGCTTTTACTTGTTTTGGATAAACATACAGGAGCGGAAGACAGGTCATATGGGAGATGTAAGTTTAACATTTCGGGAAACTGCCAGATTGTTTTCCAAAGTGGATTCGTGATTTATATTCCTACCTTCACATATGAGCCTTACAATCACTTCTCTTCTTTGCTAATGCTTGGTATAATCAGTCTGTTTAATTTTAGACAATCCAATGGGAGGTAGAGGTTTTAATTTGCATTTCCCTGATGAGTAATGATTTTGAGCATGTTGTCTTGCGCCATGAATACATCTTCTCTGGTGAAGCATCTCTTCAACACCTTTTGCCTATTTAAAAAATGAGCTGTATGTTTTCTTATCACTGAGCTTTGAGAGATCTCTGTATATTGTGGATATAAGTCCTTATTGGATATGTTTCTTTGGAAAACATATTAACTCTGAGTCTGTCATTTGCCTTTTCATTCACTTAGCAGTATCTACCAAAGAACAGAGGTTCTTGGGCTGGGGATTTAGCTCAGTGGTCCCTTCACCTGCCTTGCAAGCACAAGGTCCCAAGTTTGATCCCCGGTACCAAAAAAAAAAAAAGAACAGAGGTCCTTAATTTTGATCAAATCCAATTTATCTTTTATATCTTTTTATCAGTTATACTTTTTGTACTGAATCTAAGGAATCCTTGCCTAAATGAAGTTTACAAAGATTTTCTTCTAGAAGTTTTATAGTTTCAAGTTTACATTAAGCTTTATGACCCATTTTTAGTTCTTTTTTTATAGGTAATGTGAATTATTGACTTTTTGGTATATGGATATTCAATTATTTGAGCATCATTTGTTTAAAAGGCTATCATTTCCACAAGGATTTATTTTACATCTTTCATAAAAGTCTATTGACCATATATATTATGGATCTATTTCTGGACTCACTTTGTTCTTTTGATCTACTTGTATATCTTTATACCAATCTTGTGCATCTTTTATACCAATCTTTGTGCATCTTTCTTATTAGAGTTTTAACAATTATTAAATCAGTAGTGTAAATCCTCTAATTTTGTTTTTCTTTAAGAGTCATTTTTAGCTGTTCTAGCTACTTTGAGTCTCATAAATTTTATAAAAGCATGCCAATTTCTACAAAAAGGCCTGAGCTTGTATTTAAGATGGTATTGAATCCAAAGATCCATTTGGGAAGAATTTATATCTTAACAGTATTAAATGATCCAAACTTTGATCATGGTATATGCCTCCATTTATTTAGGTTATCTTTAATTTTGTTCATCAGTGCTTTGTGAATTTTCAGGGTACAGTTTTTGCACATTTTTGTTAAATTTATTGCTAAGTTTCTTCTATTTATTGATGCTATTGGGAAGGGAATGGGCTTTTACATTTAAACTTCAAATTCTTCATTGCTAGTAGAAAGAAATGTTTCTAAATTCATTTCTTTGTTCTATTAACTTTTGCAGATTAGTTATGACTTTCAATACAGGTGATAAATTATCTGCAAATAAAGACAGTTTTATCTTTCTTCTCCATCTGTAGGTCCTTTATTTCTTCTTGTTTACCTTATTTTACAGACTAGAACTTCTAGTATAATGTTGAATAGAAGTTATAAAAGTAGACATTCTATCTTTCTCTTTTAGAAGGAAAGTATTCAGTTTTTAACCAGTAAGTATGATATTATCTGTAGGTTTTTGTTAATGTCCTTTATAGGGTTGAGGGATTTTTTTTTTTTTTTTTGGTACTGGGGATTGAACTCGGGTCTTTGTGCTTGCGGGGCAGGCAGCGGTACACTGAGCTAAATCCCTGGGCCTGGGTTGAGGGATTTTTATTCCCAGTTTTCTGGAAGCTTTTTTTTCTTTGGGTACTGGGGATCGAACTCAGGTCCTTGCGCTTGTGCAGAAGGCAGCGAAACCACTGAGCTAAATCCCCGGCCCCAGCTTTTTTTTTTTATAATCAAGAATGGATGTTGGATTTTGCCAATGTTTTTTTCTACCTCTTTAGAGATGATCATATTCTATTAAATTATTTTTAACATTCAACCAATATTATATTACTGAACAGACTTCACTGGATTGTGATATATGACTGTCCTACTCTGTTTGGGGTACTATAATAAAATACTGCAGTTTAGGTGGCACATAAACAACAGAAATCTCTTACTGCTCTGGAGGATGGAAAGTCCAAGATCAAGACACCAACAGCATCAGTGTCTGGTGAGGACTTCCTTCCTGTCTCTTGACATTGTCTTCTTGCTAATTTGTGTTCATCCATGGTAGAAGAGGCCAAGGGTCCAACCACTCTCACAACCTGGTCACTTCCCAAACACCCTACCTCATAGTTATCATCATGGGGGTTAGGGCTTCAAAATCTGAATTCTGGAGAGATGCTAACCTTTAGATCATAGCAATTATCCTTTCGAAATATTGCTAGATTCAACCCCCTATAATTTTATTCTTTACATTGATGTTTATTAGGGACATTGGTTGGTAGTTTGCTGTTCTTCTAATGTCTGTATGATTTTGATCAGAGTAATAATGCCTTTCTCACTGAATGAGTTGGGAAGTATTTTCTCTACTTTAATATCTTGGAAATGCTTGTGTAGATTTGGTATTATTTCTAAGATTTGATAAAATTTACCAGTAAAGCTATGCCAGCCTAGAATTTGTTTTCTGTATGTGGGATATTTTTAGATAAAAGGTAAATTTCTTTAACAGGTATTGGGCTACCTAGATTAATGTTCGCTTATCCTTATAATAGCCTCTCTCATTTCCTAACACTGGCAATTAGGGTCTTCTGTTTCTTCTTCCATTAGTCTGGCTAGAGGCTTGTCAATATTATTGATCTTTTCAATAAATATTGAGCTTTTGACTTCATTGATTTTTAAAATTGATTTCTATTTTTTTTGATTTCTGTTTTTTAATTAGTTTCTTAAAGTGGAGAAGGTTTATTTTGATCCTTATTTCTAGTTTGGGCACGTAGGGTTATAAATGTCCCTCTAAGTATTGCTTTAATTGCATCTAACAAATTTTAATATGCTGTGTTTTTATTTTCTTCACTTCCAAATCCTTTCTTTTTGGGAAGCTATACTAATATTGTTTAGTTTATTATTTTTAAAATTATACATATTTATGGGGTAGTGTAACAATTCGATATGAAAATAATAATGTTTAAGGAGATCAAGATATTTTGATTTCTTCTTTGGCATTTGGGCTTTTTAGAATTATATCAGTTTTTAAATATTTTGGAGATTTTCTAGAGATATTTGTTATTAATTTCTAATTTAATCCCATTGGAGCCAGCAAACATGCTTTGCATGAACTGTCTCCTTTCAAAGTTATTGAGAGTTGCTTTATGAGACAGAGCACAGTCTTTTTTGCTAAATGTCCCATGTATACCCAAGAGGAACATAAGTGGCATCATGTTCTATAAATGCCAGTCAGGCCAAGTTGGTACAGTGATTTCTCAGGATCTTTAGGTTCTAGAGATTATCTTTCTACTTGCAATTTTAGCAGGGTGTGTGTGTGTGTGTGTGTGTGTGTGTGTGTGCATGTGTGTGTGTACTCTGAAGTTGGGTTACTTGTGTAAACATTTAGAATGCTTAGGTCTCTTGATTAGTTGATCCTTTTATCCACATGAGATGATGTCATTTACCCCTAGAAAATTGCTGAAATCTCTGAAATCCAGTTCACCTAGTACTAATATAATCCTAGGTTTATTTTGGTCAGTGTTAGCGTGTGTAGTGGGTTGAATAGTGTCCCTCCGAAGTTCATGTCTACAGAATGTGAGCTTACTGAATTTGGAAATAGGATCTTTGCAGATGTTAAGGATCAAAATGTGAGCCAGTGAGAGTGTTCCTATAAAAAATAGAAAAGGACAATAGCAACCCAGGAGAGGCCATGTGATAACAAGACACATACTGAAGTTATGCTGCACTGGCCCAGGCCCACAGCTCAGTTAGCACCTTGATTTCAGGCTGTGTGCTCTGACAACTGTATCACCAGGTGATTTTGTCATCCTGTAAACATCTGAACGTACTTAGACCAGGATGGTAAAGGCAGATCACTTGATGTAGCTTCCTGAAGCAATCCTGAGAGGCAGTAAACACAAGATGTAGGAGGCTGATGCTGATGTAACATGCCTATTGTTTTATAGCAAACTGTTTTTATAAGTAGAAGAATTACACTCTAAAATAACAATTAAAAGTGTAGCACAGAAAACATATAAACCAGTAGCATAGTAGTTTGTCACTCTCAAGTATTATACATTGCATTTAATTGTATGTGTTGTGCTTTTATAGGAGTGAGGGTGTGGAGTTGTTTACACCAGGATTACCACAAATTTGTGAACAATGTTATGCACTATGATGTTATGACTGTTGTGAAGCAATAGGAAATTTACAGCTCCATTACAGTCTTATGGACTATGGTCATAGCTATGGTCCACTGTTGACTGAAATGCCACTACATAGTGCATGCACTTGTGTCCATGAGCAGCCATCTGCCTGCTAGAGAACCAGGCAAGCTGTTTGTGTGACTCCATTGAAATCAAAAGGAGCTGGTGTTTATCTCTCATCCAAAAGCCAGAGGCCTACAAGCTGGGGTAGGAAGGGAGAGTGCTGTTGGTGTAAGTCCCAGACTCCTAAGGCCAGAGCACTTGGCCAGGGAGAAGAAGGGTGTCCTGGTCTCAGAGAAGAGGTGGAAATAAACTTATCTTTTCTCTGCTTTTCATTCTGTTCAGGCTTCAGCTCATGAGACGATCTTACCCTTGGGAAGGGTGGATTTTACCTTACTCAGCCAACTGAGTCAAATGCCAGTCTCTTCTGGAAAACCCTTTGGACACACACAGATGCTTCACCTTATCTGAGCAGCATTTAACCTAATTGAGCTGACTGCTGAAATTTACCATCCCTTTCCCTTTCCCACACCTATATGTGTTTTTATATTTAAAGTATGTTTCTTAAGAGCTGGGCATAGTGGTGCATGCCTGTCATCCCAGCACTTGGGAGACTGAGGTAAGAGTATCAGGATAGTTCAAGGAAAGCCTGGGTAACCTAGGGAGTTCAAGGCCACCTTGAACTACATAGTGAGACCCTGTCTCAAAAAAAACCAAAGAAGTGTACTTCTTGTTGGCAGCCTATGGTTGTAGTTTGGTTTATTCAGTCAGTTTGACAATTGGTGTCTTTTTCTGCTGAGGTTAGATCATGTACATTTACTGTGATTTTTTTTTTTTGATGTGGTTGGGTTTAAATCTAACATCTTGGTATTTGTTTTTTATTCTCTTTCTGCTTCCTTTTGAATTAATTGTGCATTTTTCTTTTTATGTCATTTGAAGAATTATCAGCTATACTTGTTTTTAGTGGCTGCTTTGGCATGTATGGTACATATTTTATTTTATTTTATTTTTGGTACTTGGGATCAAACTCGGGAACTTGCATTTGCAAGGCAGGCAGCAGAACCACTAAGCTAAATCACCTTCTGCCTTCAAATGATGTCATACCATTTTATGTACAGTGTAGGAACATTTCAGTATACTTCTGTTTCCCCTCCCAATTACACTGTTAATTATTTTTTCTTTAAATAGTCTTAATTGTATTTTAAAGGGATTAAATAAGAAAAATCATACATGTAGACACATAGTTATCATTTCCAATGCTCATCATGGCTTCTGGACAGTCCATATTTATGTCCGGAATCATTTCCCATCTACCTGAAATATTTTAACCTTCCTTGTAGCCTGCTTGTGATGAATTCTGTATTTGTATGACTTAAAATCCCACTTCTCTTTTGTGTCATGCTGCAGATCAAATTCAGGGACTTGGGAATGCTAGGCAAGCACTCCACCACTGAGCTATATTTCCAGCCCTCATCTTTATTTCTGAAAAACACTTTTACTGTTTTTTTCTTTTGGTATTAAAAAAAAATGTTTCTCCACATTGTTCCTGATGAGAGGTGTCCTGCCATTGTTCTTTCTGTTCCTCTGTAGCTAAGAAAGTCTATTACTTTTGTTTTTGTGTTTTTTCTGGTACAGGGGATCGAACTCAGGACCTTGTGCTTGCCAGGCAGGCACAGTGCCATTGAGCTACTTCCCTAGCCCCTGAAGGTCTATTACTTTTAAGATTTCCTCTATCTCATAGGTTTTAAGAAATTGGTTATGATATGTCTTGGTGTAATTTTCTTTTTAGGGGCTTGGATTTTGTTGAGCTTCTTGGATATTTATATATCATCTAAATCAAATTTGGAATATTTCCAGCCATTATTTCTTCAAAATTATTTTAGCCTTTTCTTTTTTTTTTTGTAACGGGGATCAAACTCAGGTCCTCATGCTTGCGGGGCAGGTGGTGGAACCACTGAGCTAAATCCCCAGCCCTTGCCTTCTCTTCTTTGAGGAACTTCAATTGCCTAGGTATTAGGCTTGTTTAAGTTGTCTTACATATTATTGAGCTTTTATTTATCCTTCCCAGCTTTTTTCTCTTAGTGATTTATTTTGGATAATTTCTATTGCCGTATTGTCAAGTTTACTGTTTTCTGGGTGGTGCCTAACACTATCCAGTTTATTTTTCACCTCAAACACTACAGTTTTCATCTCTAAACATATGATTTGGCTCTTTTTGTAAAAATATCTTCCATGTCTCTAATAAACATGCTTAATCTTTCTTTTAGTTGCTTGGACCATCTCTGATAGGGACTGCAGTTATCATAGCTGTCTATTAATGCACTTGCCTATTAATTTAATTAATTGTGTCATTTCTGGGTCAGGTTCAACATTTTTTCCCTCATAATGCATTTTATTCTTCAACTTAATTTTAGGCATAGTTTTTTATTAGAAGTCGGACATTGTGAATTTTACTTTGTTGATTTCTGGATTTTTTTTTTTATTCCTATGAGTTTATTGAGCTTCATCCTGGGATAGAATTAAAATACTTGGAAACAGGTTGATCTCTTTGGCTTTTACTTTTAAATTTTGTCAGACAGAACCAGAACAGATTTTATTTTAGGGCTATTTTCCTCCCCAAAATTAGTTAAAACTCTTCTGGGTACTTTACCCAAAGCCTCACGAATTTTGAGGTTTTCCAGTCTGCCTGCTGAAAACTTCATGTGAGCTCCAGGGCTCTCCTCTTTCCTGGTCTTGAGCTGTCTCCCCACACTCAAGGATGTACTGGTTAGAAGTAACTCAAGATGGAAGGAGGATGCCCTAGATCTCCAGAGCTTCCTGTCTGTGCAGCTCTCTCTGTTCTGTTCTCTGGCCTGTGGATCTTGGTGATCTCGTTTTCCCTCTTCCATCTCTTCAACTCAAGAAGACTGCACTGGGCTTGCCCTGAGAGTAGTGTGGCCTGGAATTTCTTTAGATTGGTAGGTGGGGCAATCATAAGGCTCATCTGTTTCCCATTTCTCAAGGATCACTGTCCTCTTCCTGTTTTCCAGTATCTTAAAAACTACTGTTTCATATGTTCTATTTTTTCTTTGTTGTTTCAGCTAGAAGGTAGCCACAGTTTTGTGTTAGCTTTCCATCACCATAATTATCTGAGATGGTTACCTTATAAATAGAAAAGATTTGTCTTGGCTCACAGCTTTGGAGCTTCCAGTTCTTTGTTAGTAAGTTCTGATATGCTTTGGGCCCGTGGCAACCAGCACATCACGGCAGAGCACATGGCAAAGCAAAACCACTCACCTCTTCTGCAGGAAGAAAAACAGAGGAAGAGGAAAGCACTGGGGTCCCATTCCCCCACCTCTTCAAGGACAGATTTCCTGACTTCTTCACACTGGTCCCCATTTTATTTATTTATTTATTTATTTATTTATTTATTTATTTATTTATGAATGAGACAGAGTCATGCTAGATAACCCAGGGTGGCCTTGAACTCAAGGTGATTCTCCTGCCTCAGCCTCCAGAGTGCTGGGATTACAGGCATGTGCCACCTTGCTGACTCTCATTTCTTAAAGGTTCCAAGAGAACCACCCTGGAGACCAAGCCCGGGTGCAACATTGAAGATGCAAACCACACCTTCTCTTTATTCCATTCTCCCACATCCTTCATGCCCCTTGTGCCCTGCAATTGCCAAGACACGGCATCAGTCTGAACCTTCCTTTGGCTCATCAGGAGGCAATGTGGACGCTACTTGGGTATATACTCTTGGGGTTCAGATCTCAGCTCTGCCAGCTCCTTATATATCCTTGGCTAAAATATTTCTTCAACTTGAGCCTCAGTATCCTTTTTTGAAAAACAGAGGAAATGATGCCTAGCTACAGGGTTGTTGTGAGGATTAAATGAGGTAATGCCTAGAAAGCGATTAGCACTCTGTGATAGGACCCATCCTATAATTCAATGACTGCATGACCCAACGAATCCTAGCAGGATTAGTGTTCAAAATCACTTCACATTTCTTCATTATCTGCTCCAGCTTGCTCCTGAGGACAGTCCCATTACTCTCGAGCTCCTGGAAAGAGGGGTATGGGCAGCTCTAAATTTCTTTCACCAACAGAGGGGAGCAGTCATGTGGAGAAGGTCCAATAGCACGTACAAGAAACACCATGGACATTTGGCTGCACGAAGCATTATAATGATCTTTTCTTTGCAGCAGATTGACTTTACTAATTAGGTTGGGTTTGAGCCAATGTTAAATACAGTTTGCATGTACAGAACACAAACCAATTGGCAGAAACAGGGAACTCAGAGACATTTTAGGTATCAGAACAAGCCAGCTATGATTGAAGCTTTCCCTTAGATAATCCTTCCTCTCTCCCCAGCCTCCATCTTTATGAGCTCTTTAAATATTGAGAATATTAACCCTTCATCACATGCAAAGAGACTATACCCATTTGTTGTTCATTTCTGTTTTTAAAAATCCAAATGAGTTTTAAGTGGATTTAAAAATTTGTGTGCAAACGATGGATCTTTCCTTTTGTAATTTCTTCTACTGCTTTGAGGCCTAGAAAACCTCACCCAGGGAGTGAAGAAACCTTTATTTTCTCCCAGTTTCCAACATTTTGTTTCTTACCCTAATTATAATTCATTTCAATCTTGATAGGTGGTGCAAGATGTGAAGAGGTGGTATTTGAGATAATTAACAGTATCTGCTCCAACCCTCAGGCCCCCAAATCTCAACGCATTAACACAACAAAGTATTAAATCTCAGGCATATCAAGCCCAGCAATGGTTGGGTAACACTCTTAGGTAATGACTTAGGGACTCAGGCAGCTGGACCATCTAAGACTCTTACTTTCAGATAGGGAACATTCGGTAAGCACCGTCATTGCTTTAGGACCTAATTTGATTTTTCAAATAACTAAAAAACAGTATCATGATCAGTAGCTATTAACTGATCACATATGAAGTTGTTATGTATGTACTATGGTCTGTCTGCTTTTCTTGTTCAGTCAGGCACTGCGCTAGGGTTTTTGCAAACTAGCTTTACAATATGTTTTAACATCCTCTTCCCTCATGCTTTTTCATTTTTAGAGTTTCCTTGACTGCACAGTTGGCCATATTACATATTGTACGTCATCTAGTAGCTCTCTAGCCACACAAGCTTCATTAGCTTCTCTGAGTCTGTGCCCACTGTGGAGGGTCAACAGACAGCTCAGAGAGAGGATGTCCAAACCCAGTCTCCACCTCTTGCTCCTTTCCCAAATTCTAGACCCACATTTTCAGGTGCTTGGTATATAGCTGGACGTTCAGCCAACACATTTGGAGGCAGCTAGACCACACAGCAGGCAATGGCTGATTTTATGTTTAAGTCAAAGGCAGAGATAAGTTCGGAGAAAATTAGAGCTGATGTTTAAAATATTCCATCTCCATTCAAAACCTGGAGATGTAAGTAAGGAGTGACAACTTTGAGGTCCCCTCAGGAAGGCCTACCCCATTTTGGGACACCTAAAGGAAGTCATTTCAGCCCCTCTCGAGTCCACACTCTTCTTCTTGTGGCTGGGGTTGAGGGAGCAGGAGGAGAAAAAGAGTAGCCAGGGTCCCAATGGGACTAGCTCAGAGGCTGGCTCCAGCTGTCGCCAGAGGGCTTTAAGATGGGAGTGTCCTTGCACAATCTGTGATAGACTGATGTCACCCAAACAATGATAATAGAAGTGCTCCCAGCTTTTGAGCACCTCCTATGGGCTGCTCAGTTTTGAACATTAGTTCATTTGACCCTCATAGCCACCCTCTAGTGTGCAAATAAAAAAGTCAAGTAACTTATCCAGCATCACAAAGCTAATGAGGAGCAGAGCCAGGATTTAAACGTAGGTCAGTTGACCCCCAAAGTCCCATCTACTCCGCTGTGCTCTGTCTGCCATCTTTCAAAAGGGTAGGAAGATCTGGAATGTTCAAAATCTTTGGAACAGAATTAAAAATTGTCTTGAAAATGTGTAATAGTTGTGGAGGAGTGGGGGATAGTCTATCTCAGTTTGTTTTGTGTTGCTCTAACAGAATTCCTGAGACTGGGTATGTTAAAGGAGGTGTCTTTGGTTTAGGGTTTTGGTGGATAGAAGGTAGAAACCTCTGGCAAGGGTACCTGTGGCTGCATCAGCATGGTGGAGAAGCAGAAAGTGAAAATGGCAGAACGCAGAAGAGACAAGGTATGGAGTGGTCCCACTCTTATGAGAACTAACAGACTTCTGGGAAACTCAGCCCACTCCATGAGACTGGCATGAATCCACTCTACCTGGTTGCCTTCTACCAGACCAAACTCTTAAGCCACCACCTCAACAGTGACACAGGGGGACAAAGCTTCCAGCCATGAACCTTGGTGGGACAGAGGCTATCCAAACCATAGCACGGTTAATCATGTTAATCATAGCATGTTAACCGTAGCATAGTTAATCTGTTAATCATGGAGTGGAGGGAGAATTTGAAATACACTCCCTGGTAGCCAGGCATGATGGTGTGTACCTGTAATTCCAGAACTCTGGGAGGTTGAGGCAGGAGGATTACAAGTTTAAACCTATCCTGAGCAACTCAAAGAGACTCTGTCTCAAAATAATAATTTCAAAAAAGGGGGCCAGGGATGTATCTTAGTGTGAAGTCCCTGGGTTCTGATCCTAGTACTGAAAACAAACAAATAAACCAAACCCTCTCCCTGGATCATGCAAAAGGGGACTAATATAGGTGGTGGTTTTGGATAACCCAAACTGAGTTTCTAGACATTAGATAATTGCTTCTATTTGCTTTTTGCTTTGACAGATAAACCAACTATTTCAGAAGAGTGTCATCTTTTCTAATATACAATACAGAGGAACTGGTTAAGAAATCTCTTTTTTTGGTACTGGGTATTGAACTCAGGACCTTGTGCTTGGATGGCAGGCACTGGAACCACTGAGCTAAATTCCTGGCCCAGGAAATCTTAATAAACCTTGAGCTGACCTTGGATGAGGAAAGAGCTGAAGTATGGGCCAAGGCCAAGATGAGCTAGGCTGCCACATGACTGAAGGCCAAATCAGAAGCAAAAAATTTTGATCGGTGTTAAAAGAAATAAATGATATCTTATCTGTGTACTGAGGCAACCCCACCTTCCTGACAGCTGAACATTAGAGTGCTAGGCCTTTTGCCACAGAAAGACATTGACTATTTGGCTGATGGTGGTCCCAAAACTAGATGATCACACTCTTTGGCCTAAAGATTCTTGAATTCCACAGTGGGTGATTCTCACTGGTTTGGATTAGAAAGGATAAAGAGCCTTTACTGGTGGAGCAGATTGCAGGAGAAATGCTTGGGAGGCGCATTAACCTAAGTCACTCATATAGTTAACGAGACAACTTTAAGGCAAAGGGAAAACTCTTCCACATTTGGGATTTGCTGAGCTCAAGAGCAACTTCCTCAGTGTTGAAGGCACAAGAAACAATTCTGCATTTTGCTGAGGGTACGCTTTCCCTCAACGATTACATCCATGTGTGTTTCAGGAGAACTTCTGTCTTCTGCTTCTTAGTCATTTACACTTTACACTTCAAAAGATTGTTTTGTAAGAGCTACTCAATGTACAAGAAGTCTCAGGAGTTTTTCTTCTAAATGAGCCAGCAACTTTCCAAGAATTAGGAAGCTGCATGTTGCCAAGAATAAATAAATTAACTCCAGAAGGTTCAAGTTTGGTTTTAAAATTCTGCAAGATTTTAAGTAGGTTCTATATCTGGCTAAACTCCATGTCCTCATGTAAGATATAAACCACAGGATGGAATACTATTCCTGGCATGCAGCTTTTTTTTTTCCCTAAGCATTGAATTTAATGATCATTTCTAATGATGAATAATTAGAAAATCTTAGCCAAAGTGTTCTAATGCAATGACATCAACAGAAATAAAGGCCCAGGGCGGGGGTTTTAGTTCAGTGGTGCTGCTGCTTGCCTTGAAAGTGCAAGGTCCTGAGTTTCATACCTGGTTCCAACACCGCCCCCCTCCTCCGCCCCGGCCCCAGATGCTAGAAATAAAGGCCTCGCAGAATGGCTCTGATTGAAAGTTAGGCAGCCTCTGGTTTGGTTCTTCTATACAATTTGCTGGAGGAGGTAAATCTTGTTTCTTTGTGCCTCAGTTTCTTCATCTATAAAATAAAAAAGCCACACTAGCTGGTCTCTAAAGATCTGTGATGAAAATTCCAAATGATCCCTTGTCTTATCTATGGAAGCAAGGAATCTAGGGTGTCAGTGTTGTTGATCAAGACTGGACTTTGTGATTGTTTTCATCCCTAATGATGAAGGATTTAAAACAAAACAGTCAAAGTAGGCTAGTGACAGACACGTTAAAAGAAAATGTGTGTGGTTGAGAAAAAGGAAGGACGACATGACAGATGTTGCTGGTATCTCACCAGCATACTCTTCCCTAGGCCAAGGCCCCATCTCCTGGCTGCTGGGAGCTCACACTACACCTACTAGGGACTCAGCCCTGGCTGAGAGAAGCTGGAGGTGTGGGAAGCCCCCTCTGGCCTCCAAAAACACTGTGTCAAAGATTGTAGATGGTGGTTTACCAGCCCTCTCCCCTTCCCTCTGGGCAGAATAGCCTTAGTGGTACCCTTTAGGCCCTCCAGGAGTCCCTGAGGGCTTAGCTGAGGCTGGATTTCCCTGACGTCCTTGTGGAGCTTCTCCTGTTTCTCTCACTCTCCTCTAGGTTTCTCCAGGGAGCACTCACTTGCCTAAGAGCATTCATTCTGCACCCTGATGGCTGAGTCTGATCATACAATGTGGAGAAGTAGGCGAGAGCCTTCTAGGTGGGAAAAAAGGTTGATTTAAAGGAACGAGCTCTTTATGTTTTTGGGTTTTCCTCCATGAAACAATAACAAAGTAAAATTTCAGCCTGGGGTATGATTCAGAGACTTGAGATTCCATATGGGGAATCCAAACTAAGATCCCCTGGGACTCTGAGCCCCAGGATCTGTTTTCTTCCTGGTAGGAGCTGCATGTCCTTGGGAGTGCTCTCAAATACTTTCCAGGATGCACTTCCTTTTTCTACATATATGCAATGGCATATATTACAGTACAAGGTCCCTGGAGGAGGGCTCCAGGGAGATGCTGAGTGAAAGGAGAAGATCGTGAAAGCCCCTAGAAGATAAGGGGACCTTGGCTGAGCAAGGGCAAGAGAGACTCCATGTGCCTGAAAGTCAGGGAATTCCCAGGGGACACAGCGAGTGAAGATGAGACTAGACAGCAGCTGGTGGTAGATCAGCAGATGGCCTGCCTGGCCTGCCAGAGCTGACAAAGACGCCATCCCAGAGAGAGGAGGAGGACGGCCCTGCTGGCCCTACTGCAGGAGGCCAGGGCCAAGCTGGGAAGAGAAGCCTGTCACCTTCTGCCAGGAAGTGGGATAAGGCAGCAATAGTGGTTTCCCTTAGCTCTTGCCCTTAGGAGACTCAGGAAGCAAAGAAATGGATGGGGAGGGTAGAGAAGTGTGATTGCTTCACGTCAAGGTCAAGTCAAGGTCAGACGGGTGCCCATTGCACCGGGACCTCACAGGGCCTCTTATAGGAGAGATGGGCAGGTGGGAGCACAAGGGAATGAAGAAGCAGGGGCCAAGGTGGGCTAGTGAGGCAGGGGGTGGAAGGAGAGGTCCCAATGGCTCAGAGTTAAGGAGCCTTTGATCCGGGCTTCTTTCAAAGTGTCCAGTTACAGCTTCAAGACTCCAGATGCCATTCTGACTGTGATATCACAGAATTTGTCGCTAGCACATCTCTCTCTCTCTCTCTCTCTCTCTCTCTTTGTTTTGTACCAGGGATGGAACTCGGGTAAACCACTGAGCTAAATCCCCAGCCCTACTAGCACATCTCTTGCCTGTCATTTCTCTTAGTATTCCTAAGTTTAGAAAACCACCCCCTTCAAGACATTTAATATTTAATAGCTCCTAATGTGCCACAATTTGAAAAATTAGCTTTCTAAAATCCTGGAATTAATTTGGATGCATAGAATGAGGTGAAGACCTCTCTCTCTCTCTTTTTTTTTTTTGGTACCTGGGATCAACTCAGGGCCTTGCAAGAGATGGGTGCGGGCACCACTGAGCCAAATCTCTGGCCCTAGACCTCATTTTAAAAGTAATCTATGAGCTGGGGATTTAGCTCAGTGGTTTCAGTGCCTGCCTCACAAGTTGAAGGTCCCAAGTTCGATCCCTGGTACCAAAAAAACCAAATGAAAGTAATCTGCAACTCTCTCGTTGGTTAAAAACAGAAAACTAATGTTTTATTATAGTAGTAATTAGGTAAATGTGGAAGCATTGAAAGAAGGAAAAAAAATCCCCAGGTTCTCACACTCAGAGATAGTGGGCTTTTTAGACATTCCTTTTCATTCTTTTGTTGTCTATAATTTTACATTGTTATGATCATATGATACATGCAAAATTATATAGACTGGTTTTTAAAATTACATCTACTTTGGTAATAAATGTAATCTGTTTATTAGAGAAAGTTTGGAAAAAATATATATACTTATGAATAATGCAATATAATTTTGTAACTATACTTTTTTTTATATCACTGAGATTATGAAGTATATGCTGAACTTTAAGCATTGTGAATATATATTAACAGATTCTAGGTAGAAGAAATACAAAGAACATGGAAATATATCCACATACATATCTAATCTATAACTAATTTATAGCTAAGCCTGTGGTTTATTAGCTCTACCCAAATAACATATTCGTTCAACATGATTTTTTTCAATTTCTTTAGTAGTATTTTATTTCTTAAGGTGGATACACAGTATTTCTTGTATTATAATTTTTAAATTAGAAACTTGGGGTGTCAAAACATGCTTAGTTTTTTCTAGACATTTTTCCTGGCCATAATTTCAAACTTAAGAGATAAAAATAGAATAAGGGACATCTATATACCCAGATTTATTTATAACATTTAAAAACTATTTTCTTTATTATGTGTTCAGGAAATACCAAAGTGTTTCCTAAAAACAGAGATTTTAAAAAAATGTAACTACAGTGTAGTTATCAACTTCACATATTTACAACTTGTACTGATATAATCTATAGTCCACATTCTTTGACTTTTAGGACTATGATTTTTTTTTTGGTATCGGGGGTCGAACTCCGGACCTTGTGCTTGCGAGGCAGGTGGTGGAACCACTGAGCTAAATCCCTGGCCCTAGGACAATGATTTTTTTTAAAAAAAGAATATAATTCCAAATGGACAAGTGAAAGGAATATCCACTTCATAGGAGAAAAAATACAGATGGCCAATAAATACATAAGAAATGTGCAACATCGCTGGCCATTAGAGAAATGCAAATTAAAATAATACTGAGATTCCACTTTACCCCAGAAAGGATGGCTGTCATCAAGAAATCAAAAGATTAAAAATAAGAACCAAGATGCATCATGTAAAGGTACAAGTTCCCAATGAGAAATGTAAATGTATTGTATACCTAAAATGTACCAATAAAAGAATTTAAGTTAAAAAAAAATGAAATCAAAACATAAATAACATATGGTGGTAAGGCTGCAGGGTGTGGGGGGGAAGGAACCCTTCTACATTGTTGGTGGAAATGTAAACTAGTAGAACCACTACGGAAATCAGTATGGAGAGTCCTTGAAAAACTAAAAATAGAAATTCCATTGGACCCAGCTATCTTCCTTCTAGGTATCTTCCCAAAAGAGTTAAAGACATCATATTACAGTGACCTATGCATGCCCATGTTTATAGGACCACCATGCATAATAGCTAAATCTTGGAAGCAGCCAAAATATCTAGCAACAGATGAATGGATAAAGAAAATGTGGTATTTACACACAATGGAGTATTATTCTGCTATAAAGAAAGGTAAACTTGAGTCATTGGTAAGAAAATGGACCTTGAGACCATAAGGTTAAGTGAAATAAATCAGACGCACCAGCTTAAATATTGCATGGCTTCTCTTATGTGAGATACTCAAATTATAAATAAAGAGCAAAATAAAAGATAGATAATAGGGAGAAGGAAACTAGATCTTTCTCAAAGGGAATCAAGAAATAGAGGGAGGGGAAACAGAAGGGAGAGAAAGGGGATGAAAAAGGGAATTGAGACGTGTTGTGTATATGTACCGACTCCACACAAGGAACTTAAACATTGTTACCTCTGAATTACTAAATAACATGCTTCTACAGCTACTTCCAAGTTTTTCACAAGCACCCATATGTCCCATTTCCTTTTGTTTTCAATGCACTTATAACCACAGTTACAGTGATATTCAGTGCTTACTTTATTGTGATGACATAAGTCTTATCCATAGCCAAACTATGAGTGTCTTATTAAATATTAGTTTCCTTTCCTTTTATAAGGTTGTATTTTTCTCTGGAATGAACTGTCTTAATTTTTTCACTTGTGTATTTTTTGTGTGTGTTATTATTGCTACTTCAACACCAAACCATCTGTTGATTCTCTAAATCCCCTCACAATATCTTCAGAGCTATCAAATATTTATTTAATTTCATTTTCTTGAAGCACTTATATTGTGGCTTCTGACTTTCTAGTTTGGGCCAGCTATGATGTAGATGTGGTCTTGGGTTTCCTGTCACTATCACCTGGGAGTTCCCTCATCTTTCTCTGGATACCCTGACCTACGGCTCCCATTTCTTTTCAAAGTTAGTCCTTCATTTTGATGAATCACAACCTCCAGTCTTTTCCTAAAAGGATGCACAGGAAGTCCATTTTTGGAGACTGTGCATGTCTGAAAATGTCTTTATTATACATCCATTATTCATTGACATATTGGCTTCATTTAAAATTCTAGGTACGATACAATTTTTTTCAGAAATTTGAAGGTATTATTCCCTGTCTTCTAGCTTCTAATGCTCTACTGAAGAAACCCAAAGCAATCTGATTCTTGACCATTTGTGTGAAAAATCTTTTTGCCTTGCTGGAAGCATCTCCTCTTTGTTCTTAGTTTCTGAAATTTCATCATGTTGTGCCTTCCTATGGGTCTGTTTTCATCTACCTGACACTCTGGACTTTTTCAGTATGAAAATACCCTATAGTTTTGGAAATATTTCTTGAGTTAATTTTTTCTTTCTGGTTTCTTTCTGCCATCTTTGTAGAACTCCTGTGGCTCACATCTTGGTCATACATTTGGCTTTAATTTTCTATATCCCATCTCTTTAGAATTTTATCTCCTTCAACTTTTGTAGAAGATCTTCTTATAATTTTCCAATATTTTTCAGTTAAAAAAATTGTTATTATATTTTTAATTTAAAAGGAGCTCTATTTTGTTCCCTAAATAGTCTTTTACTATAGCAGCCTCTTTGTAGATATATTGTTTGAAGAAAGTCTCTTTAGGGACATTAATGGTGAGTTTTCATTCTTTCAATGTTTTCTCGTCCATACATAGTCTGTTTTCTTCAATTTGCTTCTTCCGTTCATTTCCTCTTGGCCTCTCTCTCCCATGTTAAAGTTTTTCCTCAAATGTTCAGTGGTCCTTGGCTGTCTGGTGAATTACTTTTTAAGTCAACTTCACTGTTACATAATTTATATTTTCATCTCATTGGTATAATTTACATACAATAACTGTATCAGTTTTAATGTAAAATTCAATACATTTTGACATGTATTGGCAGGTATGTAAAATGTAAAACATAGCCACCACCCCATCCACCATCAAGGTATACAACATTTCCGTCCACCTGATGTCCCTTTACTGTCAGTCTCCTTTCCAGCACCCTCCTCCTCAGTCCCAGCAACTACTGATTTGCTTTATGCCACTATAGGATACTTTTTCTTTCTCTAGAATCTCAAATAAATGGTGACATGTAATGTTTGTGAAGTTCATAAATAACACATTAATCCATAGTTTAGTTTTCTTATTATTGCTAAGTAACATTCTGTTATATTAATGTATACTATTTTTCCACACATTTATTTTTATTTTTATTTTTTGATACTGGGGATCGAACTCAGGACCTTGCACTTGCCAGGTAGGCGCTTTGCCACTGAGCTAAATCCCTGGCCCTGTCCATTCATTTATTGATGGACATTTGGCTTGTATCCAGTTTGGGAGCTATTGTTCATAAAGTAGTATGAACATGTATGCATAACTGTTTGCTTGGACAGGTGTTTTCATTTCTCTTGGGTAAATACCAAGTGGTGAAATTGCCATGTTTTATGGCAAGAATATTCTTAACTTTATAGGAAACTGTCTATTTTCCAAGGTGGTTATACTGTACTATTTTATATTCCCATCAGCAATGTATGAGAGTTGTAATTGCTCTGCATCATCACCAATACTTTATATTGTCAGTATTTTTAATTTTAGTCATCCCAGTAGATATATACTATTACCCCTTATGGTTCTGATTTGCATATCCTTTATCATTAATGATGCTACCTTTTCAAGCACTGTCTACTCAAGCGGCAGGGCACTGAAGTGCTGATTAGACACTCAGGCCAGTGAAAGTGGGAAAGGCTTGCTGGCTGAGGGCTTCACTATAGAGTCATCCTCTTGGGCCATTTTGTAAAAAATCCTATTATCAATTTCTTAATTTTTTTCCTCTTAGAATAGTTAGATTTCCACAGCCAGAAACATAGTATATGGGTTTTTGGGATTCTGAAATCCGAGTGTGAGAAGAAAGCTGGTTGTGTCAACCTCTAGCACATAGCCCCTTCCTTCTGCTGTGTCTGCTGTTTCTGAGCCTAGAGAGCCTATTTTACTCCTACTTGGAGAATATCTGGGGCTGCCAGTCTCTGAGCCTTTTGAGTATTGCACAATTGTATTGTAAATTGATGAGTTTCACAGACTCTCAAGTTCCTTGATAACAAAAATGATTGCTATGCCCCATTAGGTGCTGCTCCTCCGTTATAAAGGAGGTGACAAAGATGTGTTTAGTGATTTTCCAGCATAGGATGCCAACAGCATAAAGGCTGTGACCTTTGTGAGCAAGCGGTACACCAAGAAAGAGCTGCAGTCACTCAAGAGATTGGAAACGGGATAAGAAAACAAAAACTGCAGAAAACCACCAACTTCTGGTGAGTCTAGCTTTGCCCTCAGGTTACAGACTGTCCCTGGACACAAGCAGCTCAACCGGATTTGAGATCTGTGCTAAGCCAAAGGAGACTTATGACATTTTAACATCATTACTTGCACTTTTAAAAAATTAATAGACATTTTGGGGGTGCTAGATTTAGCTTTATGGAAAAAAAGAGAAAACAGAGAGAGAGAGAGATTCTCTTGCTCATATATATCTTCACTACTGTTACCTCCATTTACCCTACTATTAACATCTTGCCTTAGTGTGGTGCATTTGATGAACCAGTAGCAATACATCATTAGTAATGAAAGTCTATAGTTTACAGGAGGTTTACTCTTTGCAATATATACTCTGAGTTTTGACAAATGCATTAGATCATGTAACATCATAACAGTGTCACATAGAACAGTTTCACTACCTAAAAAATGTTCTGTGTACCATCTAGTCATCCTTTTCTTCCTTTCTCCCTCAGAACTGCTGGTAACCACTCTCTTCATACCTTTGCCTTTTCTAGAATGTCTTATAATTGGAATCACCCAGCAGATATAGTCTTCAGATTGGCCTCGTTCACTTGGTAATATGCATTTAAGGTTTTTCCATGTATTTTCATGGCTTGATAGCTAATTTATTTTGTAACTGAATAAAATTCTATTATCTAGACATACAGTAGCTTATTTCTCCATTTACCTACTGAAGAGAGTCTTGGTTGTTTCCACGTTTTGGTATATATGAATAAAATAACTCTAAACTCTATGTGTCAGTTCTTACATGGACATAAGTTTTTATCTCCCTCAGGTAAATACCAAAAACTGTAATTGTTGGATTTTAGTTTTATCAGAAATGGCCAAATGGTCTTCCTCTGTTTGTTTTTGAGGTCTTGGTTTAGTTCATCTTGTAGTTCATTTTGGAGGAGCACATCTACAAGTAATTTCCAAAAGAAAGATGTGTGAAAGAAGGGATACAGATGGTATACTTTTAAAAAATATATATCTTAAAATGGCTTTTATCCAGAGAAGTCACAACAGCCACACTTAATGATCTTGGGACAAATCTTTTCCCACAAATGTTTTCAGATGTCACTTGGCGTTCACTGGCATTTAGGGTTGTTGAGTGAAGTCTAAGCCTAGTCTATTTTTTGCCCCTGATTTTGTGTCTACACTCTTAAAGGATTATTCTCTGTTAGTATCATAATTCAGGAATGTCGTCAGGATGTGCCTGAATGGTGATTTCTGTGTCGCCTTTTGAATGCCATGGAACTTTTCAATATGCAGACTCAGGACTTTTTACCACTTAGAGAAATTTTCTGTAATGAGCCTTCAATTATTCCTTGTCTCAAATGCTCTGATTGCTTCCCCAGATACATCTAAATCACTCAAAGCAAATTCTACCTTTTGTTTTTTCTCCTCCTCATGTACATTCTTCTTTATCATTTTCACGCCTGCCTTCTTCTCTTTTGGGAAGTTTCTCAAATTTGTACTTACCATTGCTGTTTGGGTTTTTTGGGGCCAGCTCTCCTCTTTTCTATTTCTAGGATGAATCTCAACACAGTTTATTGTGTTGTTAAAAACTGGTGTTTTCTGCTCTAATTTTAGAGAAATCATGCCTTCTTGCATCCAGTTAAGGATGCCAAGTAATTTAAAAATATTTTTCTAATTCCTGTAGTAAAGAATAGTCTATTAGCCTTATAATTCCTAAATTCTCCACAGGCTCTACTCTATAAACCAGCTGGTTTCAGACAACAAGAAGTAGATGTGTGTAGCTCACCTGTGTCTAGCTGCTTTCCATAAGATGCATCTCTGGATCTCAGGGAAAAACTCCAGTTTTCAATGTGCATTGTTACCAGGGCAGCTCCTGTTTCCAACTTTGCCTGCAGTGTCCATGGAGTAGCATGCTGCATAAGAAAAGCTTTGTTACCAGCTCCAGAAATGCTGGGTGATGAGATGGTTGAGCTGCACTTGCTCAGGGAGAATATGTCCCGGACTACACGTGTCCCCTTCCGGAGCCTATCAGGATGATGCCTGGTACAGCCTTACTCCCACCAGAGCCCCATGGTCCATGTGGTTTCCATGGTCAAGCATTGGGTGAAAGGTACCTAATTATGTCTTTGGTTCCTGGGAGGTGAAAAAAAGAGGCCAAACCTGGAAGAGCCCCAAATTTTTACACTTGAGCACTCCCTCACCAGCTAGCTGAGAAGTGCCCTACCCAACACTATTCAGGAAAAGAGACATCCCAGAGAACAGTCTCTGAGGAAGTGACTTGGCTTCTCCCAGCACCCACAGGTCTTTGGCATTCATTCTTTGTGGGAGTGGAAGTGAGTCTACCTGAGACCATGCAGCCACGAGGCCACAGCTCCCCAGCAACATGCAGAAGTGCACAAACTCAAATGAATTAGGAGTGTAAATTGAGCAGTTTGACTTGGCTTGCACAGTATAATAAAGATCTGCAAACACTCAGTTCTGTATTGAACCCGAGGCAGGGCGATTAATTCATTATTCACTTCCCAGCTTGGAAGGGAAAGCGTGTATACCCAGGGGCCAGCACGATGAGCACAGTCATAAATCACACTATTTACAAGTCTAGCAATGAGAAAATCAGCTGGCTGCAGAAGGATGTTGTGTAGGCAGCACGGCAGCGGGGAACTGGCGTGTCAGTCCGCTCTCTGGAGACACACCAGTTGGCCTCCCAGCCAAGGCGGCCAATCTCTCGGCCACCCGGCTTGGTGCATCCTGGCCAGACCACAAGGAAACAGATTCCAGGCGGCTCAAGAGGAGGGCTGGATGAAGTGTGACCTGAGATGGCCTCAGAAAAGGCAGACATGGGAGGAGGCATAGTTAGCATCTGTCGGAGAGTCTGCTCTGGTCCAGCTGGAATAAACCACTCCCCACTCCCCCTTCCCAAGCTGCTGTGGGTTCCAGGTCTTTCTGGCCCAACCGGATGGCCAGGCTTGGGTCTGCTCAGCATCCTTCAACCATGGTCCCCAGATGTCATCAGCTGCCAGTCCCAAGATAGTGCCTCTGGCCTCCAATCTCTGTGGCCTTCAGGTCAAAGCCCTTTGGGAGACTGGGATTAGAAATGAGAGGTACCATCCAACATAGGGTTTTTAGCTCCTGTGTGAACACGAGTAGTTCTTTGAATATTTGGAAATCCTTTCTCTTATAGAAAATGATCCAAATTTACCTCAGCTGTTCCTCATATTTCATGATTTCTAGATCCCTCTACATCCTGGCATTTCCTTTTTGACTACTTCCCATTTTACACTTTTTCTTAATTCTCCCAGCCCTTCCTGGCTCCTTGTCCTGAGAGTAACAATGGTGTTGAGGCTTCAAATACCAGGCTCCTTGCACTATTACCTTATTGAACTTGCATAATGGCTTGGTGCAGTGATTTCTAACTTCAGTTTACAGATAAGAAAACTGAAGCTTGAAGCAGTAATATGTCTTTCCAGGTCTTTGGTCAACCTGAAGCTAGAGGGTGTGCTTGTAGCCTTTATAACATACCATCTTCTTCCCTCATAGCCCAATGGTATTAGCCAAAATGCTACAGACATCGGTTTCAGGGCCTTCCAAACTTGGAGACTTTCTTCCTTGAAGCCAGGGTGAGCTTTGGGAGACTGGTCAAAGACTTTGATTTTCTACCCAAGTTAGCATTAAAAAATAAAATACATTAATAAAAGAATTAACCACAATACTTTCCATCCTCCACCTGAACTGAGCGATTTTTCCAATAAAAGGAAAAGAGGTCCTTATTCTCTCATTCTTCTTCCCAGGACCAATATTAGGGCCAACATCCAATCTGTTTACAACTTCTTTTCCCCTTATTTGGTAAACAAAAGAACACAGTTCTCCTTTATTTATGGGGTGAGAGAGCAAGCAAACAGGATTTCTGAATAAAACAGCCTCTAACCAAAGGATTAGTGGATAATGCTCTTTCTCCTCAGCGCTACCAGACAGATGCTTTACAAAAAAGAGCACCATGACTTAGCCTACCTGGCTCAAGAAGAATAGTCATAATCTATTAATACCTTCCCTTCCCCTAAGGAGGGAAAGAATAGTAACATTATGTTTGTATTAAGAAAACCTCAAGTGGGTTTGCAAAGCAATAGTCTCCTTGTTTTCACATATGGGTTGTATTTGGAATTATGATTGAAGGGGAAGACTGGGGGGTTGGGGTGTTGCTTATACATGAGCCTCTCAACCTGGGAGGAAGTGGGTGACCTGAACCGCACCAAGCCAGGTAGCAAATCGAGCATGGCCTCTGACCTCCACATTGGTCTGCCAACCTCACAGAAGCTGTTTACTCAAAGCGTGCCTGTGTCTAAAAATACACTGGTTTCTCTAGAATAGATAGAACTTTATTAAAAGCTACTGAGTGATATACGGTAAGTTTAAAAATAACTTATCCAAATATGAAATAAAAGTAGAAGTACCTTAAATTTGCTTAATAATTTATACATTTAAAAAAATAGGTAAAATAGAATCATTCAACATTCAAGATGCTTTGTAAATATAAAGTAATTTTACCCTATATAAATGGCACATGTGTGCTCTTAGGATATGCATTTTCAGCAGCTGGGACTTTAAGCAAATTCACTTTGGGGAAATAGGTCTTAGGCAAATTGTCCCAAATGTTCCATAAGGGCTCTTACCCCAAGACAAGTCTCTCCCACTCTGTGCTGGTGCAACTGAATTTTTAAACAATGTAGATTTGACATTCATCCCTGGGAGATTTCATACCAACAGGAAGCATACATATATTTATGCACAGGGATATATGGGATTAGGATGTTGGAACAAGTAGACACTTGGTGAAAGAGGGAAAGGAATTCCCGGCCCTGTTCACAGAGCTCTGGGGAGACTGATAATAGCTCAGGAGCTGGCGGGATGCCCAGGGCATTAAAACCTGGCGGAGCCACAGCAGGGCCTCAGGAGGGGTTGGGAAGAGGCTGGGGGGTGGTCTAAAGAGCTGAATTGGCTCAGAGGGTTTGGCCTGGCAATGTTGGGGACATTTTTGGGAGGTGCTGGGTGTGTCCTTGGAATGAATGAGAGGAGAGTAAGCAGAGGACATACCTAGAGAACCACATAACCGAGAGGGCCCATGGTGTCATTAGCAGGCGGTGCAAGTTCGCATTTATCTGAGAGTAAAAAAATCTGTGCTTGAATCCACCCTCAGCGGTCTTTGTCCTGCTTACAGATGTTTCCACCTTCACTGCCAAAATGTGTCGGCATGTGTGACTGCAAATTTTAAAGAATTTATACTCATTCAAATGTGTTCACAATCTCTTTTGTCTTAGTGTCCTCCACACCTTTGATAAAGCCAGCTTCTATGGCATCTTGTAAGTTATTCATAAAAAATATTCACAGTAAAGTGACTCAGAAAATGAGATTGAGCTGTGTATTTCAGAGAAGCTGGAAGACAGAATTTCAAATGTTTTCATTGGAGAGAAATGATAAATGCTTGAGGAGATCGATGTGTTTACCCTGATTTCAACATCACACAATGTGTGCATGCACTGAAATGTTACACAGCACCCCATAAATATGTATAATGTTTATGCACCCATTAAAAATAAATCAATATTAACCTGGACAGAACCAGAACAAAGCCCACAGGAATGCCACCAGAGTCTCTTCCAGGGTGACAATCACTTATTAATCAACAATTCCTGAGAACTACCGGCAACTAACTATAAATCTACCTTTTGTCCTCCTCGCCATCCACATGCTCACCTTTGCATAAGATAATCATGAGGATTTGGGAAATGGCCTCAGAGAAATCAAAACAGCTTATGAAGCCTCTGTGATTCACTAATCTAATAACTTACAAAAGGAGTAGGAAGAGGAAGAGGAGGATAGGAAAAAAAATGAGGTTGGAATGGTTCTTAGTCTGAACTAGTTTCTGGCAAGCATTACCTTCTTATTACAGCACTCAGAAAGCCATTTGTTTAATAATCCCCGCTAGAGTTTGGTTGGCGCTGGCAGTACTCGTCAATCAACTTGTAAATTTCATCTACCACCTTGTTTAAAAATCAAGGTAATATTTTAAATTTCCAGCTTTTTGGCCACTCTCTGATTCTCCCAGTTATTGTGAAGATTTTACAGGTGACCCTTGCTGTCCGGTCTCCTGGGGGGTCATTTCTCTGGACCAGCTGACTAAAACTCATGTAAGCAAGCAAGGTAGTCTATTGGTAGAAGTGTACTAATGTCACATAGGTAGAAAACAACTTTATTTTGTTTTCCATTGTCCCTTAAAATTTATTCAGCCAAGAAAAGTTCTCCTTTGTCTGAGGATGAAAATTTACAGAAAAAACCTGTGGCTTTTCTGATCACATCACTCATGATAAATAAAATGTTTATAATTACTGTTAGTTGCTGAATACAGTCTGGATTTAGGACAGGATTCTATTCCTATATAAGAAGTAAAACTGTAAGCTTTGTCTAAAATTAATCTTTCTCATCTGCTTGGACCTGCTGCAGTCAGGAAGCTTATAACTGGTAAAAGTGTGCATTCAGTTGCTTCTGTTTTTGCCTTTTCCTCCCACATCAGCTCGCAGATCTGGAATTCTGGCCCCTCTGGGGTGGGTCAGGGTTGTGAGGCTGAGGAATAGGAAGCTCTTCTATGATGGATACTTTTGTAAAACAGCTTTTCACTCCCTGGGTTTCACAAGTGTTTCAAATCTTTCCTATTCTTTCCAAGCAAGAATTAGACACTCATTTATTGAGTCCCATCTTCTCTCCCTCTTCAATTGTCCCCCCTAATCCCAAATTGAACCCATGGAATGCTGAGCTACATTCCCAGCCTTTTTACTTTAGTTTTTGACACAAGGTTCCAATAAGTTGCTTAGGCTGGCTTCGAGCTCTTGATCCTCCTGTCTCAGCCTGCAAAGTAGGTGGGATTATAGGGCTATGCCATAATCATACCAGCCTCTCAGCTGCTCCCTTTGAAACCCTTATTCCCCCCTTTCTCAGCTTGGGATGCAGGGGAAATACGCAAACTATTCTCTCCAAAGGCCTCTTCCCCCAAGCCCTCTTCCATCTCTAACAACCCTGCCTTCATTGTGGTTTTAAGGGGTTCAACAGACTTTGAAACCAGTTCAAAAACACTTAGGAAATATTTGAGCATTGGCCTCTTACAGAATGTAACTTTTCATGTTGTGGCCAAAAGACAGGCAGAGTCAGATTTATATATTCCACTAAAGTAATTTTCCATTCTGTGCTCTTATCTTGGCCTTCAATTTCCTCCTTTCTGGTTTGATGGCATTTCTTCTTGATAAGGAGACAGACGGAAAAAGCAGCTAAGAACATTTTCATTCTCTCTAAAACTTCCCTTCATTCCATACCATTTTCAGTAAGGGTTTCTTTGTGTTTGAAGTTTGTACTTTAAAAAGCCATAACCAACAGGCCATTTGACTAATTTACAGTGAACTCTATAATTGCATGTAGATCTATATGCTCTTGTTATTATTATCATTTTCTAATGGTAAAATTAGAACAGGAGTGGGTAAAGAAAATGTGGTATACACATCTGATGGACTATTATTTAGACTTTAAAAAGAAGAAAATCCTGCAATACACAGCATGTAAAGTAGTAAACACATTCGATTATGTGAATTTAAAAAACAGAATTGACAGGGCCAGGGATTTTGGTTCCGATGCCTGCCTTGCAAGTGCAAGGTCCCGAGATCGATCCCCGGTACCAAAAAATAAAAACCAAACCAGAACTGACAGCTATATTTACACTAAACAAACAAAAAAGGTTCTTTTCTAATGGGGATACAAAGAAGAAAATAAAGATCACCAGTCACAAATACCTAAAAAAGATTGATGCTTCTTTTTAATATTTTACTTAGGAAATGCAGGTGTTAATTTTTAAAATTAATATGCTATACATAGCTCTACATTCTAATTCTTAAACTTACTATACTGTGACTGTTTCTTATTACCAGTAAATTTGTTTTGTTGTGCTGGGGATTGAACCCAGGGCTGCACACATGTAAGGCAAGCACTTTACCACTTAGCTATATGCCCAGCCCTTTAAAAATTTTATTTTGAGACAGTGTCTTGCTTAGTTGCTCAGGCTGGCTTCAAACTTGTGATCTTCCTACCCCAGCTTCCAATGTTGCTGGAAATACTGGAGTACAACACCAGGCCAGTAAAATTTTTTGAGGACCATTTAATGGCTTTATTCTAGGTCAGTGTATGGGAATAGAGTGGTACCTCAGTTTATGAACTTAATTCTTTCCAGGATTCTGTTCCCAAACTGAATTGCATGAGAACCGAATCAAATTCAGTGGTTAGGTTCAACGTTGACCTTAAGAGGAAATTTGATTCAGTTCTCATTCAATTCAGTTTACAACCAGAATCATGGAAAGAGTTAAATTCATGAACTGAGATACCACTGTATCATAATTTAACTTCTTTCCCTTATCTTTTTATGAAAAAAAATTCATAACAAAATAAGAAAATAGCAATAGTTAACACATTGTATATCGTTATCTTCAAAGTAGTTACTCAGAATACAAGACATAAACCAAAAAGATTCTAATAGAAAAGAAGCAAACGGATAATAATACAAAATCTTCTTTTCAACAACCATAATGCACACCATTATGTGTAGATCTGTTTCTGACTGTGAATAAAAGAAGAGTTACTGGATCAAAGAATGGGGCATTTTAAAGGCTCTTGATACAAGTTGTCCTATGCTGGGATTCCCCTGAAATGTTGCCAAGGATGCAGAGATGAAAAAAAAGGACCCCAAGAGAGAGGCATCCATGCCAGGTGGTTCTGAGAGTCCTGGTGGAACAAAGAACCAGGTCTGGCATCATGGCTTAGGGAAACCAGAATCCTTTCCGCCTGGTGCAATCCTACCAAGAACCATGGCCCTTGTGGGTTATTTTTGTTTCTCTTTATATCTACCTGCTGCTTTAGGAGATTTAACTCCCAATTCCAATACTGCTTTCTAAAAGGTTTCTAACAGGATGGCTTATCTTGGCATTTAGTGTCATTGAACTCCATCAGTCTATGGGCCCATTCTCACGTGGGCCTGACCCAGAGAACCAGAACAGCTAAGCCTGTTGCCCAGCTCATCCTCTGCTCTGGGCGAGGGCAGAGCCATAGGAAAAAGGGGTTTTGGCTCCAGTAAGGCCAGTCTCCAAGTAGGTGTCTGTTTCAGGGGAGCAGAAGGAGGAAGCATGTGTGCCTATTCACATTAATGTTGCCAGCATTCTCCTGGAAGGCGGCCAGTGCCCTCTTCTAACCCAGCTTGCATGTGGTTCTTTGCCCTGCAACACAACCCTGCTGCAGCCATCAGAGGCACAAAGCAGCGTGAGGCAGTTTTGCTTGCACTTTGTCACTCCTCCAGCCACCTTCCTGCACAAAAACCCAGGGATCCTCCTTGGAGGCAGAGTTGATGATCACATTTTTGGGTGGGTTTGTTTTGCATCTCTTACAGGTCCATTTGCCCTAGTTTTCCTATCAAGTGTTGACGATTATTGCAGCTTGTTTCCAATCCTGAGCATTGCCCACCCCGCATCTCACCGTACTTCTGTCCTACCATACTTCAAGACAGAAAAGCAATATATGGCAATACTAGACACATTTTAACAACAACATCTCAATAACTTTTTCTAATTTCAAAAGTGATACATGTTTAAGAAGAAAACTTAGAAAACCCAGGAAGGGAAGGCTGCAGAGTGACCAGCCTGGGTGGTGGCCTGCCTGGCAGTGAGGGCCCCATGGCCTCAGTGGGTATCTGTGCAGGGTCAGCAGATACCGTGTTCAGCTCAGCAGATGTCAGGGGACAATGTACAACAAAGATGGGACCAGTAGGAACTCTCCCACTTGACACTACTTAAACCCTAAAACTTATCTTAGAAAGAAGGGCAAGGAAAAACTTCTGCTTTGACTGAGATGAAAAATATTAACCTGGTAAAATGGCGCTTGGAAGAACACTGGGGTCTGGTTTGTATTCTCTTTCCTGCTCCCTTGACTTCTCATCTTCAACTTCCAGTGCATCTCACTTCTAATCTCTTTACCAGTGGCTCCATGAGGTTCCACCCTTGTACCAGAGCGGGCTTGAGGGATAGACTGCAGTTTTGGGGCTCCCTGTAGAAATCAACCCTGCAAATTATCATGGAAAATGAAGATACCATGATTGTTCATGCTGGTCTTAGAGGTCGTTCCCGGGTAAGACTGGGAAAAGTCACTCTTACAACGATGTACCTCTAGCAAAGGCCCTTGATCATGAGGGTTTTCTCCCCTCACTTCTCCTCATTGGAGTTAGAGGTTAAATTTCATAAAGCAGCAGATAGATATAAGAAGAAATAAAAATAACCCATGATTCTTTTTTTTTTTTTGGTACCAGGGATTGAACTCGGGTCCTTGCGCTTGCAGGGCCGGCTAACCCATGATTCTTGGTAGGATTACACCAGGTGGAAAGAATTCTGGTTTCTCTAAGCCATGATGTCAGACCTGGTTCTTTGTTCCACCAGGACCCTCAGAACCACCAGGGTCCTTCCTTTTGCATCTCTGCATCCTTGTCAGCATATCAGGGGAATCCCAGCGTAGGACAACATTTTCATTGTCAAGACAACACAGCTCAAGAGATAGCCACTGAGGCAGGCTCAGGAAGCCTGGAGACATTCAAGAACAGAACACAGGTAGAGACTGTCATTGCAGTGACACTCATAGTTACAGAGAAGTTGAATCGTCCAAAATGTTAAATTATGGGCGACCACTTAAACAGATTGTGGTTCATTTGTATGAAGGAATAGTAGGCAGTCATTAGAAAACAGATTTATGAGTCCCAGGGATTTCTCAGTGGTGCTGCTGCCTGCCTCACAAGTGCAAGGTCCCAAGTTTGATTCCTGGTACCAAAAAACACAAACCCCCCCCAGATTTATGGAACTTAATATAAATGTTTTCACTTTAAGTAAAAAAAGGCTTAAAACAGTACATACTGTATGATCCTACTTCAAAATAAAAATAGCTTTTACAATACTGTACCTAGTGAGATAATAGCAATCTTCATTTTTCTTTTTTATATTTTTCTACATGTTGAAAGTGATTACGACAAAGATGCATTGCTGTAATTTTAAAAATTATAAACTTAAGTCAATGGAAGTGTTGCTTAGGCCTGTTGTGGTGCCCCTGGAGGTATGGCACTTGCATCCCTCTCCAAGAAAGAATGTGATATCTGCTAGGAAGGGTGCAGTTACTGACACTCTCCAGCTGTAGCACCTTGGGTCCACCACCACCTTTGAACCAACCCCATCCCCCTTCTGAGAGGCCCTGTCCAAGGAAAACATGGCGGCCACTGGTTCCCACATTTCCTGCCTGACGTGGGAGTCTGCTTGGGATAACAGAGACTTTCTCAAACCTGCCCGTAGTCTGAACTCTTTCTATCCAATCCATCTTCCTTTTTTCTTCTTTTACTAGTGCCAACCCTGTGTGGCAACCTGTAGTCTTTCTTGCCCTCTATTGCTCCCTCTCCACTTTATTCTTTCCAGGCACCACTTAATAAATCTCTTGTGTTGCTAACTCTGTCTTAATGTCTGCTTCCTGGACAATCTACAAGGATTCCTCTGTGTTACCGAACATCCTGTAAGAAACTTGGACTTAATTGTCACAAATTCTTGAATTTCTCCCCCTACTTGAGGTTACAGTGAGGAAGAAACAAACTTAGACTGATTTGGAATCAGCACAGAAATAGTAATTGATATCATGAGGGCAGATGAATGTCCCAAAGGAAAAAAAAAAACAAAGAGTGAGGAGCCATGATGGTAAGGACTGCGATAGTTTGGATCCCGAATGTCCTCCAAAGGCCTGCATGTTAAAGGCCAAGTCCCCAGGTGGACACTTTAAGGGGCAGGCCTCTGGACAGTCTTGGGATCACTGGGGAC
>NW_004624781.1:1323945-1352214 GCF_000247695.1 Heterocephalus glaber | reverse complement strand
GGGGAATGCGGAAAAATAAGAAGCAAGATACATCATGTAAAGGTACAAGATTCCAATAGATGAATATAACTGTACTGTATATCTAAAATGTACCAATAAACTAAATGGAAAAAAAAAGAAGGGAAGTCAAGCTGTGAATGGTGGTATAGGCTTGTAATCCCAGCTACTCGGAAGGCTGAGGCAGGAGTATCAAAAGTTTGAACTCACCCTGGGCATTTAGCAAGACCCTGTTTTAAAGTGAAAAATGGAAAAGACTGGGGATATAGCTCAATGGCAGAATAGTTGCCCAGCATGTGTGAAACTCTAGGTTCAGTCCTCAGGACTGCAAACAAACAAACAAACAAAAACAAAAAACCCAAACCAAAAAGAGGTGGAGGCAATGCCCCTGCTTTTAAATTTGGGTGGGCCCATCACTATGTTAACAGACTGCAGTGGAAGTAATGCTATGAGATATCCAAGGTTAGGGCACTGAAGACCAAGTTGGCCTGCTCTGGTCTTTGGAATACTCACCCTTAGGAACTTAAGCCACTGTGCACAAAGCCTGACTACGAAAATGATGTGCTAGATAGGTGACCTTTCAGCCTCCGACTCTTAGTGCCCTCAGACCTTCCTCAGCCACCCCAGCCCACATACGAGATGCATAACTGAAGACGCCATCTTGGGAGGCATCTTCTAATCCCAGCTGTCTCAGCCCCAGCAACCGTATCATCCCATCCCAGCTGGGGCTCAGAGTCCATACATTGACATGGAGGCTGGTGTTTTACACCATGACATTATGGGGCAATGCATTAGGTAGCAATGGATAATTGGAACATATCCTTTCCATTTTAGTCTTCATTTATGAAATGATAATTTTGTGGTTTTTTTGGTACTGGGGATCAAACTCGGGTCCTTGTGCTTTTGAGACAGGCAGTGTAAACACTGAGCTAAATCCCCGGCCCCTGAAATGACAGTTTTTATTTCCTTTTCTTTCTTCTTTTTGAATTATTTTCTCAAATGACTTCCTAAATTCTTCTAATCTCATGATGTTATTCTTTCATAAATTATCATTTTTCTTAATTTCCTTTAGTTCAATTAATATATTAGGTTACAGGTTTGATCTGTTTAATGGGCATGTCTTTCTAGTGAACGTTTTATCTATAAAGACATTTTTCTGTGCCTTACTTTCTTTCCTCTTGTAGTGACTTTGGGTGGGGTTTACTCCTGATCTTTTTCTGTTGCTCATTTTAAAAAAATTTTATTAGTCTATGTTTGAGATACATAATAAAGACATTCATCATGGGAATTGGTATATATACATATCACATCTTGCTCATTTTTTTTTTTTTGTACCAGGGATCGAACTCGGGTCCTTGTGCTTGTGGAGCAGGTGGCAAAACCACTGAGCTAAATCCCCAGCCCCTACATCTTGCTCATTTTTAATGAGAGGAATTCTTTTGTTCATTGAGCAAGGAAAAGTAGATAAAGACATCTTTCCTAGTTTCACACTACCTTGTAAGTTTTCCTTATGCTATTATTTTAACAAAATGATTTAAAAATATGTATATATGGCCAAATATTTTCTGAGATAGGTCCCCCTGCTCTTCTCTGTCACTTTTCTCTGAATTATTTTCTTTTTTTCTTCCTCTTTTTGTTTTCTGAGGCAGGGTCTCACTATAGAGTTGAGGCTAGCCTTGAATTCACTATGTAGCCCAAGCTGGCTTCATATTCCCAGTGATCCTCCTGTCTCAGCCTCCTGAGTGCTGTGATTATGGGCATGCACCACTATGCCCTGCTTGAATCATTTTCTTCTTCTTCCCCTTTCCTCCTCCTGATGTCCCTCCCTGTGATACCCAGTTTAAATTCTGCTCTAAGCAGGTCTATTTCACTGCAGAACTTTATCCTGGAACAACATTAGCCTTGTTTAAAAACTCAGAGAGCCGAGAGTGCCCAGCCCCTGCACCTTCCTCGGTGCCCCTGCAAACTGGACCCTGAGAAACTTTCTCAGCCTTTCCCTGATGCCCTCAGCTTGGGCTGCCAAGATTCCCAGGGCAATTTGTGGGTTCTTGGTTTTCTGAGCCACCAGAGTCCATTTCCTTTTCTTCTCTTCCTCCCACACAGTTGTCAAAACCACAGGCTTCTCACTGGTGTCAGGAGCTTGTACCCACCTACTCATACTTCGGAGTTGTGGCTGCACCTTGTTACCTAGTCTCCTTGTAGATCAAGGATGAAGAGGCCCACGCCCAGGGCATCTGCCACAGAAGGCTGGTGTGGGGCCTGGTGTTGGAGACCTTGTTTCTAGCAGCACAGTAGAGATGCCTGTTATTTTTTTAAATTGTGTTTTTATGGAAGAAATTGAAAAGTTCAAAAGCTATGCTCTTCTGTTTTGGAAAGGTCTGGCAGTTCCTCAAAATGGTAAACAGAGTTACCATAAGACCCAGAAGTTCTACTCCTTGATATATACCAAAGAGAACCAAAACTACACGTCAACACAAGCATTTGCACCCAAATGTTTGTAGATGCCTTATTCTGAGCTGAGAGCTGAGAGCTGACAGGTGGAAACAACCTAAGTATTCAGTAAAGGACGAATGAATGAACAAAATGCAGTATATACATACAATGGAATATTCCTCAGACTTCAAAAGGAATACATTTTATTTATTCATTTGTGCATGCATGCATTCATTCATTAGCAGTACATGGGATTGAACCCAGAGCTTTTGCACCATGCTACATCCTCAGTCCTTTTAAAATTTCTTTTTTTTAAAATTCTGAGACAAGGTCTCACTAAGTTGCTAAATTGCCCATGTTGGGCTTAAATTTGTGATCCTCCTCCCTCAGCTTCCCAGAGTGCTGGGGTTATAGGTGTGCACCACAATCCCTGGCTAAACAAAAGAAATTCTGACATGCTCTATAACATGAACGTTATGGTAAATTTAATAAGGCAGACACAAGAGCAAATATAGTATGATCCGTTTATATGGAATCCCCAATAGATAATTTTATAGAGACAGAAAGAAGATTAGTGGCTGCCTAGGGATAGGGAAGGTGAGGGAAATGGGGAGTGACTGTTATTGGGGACCGGGTTTCCTTTTGGGGTGATGAAAATGTTCTAAATCGATTTTGCTGATGACTGCCCAAAGCTGTGATTATACAAAAAACCACTGAATTGTGTAGCAGAGTATGTGAATTACATATCAACAAAGCTGTTACTTTGTTCAAAGCAACTCTAATGTCAGTACTGCCATCTTCTCAGCATTTTCTTATTTAAAAAAATATTAATTATTAACAAACGTTGGTCCTTCCGTGCCTTGTAACAAGTTTCACATAAAACACATGGCGGACACTCCCAGCAGGGCACCAAGAGGGCGCTGGGAGGGGAAGAGGGTGGCGAGTGCACCCCGAGGAAGGCTTTGAGGCTTCAGACTGTCAGCTGTAGAGACAAGGACAGGGGTCTGCCCCTTGCTGGCCCCCAACTCAGCCCCCAGCTGCTGCCTCTGCCCTGAGAGGAGACAGACGCTGCCATTGCTGCTCTTTTCCACTGGTACACTCCATCCCAGCCCTTCCCTGGGCTCCCAGGGCTGTCAGGGTCACCTCCCACTCCCAGAGGCCCCTACCCTGGCCCCAACAAGACATATTCTGCTTTCCGTCTTGTCAGACAACAAAGACACTGGAGGAATTTATTTACCCCTCCAGCCAGCTAATGAGACAATTCAATGAAAAGCAGCCCCAGCCTCCTGGAGCCTCCGCAGGCCTCCGACCGTCTTTTCTGTGTTCCAATTCCCAAGCATTTATTCTACATATAAATTTTCCACGGTGAATAGACACCATTCTTCCGGGAAGCCCATTTGTTCCCTTGGCTATTTGATTTCCATCTCTTGTTTTGCTTTTTATTATTATTGTTAAACTGTAATTAATTCTTCTCCCATCAGCTTCTCTTTAATGCCTCTGCCTAATGCAGTGTGAAGTGCCTTCCTCACCCCCAACTACACACCTATTCTCAAGAAGAACGTAGCCTCTGACGTTTCAAAAACCCACAAGCTGCTAAATCTTTCCCTGCATGAGACAGGGTTAGGGGAAGGAGGGTAGGTGGGGTTGAAATGATTTCATAGTTAAGTGACCGTGACTTTCAGTCAAGCTGAGATAGCTCTGATTTTATTTAGCAGACATTTGAAAGGTTCAAATTCATGTAGAAAGCCTAAGAAAAAGCCTAAATGTACTTTAAAATGTGACTTCTGTCCTGCTGCTTAAATTCGGAACCATCCTCTTCTCATCTCTAGAAAACTTCCGCTGCATTCTCTTCTGTCAAGCATGTTTTCCATGACATTTGCTCAAGATTAGGCCCCTGGAAAGGTGTCCCAGCACAAGGGGCAATTCTGTGCTGGGGTCTATGGTAGGCCATGCCAGGGCCCCCAGATATGTTTGTATCCTAATCCCTGGAGTCTGCCAATGTGACCTTTGGAAACAACATCTTTGTCAATATAATTAAGTGTAAGATCTTCAAATGAGGAGCTCATTGTGCAGTATTCAGGTGAGCCCCAAATCCAATGCAGGTGTTCTTTTACTAGACACACAGGCGAGAGAGGGAGACAGAGAGAAGAGTAGCAGGTAATGTGGAGACGGAAGGAGAAATTGGAGCGCTAGGCCCAAAGCCAAGGAACACCCAGGATGTCTGGAAGCCACCAGGAGCTACAAAAGACCAGGGGTGATTCTCTTCTGGAGTTTCAGAGGGACTGCAGACTGCTGACACCTTGATTTTGGACTTCTGACCTCTAGAACTGTAGAAGAAACATTTTTTTCTTTTGTTGAGCCACTAAATTTGTGGTCCTTTCTTACAAAAGCCACAGGCAAGGGATACTGTGTCCATAGTTTGCTAATTCATTCTGAGCAGAAAACACAGAAGAAAGAACTAGATAATACTAAGTCACAAAATTGTCACATGCTAGGCAATTGGCTTCAGATGGTGGATGGCCCAGTTGTCAGATCAGACGAGGCTGTCCATGTAACTCAAGCCTAAAGCAGGCACTGGGTGCAGGAAGTGAATTTCTATAACTCAGACTGTGGCAGAGCTGGCTGCCCACAGCTTTGCTTTTCAGGACTGCTGTCCTCTTGTTCGAAGAAGAGGTGGTGCATAGCTGCCCAGCTGGGACTTTTTGTTAACCACTGAGATTCCTCCATCTAATTTCGCCCACACATTATCTTCATTTCTTTTGTTTTTGTTTTTGTTTTAAGTAAGTTTATTGGTACATTTTAGATACACATAACAATCAATCTTCATTTCTTTTAATGGCTGGAAAGAACACCTTTGTGAGTAGAGAAAGGTGCTGTAGTCAGGGTCTGCATGTGATCTTTCAGAGAAATCATATCATTTCTGTCTCAGAAAATGGCCCATCCCAGCAAGCCAGTTCTTTGCTCATTCATTCTTTCATTCATTCAACAAGTGTTTTTAGATTTTTACTAAATGTTTTTTACTAAACGTTTTTACAAATGTTTTTTACTCTATCATAAATACTGTTTTCTTTGTTACTCAATTTGTTCAGGAAATTTCTGGTCATTCACCCTGTAAATGTCTCCTTAGTTCATTTTCATTTTCCTTCTAGTGCTGACCTCCTATGTTGTATTTGGAGCAGCTCTTTGTCCTAGCCTCAGGATTTCATCCATCTTACAGTGAAATAGTACCTGATTGTGCACATAGGGGTCTTCACCAATGAGCTGTTGAGCAAAAGGCCAATTTCCAGGCCTTTATTTTAGTATACTTTATTTATTAATTTTGTACTGGGGATCGAACTTGGGACCTTGAGCTTATGAGGCAGGTGGCAGAACCACAGAGCTAAATCCCCGGCCCTAGTATACTTTATTTTGTCCTGTGGGAAGATGTTTAAAATTTTATATTTAAATTTCTTCCACTTCTATTATTTTAAATAACATTCTCACAGCTTAAAGAATGAGTTTTCTGGGCCGAAGATTTAGCTCAGTGGTTCCACTGCCTGCCTCGCAAGCACAAGGTCCCGAGTTTGATCCCTGGTACCAAAAAAAAAAGTTTTCTTTATGTAGCTGACTTGCTATAGTTGTGTGTGTTTACACTTGTGTGTGTGCAGATATGTGTATGTGTGTTTGTTTGCATGCAGAATCTCTTTGGTAAGAGAAAGTTTATTTCCCATAACTCGAAAGTCCACTGGATGAATTTAACTAAAATTACCTCTCCTGACCTAAATCAATCAATAAATTAAATACCAATGGGACAAATTTTGGCCTCAAATGTTACTTATTTTTAAAAAGTGAAAAGGTGAGGGTGATTGTGTTTGCCGTTCAAATGGAACTCTCGCAACACCCTCAAAAGTTCCACTCAGTTCTGCAGTCCACACACAGCGGAGCAGTGAGGCCCAGCCTCCGTCCTGATAAAAAGTTTTCATTTCAGGCAGCTGAGGCCTAAGCAGAGGCTCACAGCCATGAAATGAGAGGGGATATGGAATTTACAAAGCTCAGGGGGGCAATTGCCATTCATTTGTGGTGCCTAATATCTCCTTCCTTTGGCTTGAATGTCAGCCTCCAGTGAGAAACAGAATCTTTCTTTTCTTAGACAGCCCCGGAAGGAAGCTGCTCCTAGAAAGTCTCAGAGAACCCAAGAAGAGCTGCACTTCCCGGGTGGGGGTGGGGTTGCAGAGGGGTCTGCATTCCCCCGCCACTCCTGGTGTCTCGCATCAAGGCCCATGGCAAGGATGACATCAAGATGGTAGGCCATGGTGGGAGACTGGAGAAGGAAAAAGACTTCATTGATTTCTTCTTTTATTTAGGACTTTTGGTTGTTTGGTTGGTTTTGTCTTTTGGCGACTGTTTGAGTTTGGGAAAAACAAAACAAAACAAAATAAAATAGGAGTCTGAGGGAAATCTCCAACGTTTCCTCAGCCCTATCCGTGTCTTTTCATTGAATTGGGAATTCAGTTAGGCCACACCCACTCAGTGTTCTGCCTCCAGTTGAGTCTGAGACTGGTGTCACCAATACCAATGCCAGCCATGGGCAGAATAGCATCATTGTGAACAGCAGTTTTCAAAATTTCAAGTGTTCAACAATGAGCATGTGAAAATAATGCAAGTTCTGATTATTTCAGCCTCTTCTCTTTTCCCAAACATTCCCCCCTCTGATTAAGTTAGCATGTGTACCTGCAGTATCTCTGGCAGATGGATCCATATTACTCTTGGTGGGTGATCCTGGCCAGGATTCTCCTAGAACTCAGGGGCATGGGGTGGGTGTTAATTGTTGTTCCCTCTCTCCCACAATTTATCCTCCACTACTTTCTCAACGACAGGCTCTGGGCTCACAAGAGGGAGTACAACAGCCAAACACTGCTGTCAGGGGGCCTGACTCCTAGTTAGGAGACACGTTGAGCACATCAGTCATTGTAGGTGCTTCTAAATCTCGTGAAAAAAGGAAAATGGGTTAACACAATATAGAGTAGTTAGGAAGTGAGGTAATGTTTTTTATTTTTATTTTTTGGTACCAGGGATCGAACTTTGGTCCTTGTGCTTGCTCAGCAGGCGGTGAAACCACTGAGCTAAATCCCCGGCCCTGAGGTAATGGTTTTTTAGGGTGGATGGAAATGGTTTCTCAAAGAGATACTCAGGTTTAGGGCCTCTGTGATGATATGCATATAATCTTAAAGTCTTGAGCTGCTGTGACCCACACAGCGTAGGGTCTGAAGCCGGGGAGAGCGGTGGGAGATGAAGAAAAGATGAGACCAAAATTACTCTTGATAACTGGGTCCAGGTGGAACCAAAGCTTGTCGGGAGCTAATGGCTGCCTGGAGTGCCACACGCTCTTTATTTATAGTGGGAGGCAACTAGGAAGAAAAGGTGGGGGAAGTATTGCTACTTGGCCTATGTGGCCTACATGGCCTAGGCGGAACATAGCATGATTGTTTTGTGATGGAGCGTGTGCAGGAAGGGAACAGAGAAGGATACAGTGTAACTGTCTCCTGGGGCTTGTGCCATCCAGGGTCTACAATATAAGTCAAACTTCTAACTAGTAAAATTTCTAATCTATGGAGGAGAAAGTGAGTAGGAAGGAGAAAGGGCCATCTTCAGGCTCAGCCTGCGGCATTGAGCAGTCTTGACAGGTCATGGGTGAGGCATAAAACAAGACAGTGAGTGGCCATGTTTCTGGGTCTGACGATGGCTCCATGGTCTATGGGCCAAGCCGGTATGATCTGAGAGGCCTAAAATTCCACCATGGGCTGTTTCCAGCTTGGTACCATCCTACAGGCCTCTAAGCAGTGTCCAAACCTTTAGAACAAATATATTCCATAGAAAACGTTATGTTCATGGAGCTTTAGAAAATAAAGGAGAATTTGAATCTGTTTACTCAAAGGGCAGGTGACCAAAGATCAACAGTTCCGAGAAATGAGAAATTTGAGGTAACCAGGTGAATATGATCCCCCTTAGGATCCTGCACGAATCCTGAGGAAGGCAGTAAATTTTCCATGGCACATGCAATGGAGACTTGAGCAAATTTAATTGTCCACTAGAAGAGAAAGATTCCAAAAGACTGAAGATCGAAAGGTTAATATAACTAAAAACATGCTAATTGATTTTTAAAAACTAGAAACCTATAAAGAAGTAAAAATTGCCAGCACAGCATTTCCATCCATTTGGTGTAATACATTCATACATTAAAAAGTAAACTCACATGCTGGCCCCTCGGACTTTCCCCTCTGCAACTGCATCTGATGGTCCAGCTTTTAGAATAATGCAATACATGGAGTCAGAAGCCCAGAGATCCATAAACTATCCAGACATCTAATAGTGCTTTAAAAGGGGCCCTGAACGCTGGAGGGTAAGTGGCCAGTAATGGCTGAGCTGGGTACAGAGGGGGAGGAGAGAGGGCCCAGGGCTTTGGGGGAAAGTGAAGCAGGACTATAAGGAGAATTTTTATAGTAGCTATAAAAGCAATCCCCATGCACACACAGCTCGATTCTGAGTTGGCCAAATAAACTCAGCCCTCTTGCAGTTCATGTTGCCAGCCTTGGCTTCAGTTCTGGCAGCTACTGTTTTCAAGACCCAGTAAAAATGCTTCCAGAGGGAGAGGAGCACTGTGTCACCTTGGAGCCAGCCCAGGATGTCTCCCAGAAGGGTCTCCTTGTTACCAGGAGCTACAGGCAGCAGGCAGCCCTCCTGGTCAATGGGCTCCTGGCAGGTGATTATTACTATTCAGCACCAGCCTTTGGCTCTTTAGAACTGAACAATGGTGTAGGCTTCTGAGTGCAGGCCATGCTCTGCTGACATGGAAGGGGCTGTCTGTCCTTGAAAAGTGTGATGATTTAGGGCTGCTGACCCTGCAGCCCATTCCCATAGGAACTCCAAATGGAAGTGCTCACCCATCAATACTCCCTAAACTCCCTGCTCCCAACCAGTCACCAGTGACAAATGGAAATTTTGTGCCCCAGCCCTGCTCTGAAGCAGTCAGTCCACAGAGGCTTCCTTGCAACTCCCAGTTCAGATGTACTGGGAGAGGAAGGCCAGTCCAAGACTGATAAATGTTCAACCACCAGCTCTTTAGGGGACAAAAGCCCTGATTTGTAGCATTTTCTGGTTTTCATTGGAATAAATTCTCCCACCAGCTGCCAAGTCATACTACTGGACAGAGTTGGGAAGAGAGTTCACTATCCTCTAACAGATGGAAATAACCTCAGGGTCACAGATAATAGTAAACTGCAGTAAGAATTAAGGAAGCCATATGTTTTGTGTATTCATCAGCATTGTCTTTGATATCATTTAATTTTCCTTTTTTTTTTTGGTACCAGGGATATCATTTAATTTTAAATTTATATAATTTAATTTTTAATAATCATCATGTTTTACAATGGGCTTTCAAAATTTCTAAATTATTAGCAACTGACACTTGTGAGTTAGTATGCTAGTCAGCTCATGCACAGCACTGGCTGGGCCCTGGGGACTTCCTGCTTTAGGTTCTGGATCTAATTTCTTTCCATTAATTTCTTCCATGCTTCTCTCTCCTTTGTTCTTTTTTCTCTGCTTCTTCCCTCTCTTTCTGGGCTTTCTGCCCTGTATATTGAGCACTCAGCCCCTGTACTCAGTGCATGATGTATATATGGAGAGGCTCTTTGTGGGGGAGGTTTCTAGTGTTCATCCATGCCCACATGTGCTCTTTTGGCAGCAGGAGGATGACACTTTTCTGTCTTCCAGCAGCAAGGCAGAACCAGATGACCAGCTCTGGTTCCTGGGCTGTGAATAAACGTGACATGCATCACTTCTGGACTGCAGTGTTCATTGATGATGTGAGACCTGATGCTCTCTTTTTCTGTGGCAGTGATTTTGGAAATGGTAGATTGGTATGAACAAGAATTTTTGGTGTTGCTTGTTAACATAGCAGAACTTGGTCTATTCCAAGAGTGAATGGGCATCTGTATGCTTGTATTACCCAGAAATCCTGTGTCTGTAACTCCAGGGCTCCCTCCCCAATCATAATCTCAGGTGTCTAGGAATTTCCAAGTGCTACAAATGTTTTTGGGTTTGTTTTTCTGGTTTATGAAAGTTCAGCTGTCAGCAATACAGGGTTGATGAGCATAAGGATTCCACTTCTCCATTGCTATCCTGAATATGTGGCTTCCATGTCTGGATCCAAGGAATAGGACCCATTTGTTATTCTTTCCCATCCAGAAAGGAAAAAATGAAAAAAGGAGGGGGTTGGGAGAAGGAAACACAATCCTTTAAAGATCGGGACCCCACCCCCACCAGCTGCAAGGGAGGCTGGGAGGTGTGGTCTTTACCTGGGCTGCCATGTGCCCTGTGAAAGCTTATTACTGGAAGAAAGAGGAAGGGATACAGGGAGAATGGTGTGGTCCTGGGAAGGAAGGAGCTTTAGCCAGTGTAGAGAAACTTCCTAGGTTGGAGGAGCTCTTCCCAAGCAGAGGCACTGGTCCTCTCTGGCTTCCACTGGGAAATGGCTGCCCAAGTGGCCGGTCCTTTGGGGGTATGCAATCCCATTTCTCCAGTTTTATGGCTCAATTCCAACTAGGCAAGGTCCTAGCAGTCACAGTGCTGCTCATTTCCTCCAATCAGTTCCAGCCAGGCTGTCTACCATGGAGGGCAGAGGGAGAGGACAAGGAGTACCTGTCAGGCTGAAAGCACAGCCAATGCAGAGAAAGCAGAGAGAAAGACGAAAAGCTACAGACAGCACTGGCAACTTCATCTGAGCACCTGGATCCAGCCCTGCTTAACCAGATTTTCCTGCGTTCATCATTATTGAGTCAATAAATTGCAGGTTTTGTTTAATCCAGTGTGATTTGAGTTTGTCAATTGCATCTATAAGAGTCCTTATCTATTACAAGACTCTAAACCTTAAAAATAAGCTCTTATGGATATAAACTTTTCTTCTTTCCCTTGTGTCAGTTCTGTGTAAATAGGTTACCGTGAGCAATTTAATGAACAAGCAAGGCAATATTCTAGACTTCAATAGAGCTGGCTCTACATCCAAGCTCATAGGTTTGCTGAGGATCACAGATGAAAGATGTAATGAGTGATCCAACAGGCTGTCTTGAAAAAACTACATGTTCTGCTGCTATTGCGGCTGCTACTGTTCTATTTATTTATTTCTAAAGAAAAGCTGCATCTGGATCTCAGTCTTGGTGGGGGCAGGACCAACTCACAATGCCCTCTTAGTTATGCAAAGCGTCAGGCCAGAAAGTTATCCACAGCCCTAGGGAAAGGTGCAATAGGACTTTTAGTGGGCAAAGCCGCAGGATGCCTTAGGTGTGCAGAACATTGAGGACTGGGACAATTGATTTGCAGAGAGCACCCAGAGACCCTTGGGAAGAATGAACTGAGAAACCAACTCTTTTCCTCTGAGACCTGCAGTTACTATCCGGGAAGAGCAAGAAGAAATTATGAAACTAGCTAGCCATAATGGCACATGTCTGGAATCCCAGCTACTGGGGAGACTAAGACAGGAAGATTGCAAGTTCAAGACCAGCCTTGGCAACTTAGTGACACCCTGTCACAAAAGGGCTGGACGTGTAGCTCAGTGGTTGAGTGCCCCTGGGTTCAATCCCCAGTACCAGAACAAACAGTAAACTTAAGAGAATCCTAAAATGTAGGAACCAGTGGTTCAGGCATTAGGACACAAGTCATGCTGGAGCCGGTTAGGTCCAGGTCTTCTAATGCAGACCTCCACCTGCAGAAGCAGCTGCATGTGAAAGAACCTCTCTCCCTAGTACGGTAGCAAACAGACAGTTGTAGTAGTAGTCACAGTAGTAACAGCAGCAGCAACAGCTAATGGTTATTAAAGCAGTGCTGTATACTAAGCACATTTAATCAATATCTCCCTTAATAATCCCACCAATCCTCTGAGCTCTGCACCACGATTGTCCCCAGTTAACAGATGACAGAGTGGGAGAGGCAAGATGAAGCGTTTTGCCCAAGGGATTCTGACTGCAGAGCCCATACTGTCTACAGTATTACTGACTGGTTTGGAAATAATTATGTGCATTTTAGGTTAAGAAAACACTGACACAAAGTGTTGCCACTTGATCACCAGAATTATTTCTGACAAATTTATGGTCTGTATATGAGTATATGAGGGAAGGATTTAGGAATACCCAGAACAATGCAGAAGATGGGAAAATATAATAGGGAACGCTTATTCCCTACTGTATGCCAAATCATTGAGGAATTTTGGAAAGAGCAGCACCACATAGAAAATACAAGTGAATGTATTCTTTGAGTAGAGTCATGCCATAAAAGTAAAAATAAAGCAGCCATTGATTGCAATAAAAAATTTAAATATATAGTTAGTGATCATGAAGGTCGGTCGGGTCTTCTGGACTACCTCCTTGCAATTGCCTATACATACTATGAGCTATCCCCATGACAAACGTTTTCATGTGCCATTTTCTTTTTGGTTTATTTTTCTTTCATTTCTCCCCCCCTATTTTAAATTGTCAGCACTATTTTTATAATTTTGTATGCTATATATGTCCAATACTGAAGGTATAAATTGTGTGAAGACTTTTAGAGACATCTAATTCATTTTAAGCGTTTTAAAAACAAATTTGACTTCATAAAAAATGCATTACCATAATATTGACTATGTGTAAGCACTTGTATGTAAAGATGTTGAAACATTTTTCATGAATGAAGAGATGTCTGTCCTTTTATCCATCTCTCTTTGTGAAAGATAAGATTTCTCGAGATTTTGCTCTTTGGGTGATGGTGTATGTGGTGGTGACCCATTGTGGTGTTTGATTGATCTCATCAAAAGACAGGTTGTCAGCCAGGCATGATGGCACATGCCTGTAATTCTAGCACTTGGGAGGCTGAGGCAGGAGGATCACCATGAGTTCCAGGTCAGCCTCGGCTATGTAGTAAGTTTAAGGCCAGCCTAAACTACATAGTGAGACCCTATCTCAAAAAAACAAAAAACAAAACAAACATATTGTCTACGGCAGTATCCCAGTTGCAAAGCTGGGTGCACACAATTACCAACCATAGTGATATGCATGTATAAGCTTCACTTTTTGGGGGGGGGGTACCAGAGATTGAACTTGGAACCTTGTGCTTATGAGGCAGGTGGTGGAACCACTGAGCTAAATCCCTGGCCCCATGCTTCACTTTTTGAACTAGTTCTTTATGAACACTGTTGGTCTGCTCCTAACTGCTGTATGGTGCTGCAATATGGTACAGTCATCAATATAACTGAGCATCTACGCTTATGAAAATCTGCATGTTATCATTACTATTTACTGTGTAAAGCAGCCTATGAAGTGTTCTCTGGTGCTTTTGTATGTTTCTCAAATAAATCCCCTTGAAAAATATAAACAAATATCTTTAATTTTAAAAATTTTTCCAGAATTAAATTTTTAGGATTTTGATCTTTTGAGATTTTCACATTTGGGGACTGTATCTTTTGGGATTATTACCCAAACCATCTCCCATCAGTCTAGCAGGAATTGGGAAGGGGCAGTCAGAAATGGGAAGGATGGTTCCCTAAAGGAACCAGAGAGAGGCAAGAACCACAGAAGACTTGTAGATGCCAATAAGAAGTGGGATGATGAAATGGTGTATTTTGATTCCCTGCAATACAAAATTAATTCTTCTCATTCTTTCTAATTCAGGAATTTTTACTCTTGACTGCACATTGGTCTTAAAAATCCCAAGGCTGAGCCCACTTCTCAGACTAGGGGAGTCAGAATCTCAGGGAGTGGAGCATCAGAACATTTGCAGATTTCCAGATGATTACATCATTGGCCAGGGTTGAAAACCAGTTCTCCAATTTCCTGGTCTTCATTCATTGTTAAAATCCATGGTTTATGAAAACATTGATTATGCCCAGTTCTAGCCCAGTAGTTTTGAGAGTTCTTGTAAGCTAGGGTACCCCAGAGTGTGTTTCTGAGTCCCAGCTCTCCAATGCTGAGCAAGGGCAGGCCATCCGGGTACCCTGGAAAGACTCTGGATAGGCCTTGTCCTTCAAAGGTTGAAGACACTGGAAGGCTCACTGGCCAGGTCCTGCTCAGCACAGCTGGAGCCCCTGTAAGCCTGATGCTTCCTGTTGCAGGGCAAAGCCCAGCAGAAAGCCAAATAGGAGGAGGAGGTGGTGTCCCCAAGGGAGAAGGGGAAGTCCTACCCCAAACAACATGGTATCCAATTGAGGAAGAGGCCAGTTGCTTTCCTACCAGGACCAGTGAGTCTTAGCAGGCAGTACTCTGAGCTGCCAAGCTCAGGCTCAGCTTTCCAGAACCACCCTGGTAGCCGTGCACTGGAAAGACAAGGGAGGCTCATTGTCTTCTGAGCACTTTGCCCAGAGTCTCCATGCTGGTAAAACCCTGGGATGCATAATAGCACTCACTCTGGGGTGTTTGACCAGCTCTCTTGCTCCCTGGACCTCAGTTTCCCCTTGTCCAATGACGGAGTTGGACAGCTCACCCCTAAAAGCCCCCCTAGAAGCTGCTTACTGTCCACTGTGATGCCTGGTGAATGGTTTCTTTTCATGAGGTGAACGTCTGATTTCTCTCAGTTCTTCCCAAAGGCCAGTCCTCCCAGGTTCAGGGTTTCTGAATGACCTGCCTTATCAAATCCTTCACTGACTCCCTGACCAGAACCAGAAACCTTTCCTCATCTGGAACCCTGGGCACAACTCATGTCTTTGCTATTCCCCTTGGATTGGGTCACTTCAAGAGCCTCCTTGCCTGGTTCCTTAACTCTCTCTCCTCTAACCCTACACCATACCACCAGCAGATCCATCCTTCTGAAACAGCCCTGCCTTTGACCCTTTTACTCAATACCCTTCAATGGGTCATAAATACCTCTGCCCTCAATATAAGTTATCTGCCCATCTCTTGGGACTGAGAGCTGCTCTGAGGAGCCCGAAGGGGGTTCTGATGGGGGTTTTAGGAAAGATTACTTCCTGCTGGAGACAGGAAATTCCCATATTTCTCAGTCTCTACCAATCAGAAGGAACAGACAGCAGCCTCAACATCAACCACTGCCTCCTCCCAGGCTTGAGTTAGGACCACTGAATCAGAGAACCTCAAGGCTCTGTGTAAGCCAGTGAGATCTTGGGAACAAGCCCTAGGACATAAATACATGGGTCTTTGTTTTTGTTTCGTTTCTGATCATTTCATCAACTCAGTGACTAACAATTAATGCTTTAGAAAAAGATAAAATTCTGTGATAATGGACCTATCCACTCATGTACTCCTAGAAAATATGCCTTCCTGACCCCTTTAGGCAATCTGCTCACACCATGAAAAATGAAATTGACACATGCATAGCTGTGAATATTATTAATGATCATAAAACCATCCAACTCCTTCGAAAATCCAAGCCTTATTTCCAATACAATTACCCCCTGAAGCAGACTGGTTATTCATGATGGAAAGATGTATTTCCTCTCCTTTGTTAAAATTTACCAGGCATTAATTCTACTGAATGAGAGGCTTCTCGCGTTATGGACAAGTAAAAGCTTTGCCCTGAGGGAAAGCTACGTAAAGAAGGCTGCCTGCTTGGGTCTAGGGACTTCCAGCCAAGGCCTTTGTCGACTGGGAGAGTTCGCTCTATCATTCCCACTAATGCCCATCTGTAAATCTAAGCTGGCACCTTGGGTGGGAAGGACCTGGGACCTGTATGCTTTGGGGGACTGGGGTGAGGCAACACGTCAACCTTCAGCCACACCCCAGTATCAAGTTACATGCACAGATTAACATGATATGCAAAATCATCAGTTTGGTAAACTGGGAAATACACAGACCAGACTCTACCTGTTCCCAGTGTTCTGGAAGCTCCTTCACCTTTAACCCCTCATCCTGCCACTGTGCACATTTAAATAGGAGCATCCAGATTCCTCCTGAGTGACCCTCACCCTCCCTCTCACTGCTGATTCAACCAGAGTCAGCACCTGACTGAAACTGAGCCAATCAGGGTGTCTTTCCAAATATTATTTGAAACTGGAACAGAGATATTAATTAGTCTTTCTTTGGATTTCCTGGACATGTAAATTCAGAAGAGGTCAATGGTGTGTTTTCTGCAAAAGCCAAAATATAAAAACAGAAGATGGAGAAGCACAGAGGGAAACAGATGCATGTTAAAGCAATTGGGGCACCTTGGGTTTCCCACCTCTGATTCCAGTCTCTGCTCATCATCTAGTCCTGGAACCTGGCTGCATCTCTGCCCTTGGTTTCCAGGAAACATTCCCTACCTCCATAATAAATTTCATTCATTAAAAAAAGTTTACTCACTCAAATAAGCTTCTGTGATTTTCAAACAAATCACTGACCATCATGTAACCATTACAAGTTTGCTTATAAATTTTACTATCAAGGGAGATTGCTTCTGTTGTAATGATAGGTCATTTAAAAAGCAGACTATAAAAGTATACAAACGGTGTGATCCTAATAATCTAATGGATGAGTTTAAAACCATCAAGACAGTATAGTGATTATTTCTAAGTAATGGGATTACAAGTGAGCTTTATTTTGTTATGCCTTTATGCATATGTTATGCATTTAACATATGTTTGTAGAGTACTTAATTTTATAGTAAGATTTGCTTAAAAGTAAAAGTAGTTAAAAATATTTTTGTGATTCTCCCGTTCTCCTCCAAAAAAATTACAATGGAGGAGCCAGTTCAAGTCCAAGTGTGGTCACCAATAAAACCTAACCATGTCTGGAGGACTTGGGAGGGAGAACTTGGAGAACTCTGTTAAGATGAGGAATCAGAGCCTGCTATGAGAGAACTCAGCATGAAGTCAAGCTTTCCAAGCTAGACCTGGTGGCACCTGGGTTTTCAAGTGAAAGATAATTTCATTTACAACAGGGGACCCTTTGCTCATACTTGTCCCAGCAAATCTCCCGTGGCTCAAATCATAGTAAGAGAATGAATTAAAAGAGAAAGGGCTCTTTCACTGACAACCCAAGGAGCCAGCAGGGAATGAGCAGCCCTCACTCACTCTGGGATCCTTTAACAGAGTGTCACGAGTCAATGGGCAGAGCCCTTCTCCCTCTATTTTGCTATTGATTGCTATATACCATGGGCTTTGTAGGACAGTATGGGTGTAGTAATGGTGGCAACCATGCATGACAGAGGTGGCTGCATTCAGGAGCAGCAATAGTTATGCATTTAAGCTACAACGGTGTCCTGCAGATGCAAAGCCAGTTCCTAACTAAGGCTGTGGGGTGGAGGGTCCCACAGAATCCAGAATGATTTCCAGCCAAGGCAGCTACACCCAGTGCTATAAGGATGGGAGCACAAGAAGCAGAATAGGAGTAAAGGAACAACTTGTTGGTGGCAGATGGACAACTGAACACAAAGCTGAAAGCTAAATTGTCCCAGAAACCCTCAGAAAACTAATTGACCAGAATTCTGCTACCAGAATTCTTCTCCACTAAAGAGAAGACTGAAAAAGCAAATTTTCAAAATCTCGATTCTTAATCTAGCAACAAGAAAGGAAGAGAAACTATTGAGGGGTGAGTACTTATTTGGTAAAAGTGAGTTTTTTTTAAAAAGTCAGTATCAAATTAAATACAGGCAAATACTATGGAGAAAAATCTAGATGTATTCTGCACTCAATCTAGTTTTGTGAAAATATCATATCCCTATATCAAAAGATAGTGAATGACTGTTCATTTATGTTTTAAATTAAAACAAAATGTTTAACATATGCCTATGTCATTTTTTATAATTCCCCACCGTAACTGACATTTTCCAACTTGTCAACTGGGTCCCATTATATCCAGCCGATTAAATAGGCTTCTACCATGTTCTTCTTTATTTTGAAAATAGCTTTATTCTTTTTTTTTTTTTAGCTTTATTCTTTTTAAAGATTCATGTTCATTATAAATATGAGATCACACCGAAATGTACAAAGAATATAGCAAAATTCACCAGTTAGGGTGAACATCCTTCAGACATCCCTCTGTGTACACCTATTAAAATACTGCACAAATGGGATCATGCTGTTCTGTTATTCCTTTTTTTTTTTTTGCACTCAATTACATGTGTCATCAGCAAATTTCCATGTCATCAAATAGAGATCTACATCATCATTTAGAGTGTTCTGCATGGAAGTTCCCTAATGTCAGTAACCAATGATTTAACCCTATTGATGAACATCCATTTTGTACCATTATAAACAAAGCTGAGACAGAAGTCCTGGTTGTTTGATCTTTGCATGCTTTGGCAATTATTGTCTTGGGGAAAATTACAAGAAGTGGGATTGCTGGGTCAAAGGTATACTCATTTAAAACGATCGTTCCTGCAATCCCTGTGCATTCCAGAAAGGCCAGACCAATTTATGTCACCACCAGCAGAGCATAAAAGGGCTGAGCTTCAGCCCTCCCCAGTCCAAGGTTTTGATAGTCTTCTGTTTCCTTAAGTAAAACTTCAGAAGAATTCTCTTCATCCATTTTTCGTCTGCTATGTTCTTTTTTTATAGATGGCTTTTTTGCATAGGTTCCATGCTGAGCTTTTTTTCCTACTTACTTATCTTTAATTGAAGGCAGTTCTATTCAAGTTTACCATTTGCTTAAAAATAGTGAGTGAAATCTCCTTTAGTCCTTTCCCTGCTATTCAGGTTACTGTTTGGGCCCTATCTGGGAAGGGCCACTTTCTAGATGGCCATTATCCAAGCACTATCTTCAGAGCCTGTCCTTGACTAATCCCACAGCTTGGTATTCTTTTCTTTTTGTGATTGTATTTTTAAAAAAATTATTTTCAATTAACACACAGTAATTGCATAGATTTATGGGCACTGTGAGACATGTGAATACATGTGTACAGTCTGTAATGATCAGATGGAGGTCAGTGGCATATCTGATACTCAGCTTTCATTTCTTTGTGAGAGAAACATTCAGAATCCTATTTGTTATTATGAAACATTCAATTAATTGTTGTTGACCATAGCTACCCTACTATGCAATAGGACATTAATTTATTCTTCCTATGCAACTTATACCTTGTTTGTACCCAGTAACCAACTTCTCTCCATCCCTGCCTCCCCCACAGCTTTCTTAGGTCTTGGTAACTACTATTCTATTGTCAATTTCTTTGAGACCGATTTTCAAATTCACACTAAGTGAGAACATGTGGGATTTGGGAGTTGACATAATTCTATCTGACCCAGCTCACAAGAGGACTTAAAGGCCTGTCAGCTGATTGATACCTCTGTCTGCACAATCCAGAACCACATCCTTAAAAATAAGATGGATGCTACCCTTGATTGCCACAACTTTCTGCTTTGGGCTCAAGAGGATGCTGTCCCTGGCTGCATTGTCCCTGCCCATGGACCACTCTCCGAAAGCCATCTGTCTGCAGGTAATGGGACCAGGACTGTCAGAAGAAGGCCTGGATAGCATCCATGACAACAGTAGGTGACAAGAGGCAGAGTTCCCTGTTTAGAACCAGAGCCATGGGAGGCTGGTACACATCACATTTGTGATTTAGGAATCCCATCTTCCAGCCCTTTAAAAAAGTACAGATGACCAAGCACACCTTAGAACTGAAATCCTGGACTGATTCACTAACGCCCCCGGCTTCCATCTCTATATTCATTTCTTATGGCTACTGTGACAAATGACCACAAATATGGGGGCTTAAAATAGCATCCATCTCTGATCTCACAGTCTACAGCACTGGAGTTGGATGTGGGTCTCACCAGGCTACAAGTGAGGTGTGAGCAGGGCTGTGTTCCCTCCTGCAGGCTCCCGGGCAGGAGTCACTTCAGGTGCATGTCCAAACAGCCACAGGCAGAAAATGCTGAACTCGTGGGCCAAGATAAACCTTTCCTTATAAAGTGTTCATCTCAGGTGTTCTGCCACAGTGATACAGAGCTGACTAACAGAGGGCCTATGTGATTACACTGAGCTCACATGAATAATCCAGGATAACCTTTCCATTGTAAGATCTATGACCTTAATTACATCTGCAAACCCCCTCTTGCCAAGGAACTTAAGATATTCACAGGTTCCAGGCATGAGGCACGGACATCTTTAGAGGCCATTATTCAGCACACCATGACCTTTCTGGCCAGGATTCATTCATCCAAGAGTAAAAGTCCCTTTCAAGATTAGTCCAAAGGTTTGCAGGATTCTCTCCCCCTGCCCCTTCCACACACACCTGTCTCTCAGTGACCAGTTGGCCCAGACTTCCCAGCTGAAAACCTCGCCAGACTCATGCCACAACGCATCACCGTCACAGCAAGGCTGAGGACCTGGCATAGCCTGCTCCCTCTGGAGAGCTGGGGATGAGGGTGGTACTTTCTCTCCAAGCCCTGAGCTGCCCAGTCTGTCTGCTCATTGCTGCTTCCCGAAGCTGAGCCAATCTGCTTAGGAAGATCCCAAGGACTTTGGGCTTTGGTCCAATATGCCCATAATCAGAAGGCTCTGCTTCCCTTTGCAGGGGACCATTAAAGGCTGGAGTTAGAGTTCCAGAAGAATCATAAATATTATAATGACATTATAGCCAGGCACCCAGGAAGGCTAAAATTCTACCCTGCCAATCATCCCCTGCCCCTTGGGATTCCATATAAGGAGGAATAGCAGGATGAGAATTTTTAAATGCAATTTTTTACTAGTGCTGTTAGTAGCTGACACTCACATGCAAAAACTGGTGAAAGGATGACTATATCAGATGGCTGGGGTCTAAGCAAGGTCTCCCAATTCCCTCTTCTTGAATCTAAATCTGGGGTAACATACGCATGTTCAAGTTCCAAGGGAGTGAGCAGGCCCCAATCTAACTTATGCCCTTAACTGCTTACTCAGGGCCCGAAAGACATGGCCAGTCTGGTGCTGAGCTGGAAGACTGAGCCTGGGCTACTCCCATATACAAACAGGAATCAAAAACACAGTAGTTTCTCAAGACCAAGACCTTCCTAAGACCAAGACAGTAAGTAGAAGAGAGAAAGTGAAACCAGGTAGGTGCCTTTAAAGAGTGGTAACCCAGAAGCTTACCAGTTCAGAGCCATCCAATATTCTGGACTCTGCTCTGTCAGTTTAGCAACTACTCTTTCTTTGGGTAGGGTGGGGGGCTAGAAAGGACCCGGAGAGAGCCTTGCCGGGGTTGAAGGGCATGCAGTTGCATCCTTTATCTACATCTGGTCTCTATCTCTGGGTGCTTGTAGGAAAAAGGAGAGAGGAGGTGAGAGTGCTTGGTGTCCCACATGCTTGTGAGCCCAGGCACCTGGGCAAGTAGGTGCTCCTGCTGTGCAGTCCGGCTGACCACATCTACTGGTAGAGCAGCACATCATTCAGAAAGACAACTTAGCCAGAGACTTCCCATGGTACAGCCAATTTGAGAGCTCCTAGCCTGCTGTGCTGGGTTGAGTCGCTCCCTGAAATGCCAAGGATGTCCTAAATTTCCAACATTCAACGGACCATACAAACTTTTTGCAGCAAATTTCTGTGTTGAGATCTTTCTGGGTTTGGGGAACACAGATGGTTTTCCATGTTCAATGAATTATCATGATTTTCCCCAGGAAGTTTTCACTGATCCCCTGGTCAGAGTTAGCTATCCTGCCTGGTGCTTCCCTCACATTGTTCTGAAATCATCTTTTATCAGCCTGTTTCTCCTAATAAACTATGGATGCCTTGAAGGCAGGGACTGTTTTCCTTCCCTTTTCCCCTGGCCTAGCATAGGATGCTCATAGCTAGTAGCTGATGGTGAATAGGAAATGATTGAAACGGCTGCCCAACCCCACCTGGCTCCAGGCAGGGTTCTTGGAACAGGCTGGCACTTCTACATAAACACTGTAGCCATTTGCTCCACTGCGGCCTCAGCTCCCAGGACACATTTCTCTTACAGCAGCACCTGGCTGCCAGCATTAGCATAAGAGGCCCTGGTGAGAAGCCACTGGAAGGCACCAATAGCCATCACAGCTTCTCCAAAGCCTGGGGAAGGGAAGCCCTCATTGCCATCCAAACAGCTCTTGCCAACTGCAAGCTTTTCAGGCTTGGCACTTTGCAGACAGCCTTTGTCCCTGTGTGCACAGAGTCTTTGCAAGCCATTTCTGACTCACATAATCTGATCCACTCATGGGCTGCCAGATTGGAAATCCCTTGAACCTACTCACCCAAATGAAGCTGATTTCTCATGTTTTTCCAATGCCAAAGACACCAGCACTGTGGTATCAGTGACTGATCCTACACATTGGCCTGCTAGGCCAGCCTGTTAGTCTTCATCCTGGCACTTTGCTGCTACCCACCTGCTTGACCTCCCTCCCCTGCTCTGCTGATGCCAAACACTCCTTAGTGCTCTCATCAAAGAAAGAATAAGGATGGGATCTGGTGCTTTGTAGCCTCCCAAAGAAGGGAGAGGGCTGAGCCTGATCAGCCTAGCAGGGCTTCTTACTTAACTGCTTTGGTGCATGGACACCCACTGATTTGCTGCCCACCCAGCCTGTCCTCTGCCCCAGGAAGCTACCTCCCTGGCACTAGACCCATGGGTATGCATTGCTGACCAGTCCTCTGTCCCTGGCTTTCAGCCACCACCCAAGGCTGGCTCTGTGCTCACCCCAGCATTATCTTCCAGCCCTATCTGAACAGGCTGTGCAGATGGATGTATCTTGGTCCCTTGGGAAGTAATACGGCCCAGCCAGGTAAGGCATATTCACGATTGTAGGGTAGTTATTGACACACTTCTGTAGGCAGTGTAGACTGGTAGAAAAGTACATTACACTTTTAATCTACCTTCCCTACTCTTCAGCTCAATATTATTTCATCATCTGCTCAACTTGGAAGTCTTATAGCTTTCTTTTTTTTCCTCTTTCTTTCTTTCTTTTTTTTTTTTTTGGTACCGGGGATCGAACTCGGGTCCTTGCATTTGTGCAGCAGGCGGCGAAACCACTGAACTAAATCCCTGGCCCTGCTTTTTCTTTCTTTACCCATACCTTTAGTAAGAAATGAGTTGGAATGGAGTTGGCTACTGCAGGCTTTTGAGCAAAAATGATGTGATTGAAGTTGTTCTGTAGTAAAACTGTGTGGGAGCAGAGAATCAGAGAAATTGGTGACCAGTTTGGGGTCATTAATTTAGTCATAGGAAGGATGTAAACTTGAATAGAAGTCAGGTACAGATACATGATGTTATGGGTGGTACAAAAGGCCCAAAATATTGGAAAAAAGAGAATTGCTTGTTGTAGGAGGGGATCAGATGTGAAATTTGAAGAGAGAAAATATCAGTGAAAATATCAAGATTAATAGTCTAGAAAACCAGGACTGTGGTGGCACCATTAACAAAAATATTGAGCACAGGAAATGTATGTTTCCAGGAGATCATTTTAAGTTCATCTTGTGATATGCTGAGTGTGTGGTTTGGGTAGGACACCCAGACATCACCACTTAGCTAGCAGTTAGGGGTATTGACACCATTTGGGAACAGGGGAGGATCACAGATCAAACTGTTGCAGTTGTCTACATAGATTGGACCATTGAAGGTATAAAACTGAATGAGAGCTTCCAAGGAAAAATCTCTGGCTGTGCCCTCTGCCAGAAATGCTTTCTTCTCACATCTGCTGTTCCAGTTAGCTGGTGTTGGGTGGATCAAACTTTGTTTCTTAGAACCACAATCACTGTTTTATTGTGAACATTCATGGTTCTGAAGACTCACTGGGCTTAATTGTGTAGTTCCTGCTCAGAATGTCTTTCATTCAGTCATACACTACATAATGACATTTTGGTCAGTGGCAGATTGTATATACAAAGGTGGTCCCACCTAGCCACATCATAGCCAACTTAGTTCATGTATGAGGTGTGCTCAAAATACAGTAAATGTTTAAGGTTTTTAAAAACCTACCACAGTAAAAGGCACATTGTCATTAACCCCCTCAAGATGCTCACTGTTGCTTCACACACACTTATCCAATCATTCTTGCTGCTTTCTGAAGCAGTTCTGGAAGTCCTTTTTCACAAGCATCTTTAGCTGTGCTGTCCTGGCTATCCAACATCCTGAGTTGATTCAAAATATTTACTTTCATGGTCATTTTGATGCTGAGGAAGAGCCAGAAGTCTTATGGTGCCATATCCAGTGGATAAGAAAAAATCACAATGTTTTTATTTGACAGAAATTGGCCTAAACATTTTAAATTGATTCAGGACATCAAGACAGCCCCAATAGCACAACTAAAGACACTAATGAAAGAGGACTCCCAGCATTGCTTCAGAAAGTGGCAAGAACAATGGGATAAATGTGTTCGAAGTGAGGAGAAGTATTTTGAACAGGATTAATGGCAATGTGTCTTCTACCGTAGTAATTTTTTTGGCTTTTAAACATTCACCATATTTTTGATAACACCATGCAAGTACAATGTATGATATTTGAAAAATGACAAAATATACTTAGGCCAAGTTTCTCAGAACATGTCCCTGTTGTCAAATGGTGCACGACTATAGTTATAACCAAACAAGTGCTCAGGGCTGAAATAATCTAAAGTTTCCTCCTTCACACATCTAAAGCCCAGGCTGGGAATAATTCAGTGGTGGGAACTGTAATAGCTGGGCCCTCCTGGTCCTCACTCTGCCAGCCCTCACCCTTGTTTCTCCAGCATGGTGGTCCAGGTATTCAGGGCAGCTGGACTTCTCGCTTGGCGGTTCCAAAGGTTTATGCCTCAAGTGAGAGAAAGTCCGGGAGCATCCACATCGCCTCTTATGACCTAGCCCCAGGTGTCAGCCACCAAGCAGCCAAAAAGGCCGACTTCTATTCAAGAGGAGAGAAGAGAGGCCCAGCTCTTGATGGGCAAGTGGCAAGGTTCTACACAGCCATGTAAAACTAGAAATAGTTTTCAGTCCTTCGGGGAAGAATCTGCCTTCCCTTCCAAAACTCAGCCCAAGACGCCTCTCCAGTTCCTTGTGTTTGGTGTAGCTATCACCCTTCAGGGGCTTTCCAGCATTTTCTATCCCTGTAACAACATTTGGCACTATAAACACGTTAATCTGGTTGTATCTGTGGGCATGTGTCTAAACTGTAAGCCTCCATAAGCCAAGACTCATGTCTTGTTCTGTTTCGGTGAAGTACAAATAGCACATAGAGTTTGTTGACTTAAATTTAAGATCAAAACAAGTGAAGACTGAGAGCAGAATCCTAGTGAGAACCTATATTTGAGACACAAGAAGCAAAATAGCCAATGAAGAAGTGTTCAGAGGAGCTTTTACAAAACCAAACTGTAATAGTCTTGGCAAAAATATTTGGGCATATTTTCTATCTATAAAAATTGTCACTGAATAAAAATAACCATATCTATAGTCATTAGCAAAATCTGAAAATTCTCCACAATATCTTTGTAAGAACGGTGGGTGCACAACTTCCTCATCTTCCTAATAAGAAATTTCTGAATAGTTAAACCTCAGAGGAAATTGAGACCATAAAACAGAACTAAAATGTGCAAGGATTTTTTCCCTATCCAACACATAAGACATACCATAATCAAACTCACCAATAATCAGAGTCTTAAAACAAGATTGAGGTTGCATTTTATGCCTATCATATTGAGAAAGTTCTAAATCTATTTGTAAAATGTTCCAATGCTATTAAACAGACACTCAAGACATTTGTAGCAAGATTTTTAAAAATTAATTTTATTGGTACATTTTAGATATACATAATGATAACATTCATGATATGGAATTTCTACCTGTATGTGATATATCTTGATTCTTTCCCTCCTTTCCCTCCCCACTCCCCTCCTTATTTATAAGATATTTGGTTCCATTTTTTCTTCTATTCTCTCTTTTCCTTTTCCTTGCCTTCTTTTACCTCTTACCGCTCCCCAGTTCCCCTTCCAATTTGAACATTTTCTTCCTATTTCACAATATCTTTTATACATTTTGGTACTTATTTACCCTTTCAGTTCCTCACACCAGAAAAACACATAATATCTGAACATGCGTGTCTGATTTATTTCACTTAAGATAAAGGTCTTAAGGTGTATCCATTTACCTAGAAATGTCTCCAAGTTTATCTTTCATTGTGTCTGAGTAGGACTCAATTGTATGAAAAAACCACATCTTCTTTATCAGTTGATGGTCATTTGGGCTGTTTCCAACAGTTAGCTATTACAAACTGTGCCACTATAAACATGGGTGTGCATGTATTGCTGTGATATGATACTTTCAATTAATTCAGGAAGATACCAAGAAGGGGAGTAGCTGAATTAAATGGAACTTCTAGTTTTAGTTTTCTGAGGAATCTCCACACTGATTTCCACAGTGGTTGCACCAGTCTATACTCCCACCAACAGTGGACAAGGGTTCCTCTTTCCCCACAGCCCCTCCAGTATTTGTTATTTGTTGATTTCTTGATAATATCCATTCTTTCTGGAGTGAGATGGAATCTCAGTGTTGTTTTAATTTGCATCTCTCGAATGATCAGTGCTGATGAACATTTTTTCATATATTTATTTGGCATTTCTACTTCTTCATCAGAAAAGTGTTTATTCGTTTCAGATGTTTATTCAGTTTTTGGACTGGATCTTTAAATTTAGGAGGTCTGGTTTTTTTGAGTTCTTTATGTAATCTGGATATTAGTCCTTTATCTGAGGACAGCTGGCAAAGTATTTTTCCCACTCTATGGGTTGTTTCTTCACTCTCTTGGTGGTTTCTTTTGCTGTGCAAAAGCTTTTTAATAAGATGAGATCCCAGTTGTTGATTCTTTGTGATATTTCCTGTGCAACTGGGGTTTTGTTCATAAAGTCCTTGCCTACACCTATGGCTTCAAGAGTTCTACCTATTCTATCTTCCAGCAGCTTTAGTGTGTCTGTTTTAATATTTAGATCTTTGATCCATTTTGATTTTAGTTTAGTGCATGGTGAGAGATATGGGTCTAGTTTTAGTCTTTGGCATGTTGAAAGCCAGTTTTTCCAGCACCATTTATTAAAGAGGTATTTTTCTTCCAGTGTAGGTGATTGGCCTTTTTGTCAAAGATAAGGTGACTGAGTGTGTTTGGCGTTGTTTTTGAATCTTCTAATCTGTTCCATTAATCCTTGAGTCTGTTTTTTGCCAGTAACATGCTGTTTTTGTCACTGTAGTTTTGTAGTATAATTTCAAGTGGTTGTGATGTCCCCTGGCTTGCCTTCATTGCCCAGAATTGCTTTTGCTATTCTAGGATTGTGTTCTGTAATTCTGAGATATGCTATTGAAATTTTGTTCAGGATTGCACTAAATCTGTATGGCAATTTTGGAAGTATAACCATTTTCACTATATTGGTTCTTCCTACCTAAGAACAAGGGATATCTTTCCATTTTCTGATATCCTCTTTGGTCTCCTTTTTCAGAGTACTGTAGTTTTCCATGTAAAGATCTTTTACATGCTCTTTAATAACCAAATCTAAAACAAACCCGAAAATTGTGTACAGTATATGTCCCCTCAATACAGTGATTTTATCTCCAGGGGAAAAAAATTTAAAAGGAGTTAGGGGAAAAATAGAGAAATAGAAGAAGAGAAAGGGATTAGAAGCAAGGCTAGTGGACAAAGGAAGATTATGCAAGCTTTGGGAACTGGTGAAGCAGACAGGAGGGAAACAAAGAAGGAAGAAACAAACAAGAACAAAACAAAACAAATTCACAAACAAAAAACTAGAAACAATATTTTCACTCATATAAAAAGAACAAACAATCAAGAAAAAGAAAAAAAAATTAAAAAGCAAAGAAAGGAAGAAAAGCAGGGAAAAAAATGTCTATTTCAAGGTGCATCTCTGCTGTTTCAGGACTTTTTTTCCCATTAAGTTTATTGGTACATTTTAGGTATACAATACAGTTACATTCATCATTGGGATCTTGTACCTTTACATGATGTATCTTGGTT
>NW_004624781.1:1285200-1319515 GCF_000247695.1 Heterocephalus glaber | reverse complement strand
TTTTTTTTTTTTGGTACTGTGGATCAAACTTGGGACCTTGCATTTGTGAGGCACGTGGTGGAACCACTGAACTAAATCCCCTGCCCAATAGTTACCAATTTTATCTGTAGCAGAACAATGAGTGATCTGAGGTGGAGGAGTGATCAGATTGGGAGGGGGACTCTCCAAGGCTGGGAAAAACTTGTTTTCCTTTAAGTCCTGCTTCACTGTCACTGGTTCACAGAGAGGTCAGACAGAGCCCAGATCCGTATTGATTAATCTCTGTAAGCCAGCAGTAGAATTATGCCAGTGGTGGATATCTCAGCAAATCTAGGCCTTTACTTCCACTGTAGTTCAGGCTGCTTCTGGTTTCTGGCTGTGAGTTTGGACCCAAGTTTTTCAGCCTGCAATACTCCAATTGACTCCTGCAAGCTTGAACTTAGTCCCTGCCAGCGTGAACTTGGCTCCCTGACCTTCTGGCTACTTGAACTTGGTTGTGCCTCACCCTGACAGTTGGAGCAACTAGATGGAACCAACCTGAACCTGCTCTGAGTTCTGACTTCCCTTGGCCCCTTTCCAAAATGGCCACTGGCCAATTGTCCTGTCCTGGGGGGCATCTGAATCTGAATAACTCACCAGCCACTGAAGTCTGCAGCATCCACTGCTCCATTGCACTGGATCATTTCTCCATGAAGGCCTCTGAGGTTGCCAGTAGTCACAGTGCCTCTGTAGGTTCAAGCTGCCCCTACTAGGCTGCAAGCTGGGGCATAGGGAGATGGTGTCACTTGCCACCTCTCTCCTTCACATTGTGATCACTCTCTTTGCTCTCCCCATGGGGTCTAATTCTTGCTTCAGATCCTTGCTGGGTCACTTGGGACCCACTTCTCTCTTCCTCTTCCTCACATTGCTATATTCCATCATCAGGATTCCAAATATCAGAGAGGCTGTTTCTTTGCTGCTCACCGTTCCACCATCTTCCCAGGTGTCTCAAGACATTTCTGACACAGAAGTGATTGAATATTCTAGAGAACCAAGGACTTGTTAGAGTTTGTTTCTTTTCATTTAGTAAGTCTATTCCTAGGAATTTATTCTAAAGAAATAATCCCGGGTAGGGCAGAAATTCATACTGGGGATGCTGAACAAAGTATACATATGACACCAAAATGTTGGAAACAACTAAATGTTCAAATAGAGGTTGTTTAAAAATTATGACTAATTCACTTGCAAAAACATTATGCAATGATAAGAAATATTTTTTTTGAAAACTACTTGTGATTCCAAGTTCAAGCCCAGCCTGGGCAATTCAGCAACTTAGTGAGATCCTATCCCAAATAATAATACTACCAATAATGATACTAATAATAAATAGAAAACTATTTGTTGGCAAAGAACATGGTCACAGTACATTGTTCTCTGTAAATCAGACAATGTAAACTGCTTAAAATACAGGAAATAGTATAATCCCAAGTTTGCTCTAAAATTAAATATGTATAGGGCCGGGGATTTAGCTCAGTGGTTCCGCTGCCTGCACTTGCAAGGACCCGAGTTCGATCCCCCGTACCAAAAACAAAATTTACAAAGAATAAAAGGAAATCCCACAAAAATCTTAACAGTAATTATGTATAGGTGATGGAACAATAAGCAGTTTAATTTTTTTCCTCTATGCTTTCCTGCCTTTATTTTTTTGAAATAAACATTTAGTATTTTTGTAATCAGGAAAAAGAATGTATTTTTTTTTTTTGACAGACCCAGCAATTTCTTTTGTTACTAGCTAGGTAATTAACAAAATGGAGAAAATGTTTTTCTGGAAAAGAAATTAAATAATTTATGCTAAAGGTCTTAGTATAGAATAACTCAACACTTTCAAAAAAAAAAAAGCAACCCAACATGGAAGGGAAGGAAGCAGCCTGGACACAGAGACTGCTGTCTTTGAGGTGTGAAATTTCACACATGCCAAAGCCTGCGTTTCCCAGGGAGTATTTTCTTTAATGGCACATGGGAGCGTGTAGTCCTCTACTGTAACTAAAGCAGACCCCAAAGGGCAGTAGGAGTGCTGAGCTGGGGCTTTCCAGCTCTGCCCAGGACTTCCTGGGTAGCAAGAAACAAGTCCATTAACCTCTTTGAGTTCCTCTCTCTGACCTGGAAATCTACTAACATCAAGGGGGCACCTGAGGGCAATGTAGGAAGAAAAAAGCTGCAATTAAGGTGGCTTTACACAGAAGCCCAGGCCAAAGGACAGGGACGCCACACAGCTGCCTACAACTGAATGGTGGAGATGCTTAGCAAGGGTTTTCCCAGGGTCCTATCTCACGGGCCTTTCATTTGTGAAATTCCTGTGGGCATCCAGGGAGCTGCCAAGCTTTCTTCTGACAGATGGAGCTACCTGGGACCAGCTCTGCTCTTCTGATAGGACAGCTGATTGCCCTGGGCATTGCATTGTGATAAGTTCTTAAACCTGATTGTACCATGTGCACGGAATGCCAGCACTGAAGGTATGTATGGTCAGGGTTCAGGCCTTTCCCAGCTTGAAAATGAGCCAGGATCCTAAATCTTGTTTATAATACAGTTATAAGGAATTTAGAATGCTAAGGAAACTGTATTCTAAATGTAGCACAGACATGACACTTAGTAGGTACACAGTAAACATTTGATGACCAGCGATGATCAAATGGAGGTGAAGGACCAGTTTGAGCCCTTAGGAGCATGTTGAACCAAAGGTAGCTGGAAGCTGCAGATTTTTAAATATAGGCTGCTAGCAGTCAAAACAAGACCATTATTTTATTTAATGTACATGCACTAAATAATTGAATGGTCTTAAATATATTGATATTAGTGTGTTGAGAAGGAAGCAGGTTTAACTAGAGGAAGATGAGAGTGTAGATTAAGCAGAAGGGAAGAGAAAACTAGGCATTTTTGAGTTTAGAGATGAATGACATGTAGTTTTTATTATCTTACTTTTCATATCCTTTATGTTAATCTAACAGCACTTCCTTTTGGTTGACAGCCAAGATTATGGGGTCATTTTACAATAATTACAAGAAAAAAGAGGAAGAAGAATGAGAGAAAAAAAAAAGCAGTGGCAATCAACACTGAGACAATACAGAATCACATACACTTGCCGCCAACACATCACAAGCAGTCCAGCACACAAACCTAAGATTGAGACATGGCTCAATCACCTGCCAGCTCGGTGACCTGATATTAGAGACGTCCTTCTTTGAGCTTCAACTGCCAAAGCATAAGAGGCTGTTGGGAAGATTAAATAAGATCATGCTGCATTTAAACGCTCACACTGACATTAATATAGTCAGTATTATGGGACATTGATTCCAGGAGCAATGCAAATACCAAGATTCATGGATGCTCAAGTCCCTTATATAAAGTGTCATCATAGTTCCACATAATCTATGTATTCCTTATTTGTGTTAAATCGCTTATAATACTCAATACAATGTATATTCATGTAAAGTCATTATATTATGTAGTGTAAGGAATAAAGACAAGAAAAATTTGTACATATTTAGTACAGAAACAATTTAAAAATTTTTTCAGTGCAGAGGTGGTTGAATCTATAGATGAGGAAGCTGCAGACATGGAGGGCCAACTGTAAAAGCTAAACAGTCGTTAGTATTACTAGAAATGAATTTCCCCAACCTTTTGCTCCAAACTCTAGTTCAGGAGGGTAAAACACATGTGTCTATTTTGCTCATGACTGTACACCCAGCCTGTAGTAGACCTGGATTGCGGCAGGGGCTCCACAAATATCTATGGGGGAGAATCTATATGTTCTCATCATTTATCTATTACCTTTTTTTTTTGGCTGTTTTATAATAAGTTATAGATATCATGACACTTCTCAAATATTTCAGTATGCATCTTTAAAACACAAGGCTCTTCCTTCATAACTACAATATAATTACCATACCCAACAAAATTAATAATTCCTAAACATCATAAAATACCGAGTCCATATGCAGATTTCTTTAATTATTCCTCCAAACATCTTATTACAGCTCATTTCCTCCCACCAGGATTAAAATTACATTTGATAATGAGGTCTTTTAAGTCTCTTTTGATCTAGAAAAAGCACCTCTCACTCCTTTTGGTTTTCTATGACACTGCTTTATGAAAGATACTATACAGAATGCACCACATTTTGGATTTGCCTAATTTCTTTATCGAGGTAACACCTGACATTCTCCTCTCCCCTCTTGTAGTTCCCATGAGATGGAAGTTAATTCTAAAGTCTTAATGTGATTCGGGTTGAAAAAAATTTTTTTTAAATCCATAAATCCTAGTAGATGATTTTGTGTCCTTTGCACTGTATCACACCAGGAGGAATGTCATTTTGGGCAGCCTATCTTAGTGACACTAACACTGATCACAGGGACACTAATCTAGATTGAAGTCTGCATTGTAAAGCCTCCTCCCCCGATCCAGCACTTGTACCGTGACATGATTATTGGTACCTTGTAAATACATGGCTCACTATCATCTTTCACGAATCAACTGGGCTGTTTGGTTACCTTGAAACCTATAGTCCCTAGTGAAAAAACAGAATATGCCTGCATAATTCTGTCACCTTATTAGCCCATTTTCAAATAAGTTATTTGTAAGTAACCACATATTTTAAATACTTGGAATGAAAAACACATCTTCTCTGTTCCTGTCCCAACAATTATCATGAACCTGGGAAGGGGCTGGGGACAGGAACATGTGCAGGAGCCCAGAATGCTTAGTGGGAATCACACCTCTGACTCACCTTTCTAATCCTCAGATGTCTTAGGATCAGGTTGGCTGACCCTAAATCTTATCAAGGTTGTTCTTTTTTTTTTGGTACCGGGGACCGAACTCCGGACCTTGTGCTTGCGAGGCAGGCGCTGGAACCACTGAGCTAAATCCCTGGCCCGAATGACCCCAAATCTTAAAGGTTTCTGTTGTGTTCCCATAGATCCCGATTATATAATGTATAGGTTTGAGGCCAATCTTCCCTCTGTGATTGCAGCCAGTGCCACTTACTTTTCTCTTTGGCTGAAATTTTTATTTTTAAGCATTCCAGGGAGAACTCTTAATTCCAAAACCTCAAATCAGAGTAAACATCTCCCCTCTTCCCACAGACTACACTGTTTACACGTGGCTGGGCCCTCTGCTAGCACAGAACCTCGACTCTGTCCAGGCAAGCAACACACACTGAGCTGAGCTCCTCAATGCCCTCATAAATCCAGCCCTGCTCCTTGCTCTATCTGGCTGTCCCTCTCAGGTTTCCCAGGATCCTCTTCACCATAACTGAGCTCAGCACGGCTGCAGCAGCTACTCCCTTCCTGAAATCAGATGCACACTGTCCTACCTCTCTTTGACTCCCTTGCCACCAGGCTGCAACCTAAGCTCCCATCTAATTGCTGCCTGCCTTTCTCAGCAGAACTTGACCCTTTTCTGGGTCCTTCTCTTAAAGCAACTGTCTGTGTTTTTCATTATGTTGGCTAAGACATATTAGTTTGAGCTTTTCCTGACTACAGCTTGTTTTGTTACTTTTTTCTTCAAACCTCTGAGGCAGCAGGTTCAAGAATGCAGCCTTTGGCAGGAGGACTAGTTTGGTCTAAGAGCTTTCAGCAGGGACAACTGAGTTAATCGTATTCTCCCACTGGTACTACATGGGGACTGCCCCTTTAAGAAGTGGATAGACTCTGGTTTCAACTTCAAAACTCAATTAGAAGTTCAAGCCACAATGTGAACACACAGGTCCTGCCCAGAGAGCTGCCCAGCCTTGCCCTTGACTTTCTCCTACCAGCCTGGCATCCTCAAACCTATTCCATGCAAACACAGTTGTGTCCTCCTTAAACACTGAAGCCTTTGAGCCTCCACCCTGGAAAGGAAGTTGAAAGCCAAGTTCCGGGCACTCTGGGCTTCTGTAGTCTGCCCAGTTCCTTGGCAAGGAGCAGCATCTCCTGCGACAGCCCGCCTTGGCGCAACACGGTGCGAGAATTCCTCCCGCTCACTGTGAAGATGTCATCTGCTCTCAGTGAACCCTTCCCTCAGATATAAAAGCAAGCTCTCCCAGACAGAGACCAAAGAAGAGGGCACCCACAGTGAGAAGAATGCTAATCAGAAGGAAGGGAGTGTTCCAGCACTTACTTAGCTTTGGGAGGAGGAAAAAAAAGCCATCTATAAAAAGAGTGCTGGAAGGCTTTCTCTTGCAGCCTGGGGCTTTTGCCAGGGGACAGATTTCTTCTCTCAACTCAGTTTCTTCTAGGCCCTTTTTCTTGTGTGTTCTCCTTTTTTCTTTCTCTTCCTGTCTTTTTTCTCTTTTAACTGAGCCCCACTCAGGCTGAGAAGGATCTGCAGGGAACAGATGCAGAGAACTCCCCACTGAGGGGACTTTGTACCATTCTGGGTTGCAGCCTGGGGTGTGTGTGTGTGTGGGGGGATCCTGTACAAGTCAGACCCAGAGCTCCCTGCTGTGTTCTCTGTCACCTCCCAAGCGGTTTCTTTCCCCACTCCCTTCTCCTCCTGACCTTCCCTCAGCGCAAGCCCTTTGGTTTGGTGGCATGATGACTAAGATCATCTGCCAGGCCTGAGGCCGTGTCTTCGCAGTCCCTCCCTGCACTTGTTCTTGGCTCCTCTGTCCAGGCATGGCCTCCCCTCAATTTCACTGTCTGGATGCATGACCCCAGTGTCTTTGGAAATAAAATGCTATCATCTCCAGAGGGCAGCATGCTGGAGAGAGAGGAATAAATAAATCAATATGTAAATAAATCCACAGGAGCAAGGGGATGCACTGGGACTTTGCAGAACTGTGATAAAGCATTTTAGAAGATGGATGTTGCTGTATTGCTAGTGAACTCTGACTGAAAGGCCATGATTCCAACTGTGGGCTGTGGGAGAGAGAAAGTGAGCCATGATGGATATTCCCTCTGGGATTGATTTGACATAAATATATTCTAGTCGCTGATCTAATTGCTGGTTCAGTCTCAGCAGTTCCTGGCATTTCAGTTTTATTAAGGGATCCTGAGCTGCCCTCAGTCCTATTGAGAATCTTTCTGGATTCATGACCAATCTTCTGAGAGCCCAGAGCTGGGAATTTTGTCCTTGGTCCAAGGAAGAACCATACATATGCAAGCTGGTAACTTCCAGGAGGAGGGGGAAGTCCTCCTCATGTTGAATTGGAAGCACAGGCAGCTGTTCACATAGACTCAGAGCCATATTGCTATTGAGGTAGAGTCCAGAAGAAGGTGGGAGAATTCCCAGCCTTGGGAGCCAGCATGGAAAGCTGCATGTTCTAGAGTCGGACCCCATGATCCTCTTACAATTCACCACCTTCTAACTCACCCCTGCTGCCTCTCTCCTCTATTGACTCCCTGCATTATCATCTGATTAATATTTGCTGTTCCTCCCTCCTCTCCCCTTCCTTCTTCTGTTCTAGAAAATTAAAAAAACAAAACAAAACAAAGAGAACACATTTGGTATGGTGGTCCATGACTATCATTCCAGCTACTCAAGAGGATGAGGTTGGAAGGTTGCAAGTTTGAAGCCAGGCTGGAGAATCTAGCAAATAAAAATTTAAAGGCACTTCAATGTAGTAGCACACTTGCCTAGCATGTGCAAGGAGGACCTAGGTTTAATCCCCAGTAAGGCAAGGCAAAAAAAAATGAAACAAAACAAAACACTAAAAACCAGGAGACTAATAGAATGACGACCATATACCCATTAGCTCCAATAATGACCAATTCATGGCTAGTCTTGTTTCTGTTATATGCTCACTACTTTTACTATCACTACTCAATTGTCACTTTATCTGAATGGCTTTGAAGCAAACTTCAGTTACCTTTTTTTTTGGTACTGGGCATTGAACTCAGGACCTTGCACTTGTGAGGCAGGCACCGGAACCACTGAGCTAAATCCCCTGCCCCAAGTTACCTTTCAATCTGTAATTAGTTTAGCATCTATCTCCAAAGATAAGGATTCTCATTTGGATATAAAAATTCCATTATTATCCCTAACAATAATAATTCCCAATGTCTCCAAATACCGGCTTAGTGTTAACATTTCCTCAAATGTCTCAGCTTATTTTTATATTTGTTCAAGTTGGGATCTAAATGAGGTCTATATAGTGTCACTGGGTTATGTGGCTTTGTCTTTTTTCATGTAGACTATATCTCTGTTTATTGAGGAAATTGGGTTATTTGAACTATAGGGTTTCCCACAGCCCAAATTTCACTGAATGCATCCCTGTGGTATTATTTAGCATGTTCCTTTGTCCTCTGTATTTTCTTTAAATTGGTAGCTGAAGAGCTTCATCAAATTCAAGGATTTTGTGGGGGTTTTCGTTTACAAGAATATGTCATAGGTTGTGTTGTGTTTTTCCATCAGGAAGTATATCATGTCTGTGTTTCTTTTTGTGATATTAGCCGCCATTGAGTATCATTATCTAGATCTACTTCTTCATCTATTTTATTAAGGATTGCAAAATAGAAACATTCTATTTCCATTATTCTATCTTCATTTCATAGCTATACTGCTTCCATAAAGAGAAATTGCCTTCATCAATCGTCTGGTCACCCTTAGGTCATTCATCCCTCAAAGGTCTCAGGCCACAGAGTCAAAATATGAAAATGTTTTGTGTCCCCACCCCGAGTCCTCAGTATAGATTCCACAGGAAGAAAATGCCTTCCCCCCTCAACCATCTGTGTTCACTGTTTCAAAGAAATTTCAAAATGCATTGGCCAGCCAAGATATCAGCCCTGCTTCAATATCTGTAGGCTTCGTATTTACCAGTGGGAAAATACGGACTCATTTGAATAATTCAGAAAAATCTTTCTACTCTGTTGCTCTACAGTCTACTCCTTGAGAGTCTGAAGCTAGGACTCACATAAGGTATAGAGTGTTCTATCCCACATGGTGCTCAAGCCCTGGACCTCTGCTACCAGAGCTGTCCTTCTGGCCACATGATAGCAAATATCTGTCCTCACTTTTGAAGGTATAGTATTCAGTCTTGACTCTGAAGAGGAAGGAAACACAGAAACCTCCATGGAGAAAAGCCTTCACTAGCTAAGGCCAGGGATAGGCCACAGTCCAGCTGCTCACTTTGTGTCACCAGCCTTACCCATGATGGCTCTAGTCTCAGAGCCCCTCTGTCCATGTGAACTCTGAAAAGCTAGTCTGGCTACCCACATTTCTTTGCAGTTGTAGAGACTTAGAGTCTACAGCTGGGTGGTTTCCCAACAGCTCACACCAACAGAGACTCACTGGTTCACACCTGATGGGGACCCCAGAGACGAATCTTCCCATACAAGCTGTCAGAGACCCACCCATCCAAGCAAATAGCATTAAGGACTCAGGGTCCATTGTTTGGGGCCAGCCAGGCCAGCTGAGTATACCAACAGGATCTCTAAGGAGTGAGCCCTGGTGAGTGACCCGGATTTCAGCCACAGGCTCAAAAGCCTGCTGACTACTGTCTGCATCTGTAACCAGCTCCTGCTGGGGCCAGGGTTGCTGCACCAGGGCCATGAAGAGAAGCAACAGCGGGAGTATAATAGACAGCTACAGAGCTGCCATGAAGGGTGTACAGCTGGGCACCACCTGCCTATGAATGCCAGAGTGAAGTGTGATGTCTGGGAGCCCAGCTGGGAATGGGGGCCTGTTGTTCCCATCTACAAGAAATATGGTAAGAAGAACTAACTGGCTCTACTTAAGCTATTTACCTGCTACCTCAAATTCCTTTCTGAGCCAAAGTGTTCTGGCTTCTCACCAAAATACAAGAGGATTTTGGTTAAAACATATCCCCATTCCAAATTTATGAGCCACACTCTGGATCACCAGGCCCAATAATCCACTTGGATCTAGTTGGTATGAGTCCAAGTATTTGTATATGCTGAGCACCCATCACAGAAGAGCAGGGACTGGGGGTAGAGCCTCTCACCTCTAAGATGTTTGAGCCTTATCTGTGGAGGTTGAGGTGGGGGGCAGGGATTGGAGGGGAGGCAGACATGAGAGCTTGGTATTGTTGCTCACCTTATGTTCATAATTATTATCTGCTGCTGATAATCAGATGTAGCTGGCATGAGTCCCATGGCCTTGCCAACTAATAGCCCACCTGGATAGGAACCAAGCAACTCTGCCGCCTCTGAGCTATACTGGAACAGATCTTGCCAAGACTATGGCCTAGTTTCCAGAGCCTTGTACCCAAGTCTGTACAAGTTCAAAGGTGGATCAGATCCTTGCCATTTCTTGGGGATTGAATTTGCAGTGAGGAGCTCAGAATTAACCAGGCCTACTAAAGGCCGATAGGGTGATGACGTGGAACTGCCATTTGCTTCTACTGACATCAGCTTTTGAATCAACTCAGGTCATTCCTAAGGTCACAAAAGTGGCCTTGCTGGGAACAGAGCCTCATTCACATTGGGAACTAATAGAAACAACAAGGGTAGTAGTCACTAATGCTATTCACCAATATTTTTGTTTCTCTGCTTCCTAGACACATGGTAAGATTGCCTTTCCTCAACCTACTGTGAGTGGGTGGGGACATCTGTTAGTTTGGACCCATGAATCATGGGCAGAGGTAATGTCTATCACTTCTTAGCTTGAGTATTTCGTATTTCTAAATTGGTTCAGTATTTGTCTGCCTACCATGACATCTCTCTTTCTGCTTCTGTCTCTCTGTCTCTCTGTCTCCCTCTGCCATGACAGCTAGTGATTTGGAAATGAATGGTGGATGCTTCATCAGCCTGGATCTCAGAGTAAGGAGCACAGAGCAGAACTCTGCCAACCTGTACTGGATGAGAGTATTACCAACAAAGCCTCAGGTGCTACAAGCTTCAAAGATTTAGGGATTGTTACCACAATATAACTTAACTGACCTGACTGATACAACAAATCAGATCTGTCCGAGGCAAAACAGCTATTTTTGGTATCCACAAAGTAGACTCTACAGCCTTCTTGAAGTTCCAAGTCTGATGTAAGCTCTTAATGATCTTTTGTTCACTTTAGTGATACATCCATAGACTTCCTGGTGTGGCTCCCTCCAGATTCTGGAAGAGTACACTGGACTCCTAGGCCTTAAATCGCCCACGATGCCCTTCATACCTTGCACATGGTCAGTGATTGGCCTTGGAAGCCCACAGTGCAATAGGCAGGGTCATCGTTCCTCGAGGATGTCCATGTCCTCATCCCCAGGGCTATGTGACCTTACTTGGCAAAAGGAATTTTACAGATGTGGTTAAGGATTTTGAGATGGGAAATTTTCTAAATGATCTGGAAAAGCTCAGTGTTTATCAGAAGGGTCCTTAATAAGTGAAAGAGAGAAGCCAGAGTGTTAGTCACAGAAAGATTAGAAGATGGAATGCTGTTGGCTTTGAAGACGGAGGAAGGGAATATGTATCAAAGAGAGCAGATAGCTTCTAGAAACTGGAAAAGCCAAGGAAACAGATTCTCCCTTAGAGTCACAAGAAGGGACTCAGCCCTGCCAATACCTTGATTTTCATCCCATTTCAGTCTCCTGAAATCCACGATTGTAAAATAATAGATTGTGTAGTTTTAAGGCATTATCTTTGTAGTTAAATTATCATCAGTGGTAGGAAATTAATACACAGGAGATAACCGCCTCCTGCTTCTGAGTACTCTCAGGAGACCACCGCCAACCTTGTCAGAGCCACAGCGCAAATGTATTTGATGGAGCCCCTGACAGCCCCAGCAACTGTACTGTGACCATGGCGCCTGTCAACATCCTAATTGCCACAGTGATTACTGTAGATACTCCTCACCATCCTCCAAGTTGGCGTCTCCTGTTCACTGCCCATCAATGTCAAGTCATGAGAAAACCCAAGCACTTGCCGTCCTTACTCATGGCTACATGGTGAGCAGGTCATAGACATCAGTAAATCTCAGGTAAATGCGAGATTGAAGGGATGCCATGAAGCATTACCCTATCACATATGTTCTTCAGTGATTTACTGGAAATCTTCAGCAAGAAACATGAAGCTGAGTTATGTACAGCAAAAAATTAAAACAAAACAGCAAGGGATTAAAAAAAAAAAAAAAGCATTCAATGCTTTGCCCACTCACAGTTTTGTCAGGTGCAAGTACAAGCTGTGTGATTCTCCTTAGTTGGCAAATTCTTTGATTCCTTCTGCCATGCTTGCAGAGGGGTTTTCTGGTAGCAAAAGAGATCTATTCTCCCCTGGGCACCTGCTTCCTCCAGCTTATTAAAATTTCACTCAGTTTTTAGAGAAGTAACATGATTGTGGGAGCAAGGCTGTTCAGTGAGACTAGAATGAAGCAAACAAACCCAGATTTTAGTGACCTGAATATAGTTTGATTCATTCATATTTATTCCATCCTTGCTATTAAATAACAATTATGAGAAAATTATGGTTTGTGTTAACATCAGACAATGTGTTGGATGAGACCTAGAGAGGTAAATTTCCATTTCAACAAAAATAAGTATATCTTACTTATTAATAACCTGTTCCCGAAAAACACAAATTCTGCCCTCCAAAACTGGATGTTATTTTAAATAAATATAACACATTCTATAACAATCCCAAACTCTAAGATAATTTTTCTAAAACATTTGAAGCATGGAAAAATGCCTAAATGTATAACTACTGCCATGCTTGAATGCAAAATGCTAAATACATCACTCTAATCAAATTAATCACAGAGTGATAAAGTTTACGTTAAAATGGCTCTAACACCTAAATGAAAAACTTAAATTTATAAAACTTTGAAAGGAAACACAAAAATACATATCTTTGACTCTGGGTGGGCAAACATTTCTTAGAAGTGACATGAAAAAGAAAGCTAATTTGGACTTCACCAAAGTTAAGAACTTCTCTTTCTGATACTGATAAAAGAATGAAAAAACAAGTCACAGACGGAGAGATTACACTGGCAAACGACAAAGGATTTGATTTGGGAGGGGGTTTTTTATATACATAAAATCTTTCAAAATTCAGTGAGATAATAAATAATCCAGCTTTTAAATTGGCAAAATGTTTAAACAGAGGCTTTATCAAAGAAGATCTATGAATGACAAATCAGCACATAAAAAGATACTCATCATCATTAAAGGAAATGCTACACCTATAGAATAGATAATACTTTAAAAAACCACTTGATAATACCCAATGTTGATGAGGCTGTGGAGCAGCAGGAACTCTCTCTCATCCACTGCTGGTGAGGATGTAAAATGGTCCAACCATTTTGTGAAAGTTTGGCAGTCTCATAAAATTAAACATACAATAATCACACGATACACCAATCCCTCTCCTAGATAGTTACCCAAAAGAAATGAAAATTTATGTTCACATAAAAACCTGTCTGTCAATATTTATAGTGGCTTTACCCAGAAGAATCAGATTCTGGAAATAACTCAAATGTTCTTCAACTGGGGAATGAACTGCAGCCTACTCATGACATCATTAGCAATAAAAAGGAACAAATGAGGTTGTACACATCAAGATGAGTGAATCCCAAATGTGTTGTGCTGAGTAAAAGAAGCCAGATCCAAAAAGCTACCTGCTGTATGATTTCATTTATGCATCATCAGAAAAAAGGAAATGATAGCAACAGAAAGTAGAGCAGAAGTTGCCAGGGACTAGGGATAGGATGAGGGATTCCCTATGAAGAGACAGAGGGACAATTTTGAAGGGACAGTATATTCTACATCTTGATTATTATGGTGATGATATCACTGTCAGAACTGTGTACTCTGTAAGAGCGAATTTTACTGAATGTAAATTAGACCTAAGAAAATGACAGTAAGAGAACAAACCAAAGCCAGTTGCTTTGGAGGCAGCAGCATGCAGGGTTCCCATGACCCTTGTGGGGACTCCACGTGCTCGTCAGAACATCTGCATGTGAATCTGACATTCTATTATTTGTATTTAGAAAGGGATTTATGAGTTTTTGCATGCTGTTTAGTTAAAATGTTGACGTGAGGTTTGGGTATGTAAATATCATTTTTCCAATGTAAACATCAGCTAAAAATATATTGACAAATACATGGGTTCAATAAAGTTTGGATATTAAAAACCCACAGGGATTCCACTGGGAAAACAAGCTGGAGAGACATTCTGTAGGGTATGCCAGTATCAGGAGACTACTGAACTCTATTTTTACATCCTGGCTGACAGCCTATCCCATTGCTGGTAAACTGACATGTATATACAGCAAACCCTGTTGAATAAAAAGTCCTTTCTCTTTAGCATATCTTATTCCAGACACTGACAGTTAAACTAGAAAAAAATTAGAGAAATCCAAAAAAGCTGAATAATGGAAAGAATAAAGATGATCTGCTATTGATTAATACTAATATTGATTTCTATATTTAGTACCTAGAGAACGCATGGTCTTTTTATGTCCATGAAATTTTCACAAAAGTTGATAGTCTAAGATATCCTAAAATGTATAACAAGAATAAACTATATTCTCTGAGTGCAATTCAACAGTACTATAAAAAGATAATGGGAAAATAACCAAAAACTTCTAACTACTTGGAATAAAACTTACAATTACGGAATATTTGGCAAATCTTAATACTGTGAATCCTGACTGCTGAAACTTGTAGGATATAGCCAAAGCTGTACTTGGAAGGAAATGTATAGACTTAAACAACTCAATTACCAAATAAGAAAAATGAAAATGAGCAATGAATTTAGTAATCAATTGAATATTCTGGCATGTATTAGGCAATTAAATATTTAGTGAGTGAAAAAATTAAAGAGAAACAACAAAATAAACAGGGAAAAGGGGATAAAGGAAAATTTTACTTAGTTACTAAATTTAAACACAAAAATTAGATCAGATAGCTGAATGGGAAGAGGGCAATAAAATGAACTATCAATCAATTAAAAAAGAAAGAAAAGCACATAAAATTTAGAATAAAAAGGAAATGTAGCCCCCAATCTAAATGAAATCTAAAGAATTATAGAAGAATATTTTCTATATTATGCCATCCATTTGATAATTGATGAAATGAGAGATTTTCTATGAAGATATAAATTATTAAAAGTATGTAAGAAGGGCCGGGGATTTTAGCTCAGTGGTTTTGCTGCCTGCTGCGCAAATGCAAGGACCCAAGTCTGATCCCCGGTACCAAAAAAAAAAAAAAAAGAGTATGTAAGAAGCAGTATAATAAAACCAGGAGGCATTATTAAAATAAAGGAAAAACAATGGATTTTGAAGCAATTCAACAATAATACCTCTCATTTCAAATCTAAGTTCTTTCTCTTAGTAGCTGTGAAACCCTATAGAATTATTTAATGCTTCTCACCCTCAGCTTTCTTATCTATAAAATGGCACAGTCAAACCTACCCCAAAAGACTATTGCAGGATTTAAAGAGATACATGTGAACAGCTGAGCTGAGGTACTGCTGTAATTATTACAATTTTAAAAGACCTTGTAAGAATGTGATCGAGGAACTATCCTTGTCAGATCCTGGGGCCAGAGAGTCCCACTGTTTTCATGGCTACTGGAGCTCTTTCAGAACCTAGAAAAAGATGAAAGTCTCCTCATTCCTTTTTAGGTGACAAGTGCATCCCTAACACCAAGACCTGCAAAGGTAACACGTGAAAGAGGAGAAATCAAACCTCTTAGAAATATAGATATAAACTTTCTAAATAAAGTACTAGAGCTCCATCTTGTTAGTCCTTGTGTATCAAGCCAGTGTTTCTTTATAATGTTTCTGATTATGTAATGCATTCATTTCCTAGTGCTATTATTAAAAAAATTACCATGAACTTGATGCTTTAAAAACACACAAATGAGCCAGGCATGGTGGCATATGCCTATAATCCCAGTACTCGGGAGGCTGAGGCAGGAGGATTGACATTAGTTCGAGGCCAGCCTGGGCTACACAGTGAATTCAAGGCCAGCCTGGACTACACAGTGAGACCCTGTCTCAAAAAACAAAACAAAAATAACAACAACAAAAGCAAAACCACGAATGTATTCTCTCTATGCTTTTGGAGTTCATAACTCCACAATTAGTTTCACTGGGCCAAAATCAAGGTGTCAACGGGGCTGTGTTTCTGGAAACTCTAGGAGATAGTCCTTTTGATTTCCACTATCGCATCCTTGGTCTTTTCCAGCTCCCACTTTTCACCTGTATTTTTGCCTCATGCTCATTCTCATTCTCATTCTCCTATTCTCCCCATCCCCACCCCAAGGCCCATCCTCTCTTTTCTGGATATGCAAACCCTGCCTCCCTCTATCTCCCTCGTATGAACACACGTGATTGAATTTACAGTCCACCTGAGTAATCTAGACTACTCTACCCATTTTAAGATCCTTAACCAGTTTTCCAAAAACCTTTTTGTGCCATATGAAGTAACACTATTTATTGGATATAGATATCTCTTATGGAAACACTTTTTATCTGAATCTGGTCCTTGGCCTCCAAAGATTCACCTCTATCCAAAGGCAAAATATATTCACTCCATCCCAGCATCCTCAGACTTTAAAGCTATTACAGCATTAACTCAAGTCCAAAATCACATCATTAAATCAGGTACCAGAGAGACTCTAGGGATAATCCATCTTTGAGCAAAATCTCTTTCCATCTATGCACTTGTGAAACCAGAAAACAAGTTATCTGGTCCCAAAATGTAATGGTAGTTCAGACATAGTATAACACTTACAAGTGTAACCACTCCAAAAAGAAGAGAATTAAAAGAATAAAGGGGTCACTTGCTCCCAATGAATTCCAAAATCTAGTAGAACAAATTATATTAGCTTTCAAGGCCTGGGAGTAACCCTTTGCAGCTCAAGACTCTTCCTTTGGACCTATGGCTCTGGTGTCTTCTGCTCCCATGGGTCTCAGGTTCAGGCCTGAGGTTCTATCTCTCTCAGTTACTCACCCTTTTCCTTGAAGGGCCACCCATGTTTGCAGTTGAGCAGTTTTATCAGACTCTTTCCTGCCTGTAGAATTTTGGGAGCCTGGTGGCATTCATTTATTTCATCTCCTTTATCTCCTTCTCAGTCTCAGTTGGAAGTATTTCTGCTAAACTAATATTCTCAAAAACTTTGTGGGTCTCTCATATATTTCACAAATTGGTGTCCTTAGATAAGAGGATCTTCCACATATTGTCCCTATTTCTGGCTCCCGCTGAGATGAATAAGTGGATCCATGGGTCTTACCTTTCATCTTTTCTGCACTAGCAAAAAGTTGTCCAACCATACTGTTGGCCTTTCCAAAGCCCAACATCCTAACAGTGAATCTCTTCATACTACTATGTTTTTAAATTTACAGGCTGAGAACTTCTCAAATCGTCTAATACCAGTTCCTTTTGCTTAAGAATTCTTAATTTTAAAAAAGAGTTCTTATGTCTTTCTCCTCAAATTTTTCATAAGCAAAATGAAACCAGGCTGTACTTTCAATACTGTGCTTGGAAATCTTCTTGGTCAAATAGCCAAGTTCATTGTTTACAATTTCTGCTTTCCACATAACTGAAGGTTTCAATTCAGATTCTCTTTCTGCCACTACATAACGAGGACCTCTTTTCCTCTACTTTTCAAAAACGTGTTCCTCCTTAGCCCTCTGTTATGGTTTTTATCTAAAATGTTCCCCAAATCCTCATGTACTTCCAGCTGGGGCTTTTGGGAGTGATTGGATCATGGGTGTGTGATATTAGATTATGGGAGCATGATAACTGGATTAGTTTAATGACTGGATTAGTGTGGTTCTAGGTGTGGCTGAATGGATTTACTAGAGACAGAAGATGTACATGTCTACCCCGGGTGTGAGTAACACCAAACAATAGACCTGTAGCCTGGGCAGAATAAAAAGGGAAAGGGAGGCTCATTGCTGTTGCTTTTTTCTGCTCACCCTGCCTTCTACTGTTTCTCCTCTGTCATGCCCCTCTGCCATACTTCCCTGCCTTGGAGCCAGCTGACTGCAGACTGAAACCTCTACAAACTGTGACCTAAAATAAACCTTTCCTCCTTTAACTTGTGGGTGTCAGGGATTTTGTACCAGCAATGAGAAAGTAACTAAAATACCCTCTCTAACAACATCTTTAACATTCATGTTTCTACCAACCTTCTACTTAAGATCATGTCTTTCTCTACTGTGCAACTAAGCTTTCTCTACTATGCTTTTTACGTCTTCCTGGGAAAACTGTTATATCATATTTCCACTAATAGTCTGTTCAAGTCAATTTAGGCTTTTCCTATCATGTACCTCAAAATTCTCAGTCCTTCTCATCATCCAATTTCAAAGCCACCTCTACAATTTTAGGTGTTTGTTACACCAGAATTCCACTTCCAGGTACCAAATTCTTTATCAGGCTTCAAGGAACCAGAGAAAAAGAATGCATAAAACATATCTATTTAAGAATATTGTTGCCAAGAACTGGCTTATGTACTTGTGGGGACTAGCCAGGCAAGTCCGAAGTCTATAGTGTAAGATATCAGAAAAAGCAAGGAGGAATTTTGGAGTAAAGCAGAAACTTCAGTCCACAGGTATAATTTCTTCTTTTTAAGAAAAACCTAAGTTTTCCACTTAAGGCCTTTCCACTGACTGAATCAGGGCCAGACTGTCAAGGAGAATCTTCTCTGGTTAAGAATAACTGTCATACATGTTAATCACATGTATCCAACATCTTCAAGTATTTGATTGGATAATGAGGACTACAGCCTACCCAAGTTGGCACATAAAACTGACCATCATGCATAATAAATAGATGACTAATGAAAAATATTCAGACAACCTAGAAATAAAAAATAATTCAACAAAAACTACCAGAACTGCCACCTAGAGATATTACTAACCCCGCTGTGACTATCTTTCTAGATTTTATTCCAAGTGAATACAAATACACAGACTCACATGTTTATATCTTAAAGAGATCATAATATAAATTTTTAATGTTTACAAACAAAAATAACTATATATGTAGCTATAGCTATTTACATATACATATCTAAATGCATGTATGTTCATATATAGCTATTTATATAAATATGTACATATGTATATTTTAGAAGTACTACATGTTCAACTTCTAAACTCATTTTATGAAGTCAACATTATTCTAATATAAAAACAAGGCCAGGACACTACCAAAAAAAAGAATATTAGAGACAGTTTTCCTGATGAGCATAGATATAAAAGTCTGTGTCCCCAAACCAAATTCAGCAACACATTAAATGATTCACTTACCATGATTAAGGGGATTTATTCCTGGAATGGAAGGATGGCTCAACAGTAAATACAATACATTATGCTAATGGAATGAAGAATGAAAATCATGTACTATCTCAGTAGATGAAGAAAAAGCATTTAGTAAAGTACAACTAATTTCATAATAAGAACTCAACAAATTAGACATAGAAGAAATGTATCTCAGCACAGTAAAGGTAACATAAAAATCCCACAGATAACATCATTCTCAATAGCAAAAAGCTAAAAGCTTTTCCTGCACCTCAGGAAAAGACAAGGATGTCCACGGTCACCACTACTAGTCAGTAGGGTACTGAATGTCCTAGCCAGAGCAATTAGGCAAGACAAATAAACTGAAAACATCCAAATAGGAAAGGAAGAAGTAAACTTGTGTCTGCTTGCAGATGACATGACCTCACACATGGAAAACTCCACAAACACTGTTAAACAAATCACGTAAAGGTACAGGATACAAAATCAACCTGCAGGCCGGGTGTGGTGCCACAGACCTGTAATCCCAGCACTAGGCAGGCTGAGGCAGGAAGATCCCAGCGAGTTTGAGGCCAGCCTGGGCCACATAGTGAGTTCAAGGCCAGCATGAACTACATAGCTCCCTGTCTCAAACAAACAAAACAAAACAAAATCAAAAACACAAAAATTATCCTGCAAAAATTAGCAGTATTTCCATACACCAACAGTGAACCATCTGAAAAAGAAATAAGAAAACAATCTCCCTTACTATAGCTGGAAAAGAAAAATAAATAATTTGAGAAGTGGGGCCTCTAGGTCATTGGGGACATCACATTTGGAAGGGATTAATGCTGGCCTCACAGGGTGAGTTATTTTCCCTGAGAGTAGGTTCTTAAAAATAGTGCAAGGCTGGCCTCTCCCCTGTTTCTGGCTTTCCATATCACATGATCTCTTCCACACATGCTCCTGCCATTACAATGCCCACCACCAGGAGGCCTTCAAATAGATGGTGCTGCCTGGACTTGGACTTCCAAGTATCTGGAAGACTAATAAATCTGTTTGTTATGAAGTATACGGCCTCAGGCATTTTATCACAGCAACAGACAACAAACTAATACAGGTACAAATTTTCAGTTTTAAGATAAATAAGTTAAAAACAATAACTACGTGAAGTGGTGGATAGTTAATTAGCTGGTATGTGGTAATCATTTGACAATGTATATGTATATCAAAACACGTTTGTGCAAAGTGAAGTATTCTATTTGAATTCACTTCAATTTTTATTGTCCATTATGCTTCAATAAAGCTAGAGGAAGGAAATCCTGTCATTTGTGACAACATGGATGAAACTAGAGAATATTATAAATGAAATACGCCAGGCACAAAAAGGTCAATGTTGCATGAGACGCCACAGAGGTGCACAGAGGTGGGTGTGGCAGAGAGATGGGGAGACATTAGGTAAAGGGCACAAAGTTTTAGTTAGGACAAGTGAGTTCTGCAGACCTACTGTACTGCATAGTGGCTACAGTTAATAATAATGTATATGCTTGGAAGTTGCCAAGACAGTAGACGTTTAATGTTCTCACCATAAAAATAAGTATGTGATGTGTAAGATATGTTAATTATCTTCATGCCATCATTTAGTGACGTGTATGTATATCAAAACATCACATTTGTATACCAAAACATCACATATGTATATCAAAACATCACAATATGCATAATTTTTGTCAATTATACCTTAATAAAGCTAGAGGGAAAGAAAGAAAAAGAAACCAACCCTGCTCCCCCTTGACCTCTGACTTCTAGCTTCCCACTTGTGAGAAAATAAATGTCTATGATTTTAAGTTGCTACTCTGTGGCACTTGGCTATGGCAACCCTAGCAGATGAACACAGTTAAGTATAACCCTAAATTTAAATGTCACATGGGGCTGTGTCTCAGCACCATTGCTTAGAATTTGTTCATTTCATTGAAAAATATATTCAAAAAGTTCTTAACCTACACACAGATTGGAACAATTCTTAAGAATGTACATTGCCTGTCTGCATCTCATAGAAAGTAGGAGAGGGAGGATTTAACTATCTGAAGATTCAGCTCACCATTATTTACTTCTCCAGAAAGGAATATGGGTCCCATAGTTCTGTGGTTGGCCCTAAGTCACCCTTCTAGAAGCTCAGCTGGCTCAGACAGTTCCTGGTATGTGTTTTGCAGCTACACCATCCTGACTGCCCCAAGGACAAAGTTTTTAACATGGAGTTGCTCCTGGGGAGAGGGCAATCAGTAAGCAGTAGATCACACAAAATTCTTTGAGCTAAGATTGTCTCTACCAGGCAGCAGGGAGGTCATTCCAAGGGGCCCAAAATTTACTAAGAAGAGAATAGCTTGGTATGGTGGCACACATCTGTTATCCCAGCACTCACAAGGCTGAGGCAGGAGGATCACTGCTGTTCGAGGCCAGCTGGGCTACATAGTGAATTTGAAGCCAGTCTGAACTACATAGTGAGATCCTGTCTCAAAAAACAAGGGAAGGGGGTTGATTTGAAGCTATTTTTCAAGGGACAGGAGACAAAATAAGACCAAAATAAACAAAAAAGGAATACATGTTCAATAAGCAGCACTCAGAAAGATATGAAAGAGAAAGTAAGTATTACTGAAGGTCTCATCAGTCAGACAAACTGCCATTAACATTTTGATGTATTTTTAAAAACTTTTCAGAGATGTAGCAATATGAATATATCCATATAAATATATACACTTAATTGTAATAGCCATATAATTTTTTTCCCTAAGGCTACACTTTACTGATTGATTATCTTTTTTTTTTTTGGTACCAGGGATCGAACTTGGGTCCCTGCGCTTGTGAGGCAGGTGGCAGAGACACTGAGCTAAATCCCCGGCCCTATTTATTTATTTTTGGTGACAGGGTCTCACTATGTGATTCAGGCTAACCTTGAACTCACTACTTAGCCCAGGCTGGCCTTGAATTTGCAGTGATCCTCCTGCTGCAGCCTCCAGTGTGCTGGGATTACAGGCATGTAACATGACTGGCCCTTAGGCTGTACTTTAGATGTATTTAATTTGTTTAGAGGTACTATAATTTATTTAGTCAACCCTTTTCTGGGTTGATCCTTGCGTTAATCAAAACTTTCTGTTGTAAGTGACAAATAGTCAAAGGAGTTAATGAGAAACAGAGGGTGTTGGCTTAACTGAAGGGAAGGTCGTGGCACAGTGGGAACAAGGACTCAAACAGTGTCAGACTTCTGTTTCTCCAGCCTCAGTAGGTTCTCAGTAGGTATGCTCTGTGTGAAGGCTGCCAGCTGCTCTAGAGTTGCTTTCTATAGTTTTGAAAACTGGTGGCAGAGATCGCTGCTCATTTACCCAGTACTCTAATAGAACCCCAATTTTATGAGAATCAGTGTGTCCAGGTAAAAACTACGCTTGAGACTCCCTTACAAGTAGGACTCAGTTCTGGTCAAAAACAAAAGTTGTAAATTAGAGTTATGAGAAAAGCTTTCTAAAGGATGTTCACTCAGTTTATATGCATCCTTCTCCCCTTTCCCTTTTCCTGCCCGATACATGGATGTAACTGGTGAGCTGCTGCAACCATTTTGTGACTGAGGCAAATTTGATAAGGGAAACCACATGCTAAGGAAGTTAAACCAGAAAGATAGAAGACTCATGGGTCGATGGTGGAATTGTTGTACAATTCTGCAATGCTTCAGACTTCTTCTACATGAGAGAATAAGCCCCAGTCTTCTTTATGACACTGTTAGTCGACTTTTCTGTTACATGTAGCTGCTTCAGTCTCTGATGTACAATCCCAGTAGAAAGATTAGGTCTGCCTAAATAATTCTACCATTGAAAACATCAAAAAGTAACTTGACTGGTTTGACTCAACTTTATGCCTGTCCCTCCCTGAAGCCACGGAAGTGGTACATCAATTAGGACACATATTGTCCAGAGAAACTGAAGGCTCAATTTAAAACTCCAGATCAGCACTGTTGCCGCTGGTAGAATATAAAATGGTATTGTTGCTATGGAAAACAGTATGACAGTTTCTTAAAAATTAAAAATAGAATTAGCATATGGTCCAGCAATTTCTTTTCTTCCAAAAAAATTTGAAAGCAGGAACTCAAACAGATACTTGTGCAACAATGCTAAGAGCAGCAATATTCACAACAGATTAAAAAGTGGACAGGATCTAGGTCTCCAGCAATAAATATATATATATATATATATATATATATATATATATATGAATATTACTCAGCCTTCAAAAGGAAGAAAATTCTGATAAATGCCACAACATGGATGAACCTTGAAGGCATTATTCTAAGGGAAATAAACCAATTACAAAAGGATCAATATGGTAGGATTCCACTTATATGAGATCACCAGAGTAGCCAAGTTTGTGGAGACAGGAAGTAGAATGGTGGTTTCTGAGGGCTAAGGCAAGTGGGAAATAGAGACTTATTGTTTAATGGGTACAGAATTTTTGTTTGGGACAATGAATGACTTCTATTGCTACGCTAACAAATTACTACAACTTTAGTGGCTTAGATAACAAAAATTTATTATTTAGATGTCTGACCCTTCTGGGCTACTGGAATAAAAAAACCAAGGTACAGCAGTGCTCCCTTCTCCTGGAGGATCTAAAGTAGAATCTATCTCTTTACTCCCAAAGGTTCCTGTACTCCTTCATTTCCATCTTTGAAGATGGCAGCATGGCATTTCTCTGATCTTGCTTCAGGTTTCACCTCACTTCCTGTTCTGCCATCTTCTTCCACATTTAGGGAACTTATGACTACATTGGGCCCACCCACACAATCCAGGAGAATTCCCTTATCTGAACATCAACCTGAGTTACAATCCATTCATGTAATTCTCTTCTGCTATGTGACCTACCCTATCTTTCGCTTAACACAGACAGAACTGCAAAAACCCAGATAGCTAACATCGTACTTAATGAGGAAAGACTGAGTGGAAAGAGATAAGGATGTCTACCCTTGTGGGCACTGCTGGAGGCTCCAGCCAGAGCAATTAGGCAAGAAAAAGAAATAAAAGGTAGCCAGAATGGAAACAAAGAAATACAGAACTATCTTTGCCTGCAGATGACATAATCTTATAGATAGAAACCAAGACAGAAAAACCAGCAGAACTCATAAACAAGTTCAGTAAAGTTACAGGATATTGGGTTATTATCGAAAAATTAGTTATATTTCTATACACCAGTAATGAAAAAATCTGAAAATAAAATCAAGAAAACAAGTTCATTTATAACATCAAAAAGAATAAAATATTTAGGGATGAACTTAATAAATGAAACACAAATTTATAACCTGAAGACTATAAGACATTTTTTAAGGAAATTGAGGAAGACCTAAATAAATCTTTAGGATCACAGCATGATTCTAAAATCATAAGAATTAATATTGTTAAGATGGCAATATACCTCAAATTGATTTATGAGTTCAATTCAATCTCTATCAAAACCCCAGCCAGCTTTTCCCCAGCCTTTGACAAGCTGATCCTAGAATACATATGGAAATGCAAGAGACCTAGAGTGCCAAAAAGATCTTTAAAAAGAAGAATGGAGTTAGAGGGCTTATATTTCCCAACTTGCAAACTATAAATCTTCAGTTATCAAGACAGTGTGTACTGGTATAGAATGGATATATGGGTCAGTGGAACAGTGCAGAGATTCAAGAAATAGTTTTTTATGGCCAATTGATTTTTAAGACAGTCAAATAGGGGAAAGAATAGTCCTTACACCTAGTGGTGCTGGGATAACTAGATATCCACATATAAAGCAAAGTTTATGGCTTGTGTCTAGATGTACCCCCAAAGCCTCATGTGGTCATAGGTGGCTTTTTCAGAGGTGGCTGAATCTAAAGGTGTGATGCTGGGATTAAGGGTGTGTGATTACTAAAGGAGTACACTGACTGGTTTGGCACCACCCTAATCCTTAATCCTGGTAGTCTGGATAAGATAAAAGGGACAGAAAGATCCCGTTAGGATTCCTTTGTTGCTTTTGCTATGGGTGCTAAGGTTCCCTTGTGGGTGCCATAAACTGTTTCTCTTCTGCGATGCCCCTCTGCCATGTGCCACTCTGCCTTGGAGCCAGCTGATTATGGGGTGAAACCTCTACAAACTGTGAACTAAATAAACCCTTTTCCTTTTAACTTTGGGTGTCGGGTATTTTGTCTCAGCAACGAGAGATAAGTAACTACAGTGGGTCCTCAAGTCACAACAGGCCTGACATACAAACAACTTGGGTTAATTAGATTAATGGAAGATTCATCTGCCTCTTGTTATCTATAGTGTGTAAGAAGGTAAACGTCCAGATCTCAGCTGTATTGACTTACAACCAATTTAAATTACAACAAGCCCTTGGGAATCCATGAAGTTCATTAAGTCAAGGGTCCACTGTAACACAGGTTCCAACCTCCCACTACCGTATACACAAATATTCAGACCTAAAATATACAAATACAGACCACAAATACAGACCTAAATGAAACTGCTGAGACTATGCAAATCTTAGAGCCAAATATAGGAGTACTGTCTCCTACCTTGAGTTTGTGCACAACGGAGTCGCCAAGCGGAGCTGGTCAGGAGGATCACGGACACACAGCTCAACATCGTTGCTGAGACACTGGGGAGGTTGGTCTTGTTGGTCACCCTCTTGTCATTATGCGGCCATCAACCATGCCAAGAAGCAGAAGTAAGTGGTGCTCTCTCCTCCCAGGGTTCCACGACGGAACCTGAGACAAGATGGAGAGGGTGAGGGCCCCTCATACTTTACTTCATCCCCTCCACCCGTCACAAAGCAACCAATTACAACCGGATTTTTCCAAACAACTTTCATTTCCTCAAAGTCGTTCTTAACCCTATGGAACAAGAGCCTGTTCCTGCACAGGGCCCAGTATAGGTTGCTACTCCCCCTACCATATAAAAATATTGATCTGAAACAGGAAACACAGGGGTAAATCTTTGTGGCCTGGGCTTAGCCAAAGCTCTCTTTGTTTTGATGTCATATGCCCAGATGACAAAAGAAAAGCTGGACAAGTTGGACTTTTGAAGTTTTTCCTGCTTCGAAGGACATCGAGAATGTTAAAAGACAACCCAGAATGAGAGAAAATATTTGCAAATTATATTTGAGAAGGGTCTGGTATCTGAAGTACATAAAAAACCCTTACAATTCAACAGTAAAAAAAATGAAAAACCCAATTAGAATATGGATAAAGAAATGTAAACAGATTTCTTCAAAGATATGCAAGTGGCAAACAGCACATGAAAAATGCTGAGTATCATCAGTCCTCAAGGAAATGCAAATCGAAACCTTGATAAGAGGGCTGGGGCTGTAGCTCTGTGGCACAGCACTTGCCCAGCATGCATGAGGCCCTGATCTAATCTCCAGCACCAAAAACAAAAACAAACAACAGAAACCGCGATGAGATATAGCTTCACAACCAGCAAGATGGTTAAAATTGAAAAAAACAACAACAAAAACAACCAACCCCAAAACAGGCAAAACAGGCATCGTGGAGGATGTGGTGAAGTTGAAATGCTCATATATTGCAGGTAGGTTCTAAAATAGTGCAACTACTTTGGAAACAGTTTTGCAGTTCCTCAAAATGCTACCACATGACCTAGTAATTAGTTACCACATGACTTAGTAATTCTTACTATGTGTATATATACCCAGGAAAAATGAAAATATATGTCCACCTAAAAACTTGTACACAAATATTCACAACAATATAATTCATAATAGACAAAAAGTGAAAACAAGTGTCCATCAAAGAATAGATGGATAAACAAAATATGGTCTACCCATACAATGGAATATTATTCAGCCATAAAAAGGGAGTATTGACACATGGAATAGCATGGAGGGACTTTGAAAATAGTATGCTAGCTGGGTGCGGTGGTATACACCTATAATCCCCAAACCCTGGGAGGCTGAGGCAGGAAGTTTGAAAGTTCAAGTCTAGCCTGAGCAATTTAGCAAAACCCTATCTCAAAATAAAAATTTTTCAAAAAAGGTCTGGGGATGTAGCTCAGTGCAAAGGTTCTGAATTCAATCCCCAGTGCAGCAGAGAAAAAGGAAGGAAAGAAGGAAGGAAGAAAATTAAAGAAGCCAGATACAAAAGGCCAATATTATAGGATTCTGTTTATATTAAAGGCCAAGTATAGCAAGTGTACAGAAATAGAAAATAGATTAATGGTTACAATCGCTGAAGTCAGGGTTGGGGAACGGGGAGACTTCCAGAGAGTATGAGGCCTCTTTATAGGGCGATGAAAATGTTCTACTCCTAAACGTTGAGGATGGTTGCATAAAGCCAACATGCTGAAAACTATGGAAGCATGCCCTTTAAATAGGTGAACTGTATGAATTAAATTTTTAAATTAAATTAAACTGTATGAATTAAATTTTAATAAAGCTGTTTTAAAAATAAACCTAGCCTCTCGATTGGGAACCTTTTTGTCCTAAAGACAATCTTCTCTATAATTTCATCTGCACCTTTGTATTTATCTACTTCTGGAACTGCTATTCTACATAGTATATTTCAAAGATCTGTCCTACATAGCACACACAACTGGAAAGTCACCGTCACCCGTGGTGGCGGATGGGCCAGCAACTCACCTCCCATCCCCACGCCCCACCCAAGGGAGTTTTGCAAGATCATGACCCTTTCTAAGCCTCCTCCTATTACTTCTTGTTCCTAAACATTTCCCTCTGTCTCTTTCTCCAGGACTTGAGAGAATCACCCAGGGCTCTCTTTTAGTGGCATGGTTCCCAAACCCGGCAGCCCATCAACATCACCTACAGAGCTTGTTAAAGACACGGATGGATGCCAGCCCTCACCTGCTGATTCTGATTCTACAAGCAAGGCAGGGCCCAGAAATCTGGAGAAATCTGGAGCAGATTTTAATAAAATGGCCTGGATGATTGGTGACTTTAATTCAGCATTTGGAAACCACGTTTAATTCACTAATTCCTCATTCTGTAATATCCAGTCTGCTATTTACTGCTCTATTGAGCATTTTAACAATGTTTTTCACCTCAAAGAACTCTTCTCTAGTCTCAAACTGCTCTTTTTTCATGACTTTTTTCCCTCTCTGCTTTATTATAGTGATGTCCTCTCATATCTCACAGAGAATACTAATTAGAGGGTTGTGAGAGTTTTGGAGGCTCTGTTCTTCTTTCTGTATTATTTTGTGCACATGCCCAGAGTACTTACCTCCTAAGAGACTCTCCTTCTCCCTTGACCTGTGGTGTCAGGCCTGTGAATCCTCAGTGTGGCAGGGCTCCTGTACCCAAAGAGGCAACACAGCAGGATGAAGACTTGGGCGACAGAGATGATGTGTCTTCTACAGGGATGGAAATTTCCAGCATCTTCTAAAGCAGTGGTTCTCTGCTTTTGCTTCATATTAGAATCAGCTGAGAGCCAGGCGTGGCGATGCCTACCTAGCCTCAACTACTAGGGAGACTGAGGCAGGAGGCTCAGAAATGTGAACCCACTCTGGGCAGTTTAGTGAGACCTTGTCTCAAAAAAGTATGGGAGGTGCTCAGAGTGTGTAGCTCAGAGCAAAGGCCTTAGGTTTAACCCCCAGTATGAGAAAATATGAGAGAGAATATGAGAGAATATGAATACGAGAATCACCTGGGGGAGCTTTTAAACCTCCCAATGCCTGGCCTGCACACAGACCAAGAAATGAGAGCTCTCTAGAGCTGGGCCCCAGGAATCAGGGCAGTCTAAAAGCTTTCCAGGTGATCCCAATATGAATTCAAGATTGCCCATTGAAGTTAAATCTGGATCAACACATCTCAAAAGTTCATGGGGTGGGAATGACCTGGGGCTCTTAGTGAAAAGCAGTCTCTCAAAGTGTACTGTGTAGCTGGAGATTTTTCGCCTCTAGCAGGCTGGCCTAGGATTCCTACTTTGAATATTAAGAATCTCACGTGTTCACACCCAGCAGCAGCCTTTGGGACTTGGAAATTCAGGTTCTCTGGGCTGACCCCAGGCCTTCTGAATCAGAAAGCCAGGGGGGACCTGGAAGGTTGCTCATTTGAAAACCTACAGCAACTTCTCTATGTGTGGCCTCTGAACACTTCATCAGAATCATGGGACTGTGCAGTCTGGGGACCCTACCCTAGCCTGCCCCATCTTGCGCTCAGAAAGAGAAGCCGAAGATCCTGCGTGTTGAGCACATTTCCCAGGCGGTTCTAACACACAGGCACATCTAAGAACTACTGTCTCTGAGCCTTACCTTTGCTAGGCCTCTGAGATGTTTCAATGTCCCAACACTGTAGCAGTTTTGGTAATTTCAATGCCCCAGGCTAGTTCTACCTGGTTAATTACCTGCGCAGAAGCTTAACATGATTAATTCAGGTGGATACCATCTTGGAAGTCCTCTAGAACCCTATAATTATGTGTGAAATACACATTTAAGTTAAACATAGGGGTAAAGAGTACCCTATGATGCTCAGGGGCCTAAGGGTATGCAGAGCAGATTTTGAGCAGGACGGGGAAGCCGCTCCCTCCTAAAACTACTTTGTGGCCATATGGTGTCCAGAGAAAGCTGGAAACTGGGGCTTCCCTGTTCCCAAGCCAGACTTGATAGCATCCAATTAGTCTTAATGCCACTGGTCTGCTTATGCCCAGAAAAAAAGGTAGTAGAGTCTCTGTAGATAACACCTAGTAGAGATCTAGGTGTAATTACTTTAATAATTTGATGGCAAAAAGTGCAAATGAAATGTAATTTTTTTCAAAATATATATTGGGGATCTGAGTTATGAGAATCTGATTGGTCTCTTGCATAGGCACTTGCAGAAACTGGGTCTCTGAGTATGTGTTTGCTTTTATAAATAATACATTTTAATGTGCTGTGCTATGATGTGTTGAACAAATGGAGAGACTTTGGTTCAGAAAAATTTTTCCCCCTCTGTACTAGCCAAGTATTTCAAATGATTTGGCTTTGGCTTCAATTTTTTTTTTTTTTTTTTTTTTGGTCTAAGACATGACCAAAAAAAAAAAAGAAAAGAAAAATCAACTCCAAAGTGCTAAAGAAACAGCCAACGTACCTCCATAACTGCCCACCCCACCCCTGGGCAGAGAAAGGAAAATCAAAATAACACAAAACAGCTCAACTGGCCGTTCCCTGGGGAACTGAAAATAGTTCTTGAGGGGCACATTTCCCACCCAGGGCTTCCTCTCCAGCCCTCATTCCCGGGCTGAAGCTGGAAAGGCGCCAGGCTTCAGCACCTCCTAGCTTTTGATCGCTGTTTACCCCCCTGAAACATGATTGTCTATAATTATGTATAATCTCTCCCTTGTTTACTCTTTTCCACCGAAGCTTGAACGTGGTGCAATTGTGTTTCTCTCTTTCTCTGTTCTGCCTTGGTGCAGCGAAGAAACATTTCCTGTATTTTTTACTTTTTTTTTTTTTTAAAGAAAGAAATGTTAGGTTGCCATGTGTCCCTTTATGCTCACAGATTCAGCATGCTGGCAATTCCTGAACTGATTCATTCAGTAATGCCAGTTAGTGCCAAGCACTGTGCTAAGCGCCTTGGAGGAATTAGAAGTGAAACCCAAAATGCTCCTTGAGCCTTTCCCGGAATAAATGCCTCTTTATATAAAATATGCGATGACAGAGGAAGAGCATGTAACTGGGAACATAATGGGAGGAAATAAAGTGACTCCTCTGTCCCTAACAACATATCAACTGGCACTATTTCCCTGCTGTCAGTCACTTGCTACTTTAATTTCTGGCCCTGAATTAATCATTAATAGCTGAATGTATTAGAGGCAGGGACCAGGAGTAAACTATTTGGCTTTTTGCACTATGGTGTATCTCTACTCTATTTCACAGAAAGCAAAATTGAGTTCTTTATATACAAAGTGGATCCCTAAAACCCAAACAGGTCCCTAAAGACATATGTGCAAGGATCTGTGAACCACACCTGCAGGCTCTGTGCACAATCACGGGATCTCACACCCATGATGACCCTGTGGTTGCTTTCATACCCACCCCCCCCATCATCACTGCGACATTCTTAATCACTTTTGAGTAAGGAACCCCGTGTTTTCATTTTTGCACTGGATCCTGCAAATGATGGAGCCATTCCTAGCTTTCTGGCTGGACTTTGAACAACAGAAGTTCATCCAGTGTCTAACAGCACAGAGGACGGGGGCAAGAGAGGAGTTTGTGTGCGTGTGTTCGTTTGCTAATGACTCTTGTGGCACTCCTCCAGCCTGTGTTTAGGTTTCTTTAACATGCTATTAAACTTGTCAAGTGTCAGACTTGCTCCTCTGGAACAGAAGTGATCCCAGAAACATCTTGGCAGTGGGCTGTTCCCCTTTCTCTGGGCATTCTACTCCCAAGGATGCTACTGAGGGGTTATGTCTCCCTTGGAAGGAAGCTGCTAATCCCCAAGGATTGAGTTTAGAGGACAGAGTATAAATAACACTTCCAAAGTGGGGGAGATTTAATAAATTATGTCCCAAAGGAGGGTGTGGGTGAACCCTATTTGCCAAATCACCAGAGAAGTATATAAGGGGAACTGGTGTCCATCTTCCCAAAATTTAATTTTTAGATTCCCAAAGTAGAGAGGGGAAGGTTACTTCCTGGACTGTGAAAAGATTTGACCACATGTCTAAAAAGGGTTCTGGGAGAGAACGAGGCCTCTAGGCCTCTCTATACAGCCCAGTGTGACTTAGAATAGTAGGTTTTCCTTTGACACACCCCTTTGAGTTGTCTTACAATGTTTGCTTTGTATTTGGCGAGGCAAATATTGGCAAAGGAATTAGTTTAAAAAACAAAATCTCAAAAGCCAGAGCCTTAAAAAGTCTGGGAGAAAATACATCAAAATATTATAGCACTTGATTTTGGATGGTAGGATGATCTTTGGGATTTCCCCTCTTTTTGTTACTTCTGTTTTTTCAGAATTTCTATAGACATACCTTATATTTTTCATGTCATAAAAATAAGTTTATTTAACATCTTTAAAATGGGAGGCTTCAAATTTTAAAATCTAGAGATACAGGCATCCATTTAAGCATGCTTGGGTCGGCTGCTTCATCTGAGAGCTCTTCTGTTCATGTCTGGCGCTGAGCCTTGAGGAAGAAGGGGGAAATCATTTGACTTCCACTTCTCACTTCAACATTTCCAAATCTTGGGGGAGATTTGTGAGTGCATGGACATGCCGATCATTCCCACCTGAATCCCCAGTCACTCCTGTGTCTTTCCCAGAGAGGAGAGGATGAGAGCCATAAAAAGCTGGCTGTGACACTGGGCTATGGAGCAGCACAGATGTCACTTCCAAGTCCTCGCTCTGACACAGGCAACAGAGGCAAGAGGATGAACGTTATAAATTACCTGGCATGTGTAAGTAACAATGTTTGCAAGAAAGCCTTTCAGCCCTTTTTGTTTTCCCCTCCAAGAAGTGCTCATGGCTCTTTCAAGTACCAATTATAAATTTCCAAACCCCAGACATTTGGGTGCCAGGCTGAAACGGGGCCTGTTCATGCTAAGACTTGCAGTAAATTGCAACAGTATGGAAAGTGGGTGGTTTGTTTCCCAGAGTTCAAGTAGGGACTGCAACTGCCAGTGGCATCTCTTCCAGAAGCTTCTGAGAGACTTCAAGATGGGAAATAGCTTCCACAATCTCCTGGAAAGGGCTGTCCGGACGGGTGACCAGCAGGAGACAGAACTCAGGCCTGTGGGCTCTCAGCTCATCAATAAAAAAAAGTAACTGCTTATTACGGCTTCCAACAATGAGAGGAATATAAATGAACACTGTGTTCTTCCAGAGGCCTCTAATCTGAGACACTGGGGAACAATGGATATATATGTGTTAAATTTATCTATAAAGAGTCGGGACTTGTAGATGTCCCTTTATTGCTTACAAGTAAAACTGTGTGCAGCACTGGAAGTGAACTTCACAAATATAGCCTTGTTTCATAAAAAGGTCAGTGGGCTATCACAGAGAGAACGGGCGAAAAAAAAATTGGTGTGAACCCTCAGGATAGTAGCATATAAGGCTGTTTAAATATCAGCAGTATTTGGTGTGTTTTACACATGTATATATCTGTATGTTTTGGGCTTGATCAGATGTGTAACACCGCAAAACTGATACTAAGTGATTAAGTGTATCTGAAATGTTATTGATGGCATAGGAAAGGAGAGCTGGGCAGTAAGGAGAAGTAGGTTGCAGTAAAGAGAAGGTTGTGCTGTCTCTCTGGGTGGTTGGAAGCTGCAAGGTTTGGAGGGAAATGTTTTGAATTCACTCCCACCACCATCCCAAGCTATCTGAAATAAGGCTGCTGGCTTAGCTGACCACTGTGACTCCAAAGGTCATGAGGCAGATCTGGCCATACAATCTGTCACTTCAAAGGTTGGTGTCAGGACCCCAGTTCAGAAAAAATAAGATGAAGTCAGAAAGAACCTCTACCATCAAATAAAGCCTCTCAAATCAAACGGAAGGCACAGCCTCCTTTTAACATACCATAGGGTGTTCTAAAGCAGTGAGCAAAAGACAAGTCAGTGGCAGGGGAAATAGGAATGCCTGGACACTACCTAGGATGCCAGGCAGGAAAGGGCAACTTGTATTTTGATAAAAGTTAGTATCAGTGGACTTGGGAGCTAACTCATCCCACAGCAAGTTCATCCAGAGACAAAAAGCTCTAGAACAGACACAAACTCTGAGAGAGTGTGGGCATCCTTTTAAGAAGCATCCATAAAGCCGTAATATCAACTAGACATGAAGCCCAGGCCAGGGCAGGGAGGGCTCAATGACTGGCAGGAAAAAGGGAAGAGAACGTGGGACCCAGCAAGATCTGTGAGTCCAAGGCTATATATATTAGAAGGCTTGGAGTCTTCCTCTGTTAGTGGACAGCAGGAGAAATAAGGGCTATCTGGAGAAGGGGGACAACTTCTAAAGAGCCTGTTGCTAAATGCAGGCTTGCAAGTTGCAGTAGAAAAGGCAGGCATTATGGCAGCAGAGAGATTAGACTTCATTGCTTGCTATCTTCCTGAGCTTGACTTAGTTATATTTGAGCCTCAGTTTCCTTATCTTTAAACTGTGTATAATAATAAAACCAAGAAGTGGGGGTTTAGCTCAGTGGTGCCACCGCCTGCATAGTAAATGCAAGGTCCCAAGTTCCATCCCCAGTACCAAAATATAAATAAATAAATAAT